>CM035158.1:60563590-61062023 GCA_020205615.1 Panax quinquefolius
TAATAATTATACATAAATGGTGATCCGGGTATATGGTTTGTAATTTTTAAACTCGATTTTACACGCTTCAAGCACTTTTATGCAATTTGATTGCGTTCTTGAATATTACAAACCTAACAGTGGCATCAGAGCCAAACCTTTATGCGAATTATTAATTATTTTAATTTGATATGTATATTGATATGTGTTTTAGAACAATTTAATTGGGCATAATTTTATTGTATAAAATTTATTTAAAAAAATGAGATTAGCGAAACTGTGAATTCGCTAGCTAATGATTTGCGTTGACTTATGGTTCACGTGACCCATTTTAAGGCTGCAGGAATGATTGGCAAGTGATTTTTTTTTTAAAAAAGCTGATCGTGGGTTAATCAAATGGTTTTGAAGGGATAGCGTGGCAATTTTTTTGCTGTACCAATCCATGGTATTTACATATTATTACTAACTAAAGAAGAAATTAGTTTTCTTACTTCAAACCATGATCACGTGGCCCATGTAAAGGAAAAGAATCCGGCAGGAGGTTTAAATATAAAAGGTTACTACGATTTTTATAATATATATATATATATATATATATTATTCTTAATTATTTTATAATTAAAATAAAATATTTATTTTAATTTTAAAATAAAAAGTTTATTTTAATATTAAAATAAAAAAGGTTTATTTTAATTTTAAAATTAGAATTTCATGCTAACTAATTAGAGTTAGAATTGGATTCTATGATAACTAATTGGAGTTGAAATTGGATTCTATTTTTCCTTAAATAAAGGAGTTTATTTTGATATGAAATTAGATTTCATATAATTCAAAAATAAAAAGGTTTATTTGTGAATAGGAAAAGAATCGAGTCTTTCCTTAAATAAAAGAGTTTATTTAGATATGAAATAAGATTTCATATTATTCAAAATAAAGGAGTTTATTTGTGAATAGGAAAGATAATCCGTGTTTCCTTTAATAATTTTTTTTTACATGGAATTCGATTCCATAATTAATTGAAATAAAGGAGTTTATTTTGATTAAAGATTTTGATTAAAATAAAATAGTTTATTTTATTCAAAATTGGATAAATTAAAATAAAATAATTTTATTTTGATTTAAATTTGGATTAAAATAAAGGAGTTTATTTTGATTCAAAAATAAATTTTATACTAACTAAATTTGCCCATTAAATGATATCAATATATATATTAAATGTTTATTATTCATAAGATGAATGTTATTTATTGATGCATATGATGATGTGTATGATAATAAATGGGATTGATTATGGACTATTGACCAATGTGATTGGATTTTATTTTAGTTGGATGCATGAATGTATGGGTTTTATTAAATGGGGTCTCTGCGTACCTGCCTTCTCTAATTTTCTCGAATGTAAATTCTATCTCCTCCTATGTACTTCCCTTGAATGTCGATCAAGGTTTCTATTTATTTTAAATAGTTTTGTAATAGGAATAGTTAGAATTAATTTTAAAAATTGGAGATCAAGGAACAAGGAGCACTTGAAGACCCGCTTGTAATGGAGCCCGGTTTAAATGTAATAGTTATATTTAAATATTATTTCTTGCACCCCTAGGGTTTGACCTTTTGGTTCACTTGGTGGCTCTAGTGAACCAAACTAGAATAAAAGTCCATAATCAATCCGGGTAGAATATAGTATTCTATATGTGCATGCTTATACTATATATATTATATATTATGCAAACATGCTTCGCATGTTAATTAATATGACGCGGATTTTATATATATATGTGCATGTGCGCTAAGCAAGATGAGACAAATTAATAAACAAACCCTCAATTTTTTATATTAAGTCCTAAAGCGTTCAAAGATATTTGGAATATCGAACGTCGCCTTTCTAGCATGATAAAATTAATAGAGTATTAAATATTTAATATGAGTTTGTTGTGTCACCACAAGGCAAGTATTAAGTATTTAAGATGTTAATTTATCACATTTGATGCTTATAAAGAAAATTGAACAATATTGTTTTGTTGTGTCACCACAAGGATGATATTTTTCTTTTTGAATATATGGAGTGCTAGGTCGGGACTTAACTGGATAATTTTGATTCTGGATGTGCCACCACTGATCAAAATAATCTAAGAGGCAAAAGAAAAGGAGTTGCATAGTTGATGTAATTGACAAAAGTTGTCTACCTATTTATTTATATATAGTTTGTTGTGTCACCACAAGGCTATATACATTTGAAATGGGATCCTTATTCTCACTAGCAAATCTTTAATTAGATTTTGCCGAACTATATAAGTGAGGGTAATATAGTTTGAAGAAAATAGTGGGAGATACCAATTTAAAACAAGACCTAATTTATTTTGGTAATTAATAAAAGAATGTATGTTAAAATGTTGTTAATTACAAATTCATTTACAGAATTTTATAATGTCTAAATTACTATCACTGCGTAGCATATTAGATGCTAAATTAACCAGACCGAATTAAACGGATTGGTTAAGGAATTTGAGAATAGTTCTCATAGCTGAAAAGCTATCTTATGTCCTTTATACGCTTATCCCTGCAATGGTTGCGCATAATGCCTCCGAGGAAGAAATTGCTACTTTTAGAAAGTGGCAAGATGATGCACATTGGCTCAATGCATCATGCTCAAGATCTACGAAAGTAACGAGCTTCGTCGACAAGATGAAACTATGGATGCTTGTACTATATTCCTGCACATCTAGTAGTTAATGTTGAGGAAAGTAGGACTGATAGATATCAGATATCTAAGGAGCTCTTCCGATCTAGAATGACCGATGACACTACAGTACAGATAAAAGTTCTTAACATAATCAATTTGATTGATCAATTAGGACAACTGGTTTTGTCATGGATGGAGAGTTGAGCCAAGATTTGATCTTGCACTCATTCCCGGACTCCTTTCACAATTGTTGTGAATTTTTTATATGAACGAGTTAGATATCAGCCTCGTTGATTTGCTTAACATGTTGAAAAATGATGAGAGTCACTTTCCTACCAAGAAAGACCATGTCTTACTAATAGGGGCCAAAGGATCTTCTGAAAAGAAGAACGATTCAAAGAAGGTATATAGAAAGGCTAAAACAAAGGATAATAAGAACAAAACTGATATGGATAGCAAAGGAGTTTCCTTCCATTGCAATAAGCCTAAACACTGGAAAGTAACTGCGAGAAGCATCTTGCAGAGGTTAACCAAAGAAGCTTAGTGAAGTTTTGGTTACAAATACAAATTTGTTCATGATTTAAAATAATTTTTTCTTTAAGTCAAGGTTCTACTTGGGTATTAGATACCGACTTTGGTTATCATAAATATAGATTTATGAAGGGACCAAACAGAAGTAAAAAGCTAAACAAATATAAGTAATCCTATGTGTGGGAAATGAAGCAAAGGTTGCAACATTAGCCATAGAAACTTATAGTTTAGCACGCCTAACGGGCAAATCTATTAAGTCAATAAGTTGTTATTGTATTCTAGTTCTCGTTGAAAATATTATTTCCATTTTATTGTTGGACAATGAAATCTTTGGTATTATACTTAAGAACAATTGTTGTTCTATTTATAATAATAATGTTTTGTATAGAACTGGAATATTACTTAATAAATTTTGTATACTTGACTTACGTGGAAAATTATTTTATAAATTGAACAAAATAATATAAGAAAAGGAGATGATCATTCAAAGAGTTGAATATATGTATTTGTTGAATACAAGTGTGAATTATTTGAAAGGTTCAAAGAATTCGTAAGTGAAACAAATTGGCAAAGTATTAAGATTCTTTGATTAGATCAAGGAATAAATACTTGTGCAATAAGTTTCTAGATCATCTCAAATGGTTTTCTCATAATGGACACATCCCGACATTTAATAATTGATTGATGTATCTTAATGAAAAATCGTACCTTGTTGGACATGGTACGGTCCATAATGATTTTACCGACATTCCAAAGATCCTTCAGGATAATGTCCTAGAAATGGTCAGATATTCACTAAAAATGGTAACCTCAAAATCCCACCCCAAGACTCCATAAAAGTTATGGATGGGGAGGATTCCTAATCTTAAGTATGTTAAGATAAGGGGTTGTCCAACTTATGTGAAAAGGTTTCAAAGGATAAGCTTGGGATAAGATTTGACAAGTACAATTTGTGGGATATCCTAAAGTAAGTTTAGGGTATATGTTCTATAATCCTACTTAGCAAAAGGAGTTTGTTATGAATACGGCGCCTTCTAAGATAAATGTGTTTATCATTGAAGGGGCTAGTGGAGGATTATAGATCTTGAAGAGTTCAAGAACCACAAAACACTATAAGTCAAATAAGAGGAACTGTAGATGTATATATTGTACCACAAATCAATCATAAACGGAATATTACAAGAAGATACGGGAGGTATGGATTCATCATGGATGATGATGATGAGGTACGTATTATAGAAGATGATGATCCAGAGTTACATGCGATGATGTAAGAGTTCTAGTGTGTACAAAAGAGTCAGTGGGAGCGCCGTGACATTCCTAATATTATATGTTGATATACTACGGGTAAGGAATGACATACTAATGCTACAATCAGTAATGATAAAATTGTCTAAACATTCCTCCATGAATGTTTTGGGAAGAGTATCTAAATTGGGGATATAAATCTATATAGATAGATTTAAAAGGATGCTCAACTTAACCCAAGGAACGTATATTCATTTGATGCTAAAGTCGTTTAGCATGGCAAACTCCAAGAGATGTTTTATGTTAATGAGCCATGGAGTGTATCTCTCTTAATAGTCCCCACAGACTCCTGAAAAGAGAGGTCACATGAGTGACAATCATGCATGCAATGAAATGTACGAGACCCGATGTTGATCGGTCATATTCTGGAGAAGATCACTGTAAGACGGTGAAAAACATCTTAAAGTACTTAACCGGTACTAAGGATATGATTAAAATTTATGGTTGGTCTAAATTAAAACTAGAGGGCTTAATGACTCAAGTTTTTCGATGCACCAAGACGACGACGAAAAATCCACTTTAAGGTAAAGGGTTACCTTGAAGCAATTGGTGCAGTTGAATGGAAAGGTTCCAAACAAACAAAGAGTTGTTGGTTTAGTGATAAAGACAAAGTATATAGCTATAAATGAAGCCGCAAGTTGATTGTTTGGATTAAAGTTCATTACGTAACTAGGAATAGTTCTAAGTCTCATCTTGGATCTAAACATGTGTTGTGGCACTTTCATTTGATTATTAGAATCATTGAAAGATGGGAAATCACTATAGAGATAGTGGACTCTCATGAACAACATTACATATCCATTAACTAAAGCTTATCCAACAAACAGGATAATCGTCACTTAGAGAAGAAGAGTATAAGATACAATGGCGATTGGCTTTAGTGCAAGTGGGAGATTGAAAGTAATATGCACACAAGCCAATCATGTTTGATGATAAAGCATATACTTTGTAATAATCTTATTCATTTATTAATAAAAAGTATTAATTTATTAAAGGCTTTTAATTATCTACATGATGTCGTTTTATAATATGTGATAAACCCATAGTTTTAAGCAATGCTTTTAGAATAATGATGATGATCATTCTAATGAGATCTAAATTCTTAGAAAGCTTAAAACTAAAATAGTTCCCAATCATTGGATTACTAAATTGGGGATTAGTGAATCCGGATAGATTGGTACATACGTTGCTTGCTTTCATTGGATGAGGATGATTGATCTCATGATCATTTGTGTGGAGACACTAAAGCAAGTATGTAGGTGCATATTAGAGAATAAGTTCAATTGAACGTGGCTCGCTAAGGAATACCTAATGGAGTTTTACTCATTCATCAATAGGAATTCTCAGTAGTGATAGTAGTAGACAAGTGATCCTTGGACTTGAGATCATCATAGTATCTTGTGTATGATGAGTTATACTTTGACTTATTCCTTAAGACCCTTAGGGTATATCAAAGGGTATGCTTGGGTATAATAAGTTGTACATGGAGATAATGTATGATCAATAAAGAATCTACCACTTCTAATAAAAGAAGAGAAATGTCCTATGTGATTCGATAAATGACAACCCAAAGAGTCCTTGGCGTTAAAGCGTAATAAAATTAGAAAGGAGTTTCTAATTTGCATTATTTGAGTTGTGCATTTAAGGATCGAAATACATATAATTAAATAAAATAAGACTTGACAATAATTCCATGTCTTATATTTAATTGGGACATTGTATGGTGGAAGGATTGAATTATGACAGTAACTATTTACTCAAAGGTTCTTTTATGATTAATGTTGAAATCTATATTATCTGGAAAGTCGTTGATCGCTAGGGAGGCTTATCCCTATTGTAGAATAAATATTATTTATTTAAATAAATTAATTGTTTAATTTATTTATTTAAATAAGATTAGAATTGTTCTAATTGATTTATTCACAACCGGTTTAATATGGAGAACCTAAAGGGTCATACCATAAAAGGAAGAATAATTATTTAAGAAGTTAATGGCATAATCGTAATAATATGTTAAGTATATTTAATTTAATCTATGGTGATAGAATAAATTAAATAGCTTAATATTTATTATTTAATATTTTAGAAATATTAAATATAAATTAATAAGAGGAGTCTTATTAATATTATTACAATTATTATTATTTTAATTTCTAAAAGAGTTTAGGAATTAATTTAATATAAGTACTCTCATTTATTCCTAATAGGATTATGAGGAAAATTAGTTAAAGGAGTTTAATTAATTATCCCTAATAAGATTAGGGAGCTTAATTAATTAAAAGAATTTAATTAATTAAATAAAATCCAATTCCTTAATTGTTAAGGTGGGTGGCCCACATCTATAAATAAGAGGAGTCTTATTATGGGTGTTGGTGGTTGTTGACTTTTACAACTACGTAATAATTCCAATTTGTTGGAGAGTACGCTTTTTCTATAGAGATAGAAAACTAGGGTTGAGCCAATACCCCTTCTTCTTGAAAATTCTTTTTCCTTGGTGGATCACCTCAGAGGCCAAACATATGGGTGGCTAACGTTGATCAAAGGAAGGAACAAAACCTTGTGAGATTCAAGTTGAACGCGAAAGGATTTGGAGGTGAACTTGTACACGAGGAAGCTCGATCTTCTAGGGTATGATTTTATTCTTTATCTTTTCGTTTAATTAATAATTATGCATAAAGGGTGATCCGGGTATATGGTTTGTAAATTTTTTAAACTCTGATTTTACACGTTTCCGCACTTTTTATGCAATTTGATTGCGTTCTTGAATATTACAAACCTAACAAGTCGCACCCTAGAGGAGTCGGGTTCATATTTCCACCAGCTTTGGAGGATGAGGCTGAAGCTAAGGACACCTTAGATGACGATGAGTACCAGGTGGAGGAGATGATTGGAGAGCAAGGAACGGAGGAGATGCCACAAATTGATGATACATTTAGCCCTTAGTTTCAAAGCCTCCAGAGACAAGTGGATGGGTACAATAAAGACGCCAACAGAATGATGAGGAGACTCGCGGCCAAGCATGACCATATGTTTGAGGCAATGAATATATCATTTTCATCATTGAACGCGATGCTCCAGAGTTTTAACCCCACCGTGCAGTTCTCATACCAACCTCCTTCCTCGATGCCAAGATTCCCACCCTCTGATTCAGATGAAGAGCAAAAGCCACCACCACCCCAAGCTTAGGCATTTATAGGGAAGTCCTCGTTTATTTACTGCTTTATCTTTATAATGCGAACATTGTAATTTTCATGTTTGGGGGAGTCAGTTTAATTTTTTATGTTTGCATGTTTAATTTTATTAGGTAGATTTGCATATGTTATGTTTATGTTTAGTTTTAGGATTATTAGATGTTTGCATTCATGTAGTGATTTAGTTGCATAATAGAATAGGATTATAAATAGTTGTTATTAGTTTTTAATCATGTTATGTTTACCAGATTAATAAAAAAAATTAGTTAAGTATTGTGTTTCCCTGCATAATTTAGCGGTTTGTTATAGTTCAGTTTATTTTGTCTAATGATGAGATTGGGATTAAGTAGACAATTATAGTACCGACTATTATAACTTTGATGTAATTTTATGTTATGAATTGGATCTTTTGCATGTTTGAAACTAGTATAATAAGGTTAGCACATTAACGACACCTATGTGGAGTGATTTAGTTCAAATTGATACATAAGGAACCTCTAATGGATAAAGCTAGTTTAAATGAAAGAATGACAAGGATAAGCAGTGAAGGCAAAAAATTAGGCAAGAACCCAAGTTTAGGGGAAAAAGTGGGGTATATAAGCTTCAATAAAAAAAAAACAAAAAAAAAACGCCATAGTATGCTTGTCTAGTTTTGTGGCCTTTGTTACTTGAGTAAGTAAGCCCGAAGGGATTGTCTTTACACCTAGCGCCCTAAGGTCCTAATGGTCTGGGAGTCGTTGGTCGAAAGCTCGTTCAGGTAGCATTGAAAATCCTAAGGGAATAAGATAGTGCATAGCCATGTGTATAAAAAAAAATAAAACAGGAAATAAGAGTAAAAAGCCCCCGTGATTGAAAAATAAAGCATAAGTACCCTATTGGACCCTTAATATTGGTAATTGTTTGATTTTAGTTGGATCTTGTCTATTTTTGAAATTCTTGAGTTTACATTGTATGATGTCTGCTATGAGACTTGTTATGTATTAAATTTGAATTAGCATCAATTAACATGGATGTTGAGCACACACACTATACCAGTAAAAATAGTTTAATATTTGATGAATAATGGGAATTATTGATTAGTTTTAATATGGAGTATTGTTGTGTTTGCTTGATTCTTCTGAGACCGGATGAATAAATTTGTTTCTATTATGACTGTTGGATTTGTATGCATATATATTAGTTGCATTACTTCTCATTGCATTGCATTGTATAGCATTTTTGTTTAGTTTAGTGCTGGAGGACTAGCACGTGTTAAAGTTTGGGGGAGTTTGATGAGTGGGTTTTATACCTACGAATCGGTCTCTAATTTGAGCTTACACTGTGTTAATTCTTTAGTTTTATGTTTCATTTTACTTGTTTATTGTTATTTTATGTGTAGGTGTGGTGGTATAGCATTTGTGCTTAAAAGGTGGAATCATGGTGAAATTTGGCAAGGAAAGAGCTTAAATAGGACCAAAGACAAAATGGATGCCCGCTGGGGCGGACTTATTACATGAAAACCCTCCTCCAGGGTGGGGGTGTCAAGTACATTAACAGAAGACATGCCCGCTGGGGTGGACATTATATAGTATAAACCCCCGCTGGGGCAGGGGGTACGGGAAAGCTCAGTCTCTTGTTTCTTTAGAACTGCTAGAGTAACGTGAAGGCTAGTGGTTGGCATGGCTTGGAACTCAATTGGGCGTGGAAATTTAGTTAGATTATGTGTCTTAGGAATATAATTAACAACAACAACAAGGGAGATCAATCATTCAATCAATTGGCATTCTTTGGAGCCCTAATTTTGAGCAAGAGCATTGGAGGAAGACTTTGAAGGAAAATTAACGATAATTGTAGATTGAGGCTAGAGAGAAGGGTTGTTCTGTATCCATTCTTTTTCTTTAGTTCAGTACTTATAATTGGGATGATGTTTACTTTAATTAATTCATTTTTTATTTCATTTGTGATGAACTAATAAACTTTTTAGGCTTATAACGGATCTTTGGGTTGAACGATGATTATATAACTTTGAATTTCAATTTAATAATCTATTTTTCAATTTATCTATATTGATTTGTGCTTGAATCTATGAATTGCTTGATCACCAATTCTATGTGGACTTGTATCGATTCGAGAGAGGAAATACAAGTCTAGACGTAGTCATTATAGAATGTATTCTTGAATTCTGTGATTGTATAGAATCTTGATTAATGTTAGGGTAGAGATATGCCTAGCGTCGCATGTAATCGGATAGAGAACTTGAAATTAAACCTTCTTTGATTTTAATTCACATAGAGATATAGTGAATTAGTTAATTAAGGTGTTTAGCCTAATTCTATCTAATTTGTGGATTTATGTTAATATGGTATTAGTGATCGAGAGGTGGATAGTTCTACTTAAGTGTTCTTGATTAATAAACTGAGATAGTGCATTAAACTAGAATAAGGTGTAATAATCAGAGTGATATTTAGAGTGAAATTTTAAGCCTAATTCTCCAATATTTGTTTGAAATTACAGTTTTTAGGTTTGTTGATTGTTTGGTATTCTTAGCACTTTTACTATTTTTAGTTATAATTCTTAAATTGGATAGTTTAATAAAATTTAAATTGATATAGGGCTGATAATTGTGATGGTTAATTTCTTGTTAATCTATATGGGAACGATACTTGACTTATAATTATATTACTTGTTGACCACGTATACTTGCTTGTTGTGCGTAACTAGATTTTACCCAACAGACTCTTTTCTAAACTCGCCCTTTCAAACGAAATTCAACACATAGAAAATATAAAGGGTAAGAAAGACTAAAAGATAAATTCCAAAAAAGGAAATTTTTCCCGACGTTGACAGGTGGCGATAACGCTAGGGACTGTAGAGGGCTTAAGTCGCATTTCAAACTTTTCAAAAAACCTTCTTATCTGCTTGTGTGGGAATGTTGTCTTTACATTGAATGGATATAAATAAATGCTTTATTTACCGCACCTTAGTGCCTCACACAATCTCTGCATGTTGTATTAGTGCTTCGCATAATGTCATCATTTCATAGGGTGAGACACGATGTATGTGAATGTATGTTGTGTGATTCCTCCACCAGGAGGCAAAGCCGTTGGTGTTTGATTGCTGGACTCAATGGAGAATAATCCCGCGAGGCTCAAGAAAGGCACCACTCAGATCCGCTCTAATTGAAAGATTGGATTACCTTCCCATCTAGTAGATTGTGATGATCTGGGGACCTTCATGCCGATAAACCGCGAGAGTAGCCTAAGATAGATCAGCCTCTGATAAACTAAATATGAAGGGGAGTCTCTTCATGCCTTTTGCTGTCAATTCCATGTAAATTTTGATTTAATGTATAATATGATTCCATGTAAATGTAAAGAAAAGAAAAGAAAAAGAAAATGTAAATATGCATTCCATTCCCTGTCAAATCCTGTTATGCTGTCCTGTCATCAAAACAACTAATATTTGTTTTGCAGGAAAATATTAAAACCATAAAAACCAAGACATTGCATCAATGCTTGTTGTTAATGCTAATCAAGACTAAACTACCTACTCTTCGTCTAGTTAAGATACTTCCCATTACCATATCAAAATATAAGAAGGCATAAAGCCTATCCACCGACATGGCTGAAAGTGCCCAACACGAATCCGGTTCTGTATCTCGAAAGGAGTTTGAGGGACTTAAGAATAAAATAGCAGAGTTGGCTATCCTCCTAAAATAAAAAAATAAAAGCATTCAGGGCCAGACAATGCCCAATCAACCAAAGTCCTCCTCACAAGGTGGCAATCAAACTGCTGACAAAAAAGAAGGCAGTACAGAAACCTGAACCTCATTCCAATAAAGGAACCAACAAAACCACTGAAATTACCAACCTCAGGGAAGACCGGGAAGTTGGGGATATAAGAAAGAAATTCCAACAAATGGAGGAAACAATCCGGTCAATCAAAGGGACTAGAAACTTGGAAGTGTCACCTATAGATCTCTGCATATTCTCATGGGCTCGATATCCTGACAAATTTCAAGTCCCGGATTTTGAAAAGTACTTTGGGCTGGGTGATCCCTACATGCACCTAAAAGTATACATTGGCGAGCTAGGGTCTTATGTAGAGGATGAAAAGCACGTAATGTAGTTATTCCTAAAAAGTCTAATTGGAGAGGCTAGAGCCTGGTATGCCCAACTTGACAATGCCAAAATCCACAACTGGGAAGAGTAAGCCCACACCTTCCTAAATCAGTATAGTTTTCAGTCACAAATGGCACCGGATCGATACCAAGTGGCTAAAGTTAAGAAGCAAAATAATGAGTCTTTTGGAGAATACGCTCAAAGATGGAGACGTCTGGCAGCACAGGTCATCCTGCCTATATCAGAAACTTAAATGGTAATAACTTTCACAGACATCCAAGAGGCACCTTACTATGAGATGATTCTATCTGAAATAGGATAGCCATTCTCAGAGCTGATCAAACACGGTAAAATGGCAGAGATGGGCTTAAAAGCAGGCAAGATTAAAGACTTCACTATCTTGGAAGTAGTCGCCGAGCATATACAGACTGACAACTATGCGAGTGATCCCAAGAGGGTACCCAATAAAGGAAATGAAAATGTATCCCTTGTTTTATAGGGGAAAGCTAAGAGTGTAAGGTTTTGTGAAAATCAAAGTAGCAATTAAATTGCAAAATTAGCGGAAGCAAAATAAAATCAGTTTTTAAAATTTTTCTCAAATCAATTACCCGGATCATCCTTTATGCATTTTATTAATTAAAACGAAGAACAAGTAGTTATAGAATCACACCCTTGTAGATACTAGCTTCCACATGTACGAGTTCAACTCCTACTTCTCTGTGATCTCCTTCAATCTCCAGGTAGATTCCTTCCTTTATTCAATGTTAGCCACCCAAGTGTATGGCCTCTAGAGGTGATCCACCAAGGAAGAAGAAATTTCAAGAAGAAGGGTGTATTGGCTAAAACCCTAATTTTTCCTATATCTATAGAAAAAGGGAGCGTACTCTCCAACTTTATGAATCACGTATATCTGATATCTGATATCTTATATAAGACTCCTCTTATAAAGATATCAGGTAACCCTATTTAATTAAAATAAGGTATTATTTATTTAATTAAACTCCTTTAATTAAATAGACTCCCTAATCTTATTAGGGATAATTAATTAAACTACTTTAACTAATTTTGCCTCCTAATCCTATTAAGAATAAATGAGAGTACTTGTATTAAAATAATTTCTAAACTCTTTTAGAAATTAAAAATAACAATAATTGTAATAATATTAATAAGACTCCTCTTATAAATTTATATTTAATATTTCTAAAATATTAAATAATAAATACTAAGTTATTTAATTTATTCTATCACCATAGATTCAATTAAATATACTTAACATATTATTACGATTATGCCATTAATTTCTTAAATAATTATTCTTCCTTTTATGGTGTGACCCTTTAGGTTCTCCATATTAAATAGGTTGTGAATAAATCAGTAATAACTTGATATTTTCTATATAATTAAATTAGAAATTTTTGTGTGATTTTTTTTTTATTAAAGTTGGAAATATGTGCGGATAATGTGTATGTATTTATGTAATGGATATAAAATTTATTGATTACATGAATAATTTTAGATAATTTTATTTTAGAATTATTGATCATTATCAATTATAGTCCTATAATAATCAATTTAATAGTAAAAATGTTTTTAATATTTATTTTCATGAAAATATGATTATTATATTATTTAAAATAATATAGGAAAAGATTTTTAGAATTATTATAATAATTATTTTATTATATGAATTTTAGTGCAGATTATTAAGTTAATTATTTTAACTTAATTATTAATGTTGTATATGACAGATAAATCAGATATGGAATCTGTTGGTGGATTTCGCAATCAATGAATACGTGCAAGTATACACGGTCAACAAGTAATAAAGTGAAAGTAGAGTATCGTTCCCACGAGAAATTATTTACTAAAAATTACCAAATACCAACTCTTAACCAAATCAATTTTATTTAAACAAATGCAAAATGTGATTTTACTAATGAAAAAAACTAAATTAACTAATTAAACCGAACTGCTTTATAAATGAATTCAAATAAATAAAGATTAAGTCTTCAATATCCCCAATTATGAACTATAAACTAATTATCCAATTATCCCAATTATTATGTCTAATGAATTGTTAACAGGAATTCTCAAATGTCAAAAGTCATTTTCCAAGTGATCAATTGACTTCTATTTAATCCAGATTAATCTTGCTATATTCCTATGCAAAACAATTGAATTAAACTCCTTTCAATTCCAATTCCTTATGTGTTACATGCGGTGAACAAATATTTCCATTCAATTCACAAACCTAATTATTCACTTTGCAAATAACTAAGTCACATGATATCATGCTCAGTTCTAACCCTAGAATTCCTCTTTCAATTCCTTCTAGAGTAACAAGGTAATTACTGATCAGATAATTAATCAATAGGCTTAAGACAAGATAAACAATTCAATTTGACATAAATAATTGGGATAAATCGAATAACTAATTTATAAACATAAAAGGTTCAATTGAAATCTTAATAAAAGAGTTAGTTCATAATTAATGAATTAAAACCAAGAATCCACAACTGAATAGACATTAAAAGTTAAAAGTATGATAAGAGAAGAGAATAGAATCATTGTCAAGAACTCGATGCTCCCTCTTGCTCTTGGTCTCTTGCTCTTGATCTTCAAAGTGTTCTTCAATTTGCTTCAATCTCCAATGGCTAATTAAGAACTATAGTTTATGTTCAAATCTAATGGAGTGTTTTATATAAGCTAATCTATGTAATCTCCCTTTATTTTATGCCTTACATCATGTATTTATAGGTTACAAGTCCAACTTTTAGCTTAGAACAAACCCAATCCAATTTGAGTCAAAAGGTGTCAAAATTCGCCCAAAAACGCGTCCAAGCCATCACCAAGCCCTTCCCAGTGCTCCCAGTAGCTGGGCTTGACATTTCAAAACCTATTCCCATTGCCTGACCGAACTGGCATACCGCCTATTTTGGGCGCCCTCAACGGCTGCAAATAAGTTTCGACATTTTGGCGCCGACGCCCTTTGGGAAAATGGTCATAACTTCTTCGTTTGAAATTTTGATATTCAAGATGTTCTGAAAAGAGGAAAATAGATCTACACTTTTGGTTCTTTGAGAACTCTTCAAATAAGGTCCGGAACAATACTCAAATGGGCTCAAGTGATGTTGTGTAAATGGCAAGCCGAAAACGCGAATCTAGCCACCCCAAACGTCGATCCAAGTAACTTTTGTCCCAATTCCTACAAAACAACGTAAAACATGCATGAATAGACACAAACACTTAAAATCATCCAAAAGATTAAGCTCAAACGCACTCAATTATGAGTATAAAACTCACTCATCAAATACCCCCAAACTTAAACATTTGCTTGTCCTCAAGAAAAAACACAAAAGAACTAAAAATAAACAACCGAACTCAACTACATGAATGCATATGCATGATCTACTTCCTAATATACCTACGAATCCAGTAATAAATCAGTATGATATATAGCAACATACCTCAAAGATACCAATGATACTCAAACAATATATCCAATCAAGTCAAAGTCCATAACTCTAACCAATTAGTCAATCCAAACCTGTCATCACCCATGTTGTGCGTGTGTGCTTGTTAACCATTCTAATCAACCACAGTTCAAGATAATCACATAACAAACTTCTTAGAAGGAAAATTTCAGTTCCAATTTAATTACTTTTGTGAACATGACAACTCCGGTTAAAACTAAGCAATTACCAAGTCTTAGGGTAAATACAAGATTTATCTATACTATTATTCAACCACGAGGGCATTTTTGCTCTTTCTCGTGTTTTATTCATTTTTTTATTCTCATGGCTGTGCAATGTCTTATTCCCTTAGGCTTTTCAATGCTACCTTAACGAGCTTTCGACCAACGACTCCCAAGCCATTAAGACCTTAGGGCGCTAGGTGTAAAGACAATCCCCTCGGGCTTACTTACTCAAGTAAAAAAGGCCACAAAACTAGACAAGCATGCCACGGTGTTTATTCTCTTTTTTTTTTTTTGATTCTTTTTTCTTTTTTTTTTTTTTTTTCTTTTCATCATTTTTTTTTTTTTTTTTTTTTTATATATATATATATATATATCTCATAGATTCCCCCAAACTCAAGCTTTTACGTCATTCCAACCTTTACCGCCAATTCGCTAATTTCTTTAAATTTTAACTAAGATTTTCGCTCAGAAATAAATTATGAAACCCTTAAACCAAGTGGATTAAAACAGTTAAACTTTAAGTGCTAACCAGTTACATAAGTTTAAGATAGGCTCAGATTATCATCATGATTAAAATTAGAACTCATCATCAATTATCAACATTGTTCAAGTTAACAATTAATACCAATCTTATCATAGGCCGAGCTAAGACCACACCAACCTATCACACAGATTCATGCAAAAATAAAAAAAAATGCAATTATACTACATGAACACATACTAATGCAACACATATATGAATATGCAAATAACTACCATGTATTATATGCAACCTAAAAAAAACACAATGCTAACACATAAAAAAAATGAACTACTATGCAGATAACTAACTATATGCAATACGACGCTAAAATGCACCCAAACTTAAACTAGACATTGTCCTCAATGACTAAAATAGAAAAAATTAAAGTAGAGGACTTCCCTGAAAATATAGCAATCTTTCTCCTTGTCCACTAAGTTTGGAGAATATGCTAAGCACATGGAACAAATTGGGCACCACACTTGAATTTGACTTGAATAACTCAGTAAAACCATGATAGAAGCAATTTTATTAAATTCTAAATAAATGCAAATTCAAAACTACTAATATAAAACCTAATAAAAACTAAAAATAAAAATTAAACTTGGGTTGCCTCCCAATAAGCGCTTATTTTATAGTCTCAGCCTAACTTCTTCAATTCTCTATCCAATTCCCCTATGAAAATTGAGGAACCCTCCATCCATCAGTAGCAATGTCTCTTTTGGGAGGTTCCCATTAGCAAAAGCCCTTGAATTAAAGTCACCTAGCATGCTCTTTGTAGATAGGTTCCCTATTAAGAACATCCAACAACTAGGTGTTTCCTCCATTATGTCGATGATCTGATTAGGGCATTGAAGCTTAATAAACATAATGGAATCTTCCTCTATCTTCTCCTTTTAATCCCATCATGACTCCACAACTGCACTAGCTCTTATGTCACAAAGAGCTTTGCCGACAACATGACTGCCAATTGGGCATGGTTTTGCAAAACTGCCCGGATTATTGAACTTTGGTGGAGGAGGCACATGGGATACTAATGAAATCGGTTCATCTTCGTTGATCTCATTTTCTTGATTCCCAATTGTTTCCTCTCTTTCAAAATCTTGTGGCTCATCTAGTTAGTTGGACAGATTTTGTTCTGCTCCATCCAATCCCCTCAAGGAATCCATGCCATAGGGCCAAGTGTATTGAGGATTTTCGGTTGTTCAAAATAGTATGCACTAATTGATTTTCTAGATTGATTTTCTAGATTTTATCATCATCTTGGCTTTGAAAGTAATATGACACAAGCCAATCATGTTTGATGATAAAGCATATACTTTGTAACAATCTTATTCATTTATTAATAAAAAGTATTAATTTATTAAAGGCTTTTAATTATCTACATGATGCTGTTTTATAATATGTGATAAACCCATAGTTTTAAGCAATGCTTTTAGAATAATGATGATGATCATTCTAATGAGATCTAAATTCTTAGAAAGCTTAAAACTAAAATAGTTCCCAATCATTGGATTACTAAATTGGGGATTAGTGAATCCGGATAGATTGGTACATACGTTGCTTGCTCATTGGATGAGGATGATTGATCTCATGATCATTTGTGTGGAGACACTAAAGCAAGTATGTAGGTGCTTATTAGAGAATAAGTTCACTGAACGTGGCTCGCTAAGGAATACCTAATGGAGTTTTATTTGCTTGTCAATAGGAATTTCTGTAGTGATAGTAGTACAAGTAATCCTTGGACTTGAGATCATCATAGTATCTTGTGTATGATGAGTTATACTTTGACTTATTCCTTAAGACCCTTAGGGTATATCAAAGGGTATGCTTGGGTATAATAAGTTGTACATGGAGATAATGAATGATCAATAAAGAATCTACCACTTCTAATAAAAGAAGAGAAATGTCCTATGTGATTCGATAAATGACAACCCAAAGAGTCCTTGGTTAAGGCGAATGAAATTAGAAAGGAGTTTCTAATTTGCATTATTTGGAGTTGTGCATTTAAGAGTCGAAATACATATAATTAAATAAAATAAGACTTGATGTAAATTCCATGTCTTATATTTAATTGGGACATTGTATGGTGGAAGGATTGAATTCACGGTAACTATTTACTCAAAGGTTCTTTTATGATTAATGTTGAAATCTATATTATCCGGAAAGTCGTTGATCGCTAGGAGGCTTATCCCTATTGTAGAAATAAATATTATTTAAATAAATTAATTATTTAATTTATTTATTTAAATAAGATTAGAATTGTTCTAATTGATTTATTCACAACCTAGGTTTAATATGGAGAACCTAAAGGGTCACACCATAAAAGGAAGAATAATTATTTAAGAAGTTAATGGCATAATCGTAATAATATAGTTAAGTATATTTAATTTAATCTATGGTGATAGAATAAATTAAATAGCTTAATATTTATTATTTAATATTTTAGAAATATTAAATATAAATTAATAAGAGGAGTCTTATTAATATTATTACAATTATTATTATTTTAATTTCTAAAAGAGTTTAGGAATTAATTTAATATAAGTACTCTCATTTATTCCTAATAAGATTAGGAGGTTAAATTAATTAAAAGAGTTTAATTAATTATCCCTAATAAGATTAGGGAGCTTAATTAATTAAAAGAATTAATTAATTAAAACCCAATTCCTTAATTGTTAAGGTGGGTTGCCCACATCTATAAATAAGAGGAGTCTTATTATGGGTGGTGGGGTTGTTGATTTTTCAACATACGTAATAATTCCAATTGTTGGGAGAGTACACCCTTTCTATAGAGATAGAAAAACTAGGGTTTAGCCAACCACCCATCTTCTTGAATTTTCTTCTTCCTTGGTGGATCACCTCAGAGGCCAAACATTTGGGTGGCTAACGTTGATCAAAGGAAGGAACCAAACCCGGTGGATTCAAGATTGAAAAGCGAAAGGATTTGGAGGTGAACTTGTACCGAGGAAGCTCGATCTTCAAGGGTATGATTTATTCTTTATCTTTTCGCTTAATTAATAATTATGCATAAAGGGTGATCCCGTATATGGTTTGTAAATTTTTAAACTCGATTTTACACGCTCCGCATTATTTTGCAATTTGATTGCTTTATGAATATTACAAACCTAATAAATGGCATCGTGAGCCAAACCTTTATGCGAATTATTAATTGTTTAATTTGATATGTATATTGATATGTGTTTAGAACAATTTAATTGGGCATAATTTTATTGTATAAAATTTATTAAACAAAAAAAAACGAAGTTATTATTTTTTTTTTTTTTTAAAATGCGGAAATCGGATATATATATATTTTTATTATTATATGCACGAAAACAAAGTAATGATTTTAATTGAATATTGCATATAAGTCATAAATCAAAATCTGTTGGATAAACGAGCCACGTTCAGTTCAAAAGATATGCACGTTCAAAAGATGTGGTAAGCCACGTTCTGTTGAAAATCTGTTGCAACGGTTTTTAAGGAATTTGATTGTTTTATTTTTCAAAAGAGCAGCACGGATTTCAAAAGAATATATATAACCTGTTACAGCAAAGAGCCACGGTTTTTTTTTTTTTGAAGTTTAAGTCACGGATCAAAAGGCAACTGGAAGTTTATATTATATATATATATATATATATATGATATATATATATATATATATAATCCAAAAGGTAGTTATATTATATATATATATATATAGTTATATATATATATATATATTCTTATATATTTATAATTATATTTAATTATATTTTAAAATAAAAGGTTTATTTTAATCTTAAAATAAAAGAGTTTATTTTATTTTAAATAATTTTATAATTAAAATAAAAGGGTTTATTTTAATTTTAAAATAAAAGGTTTATTTTAATATTAAAATAAAAGATTTATTTTAATTTTAAAATTAGAATTTCATGCTAACTAATTAGAGTTGGAATTGGATTCCATGATAACTAATTGGAGTTGAAATTGATCTTTCCTTAAATAAAGGAGTTTATTTAGATATGAAATAAGATTTCATATTATTCAAAATAAAAGAGTTTATTTGTGAATAGGAAAGAAAATCCGTGTTTCCTTAAATAAAGGGAGTTTATTTAAATATGAAATAAGATTTCATATTATTCAAAATAAAGGAGTTTATTTGTGAATATCCGTGTTTCCTTTGATAAAAGAATATCCGTGTTTCCTTTAATTAAAGTTTTTTTTTATTACATGGAATTGGATTCCATAATTAATTAAAATAAAGGAGTTTATTTTGATTAAAGATTTTGATTAAAATAAAATAGTTTATTTTATTCAAAATTAGATAAATTAAAATAAAATAGTTTTATTTTGATTTAAATTTGGATTAAAATAAAGGAGTTTATTTTGATTCAAAAATAGATTTTATACTAACTAAATTTGCCCATTAAATGATATCAATATATATATTAAATATTTATTATTCATGAGATGAATGTTATTTATTGATGCATATGGTGATGTGTATGATAATAAATGGGATTGATTATGGACTATTGACCAATGCGATTGGATTTTATTTTAGTTGGATGCATGAATGTATGGGTTTTATTAAATGGGGTCTCACAGACTCGCCTTCTCTAATTTTTCTTAATGTAAATTCTATCTCCCTCCTATGTACTTCCCCTTGACTGCTGATCAAGGTTTCTATTTATTTTAAATAGTATTGTAATAGGAATAGTTAGAATTAATTTTGAAAAATTGGAGATCAAAGGAGCAAGAAGCGCTTGAAGACCCGTTTGTAATAGAGCCCGGGTTTAAATGTAATAGTTATATTTAAATATTATTTCTTGCACCCCTAGGGTTTGACCTTTTGGTTCACTTGGTGGCTCTAGTGAACCAAACTAGAATAAAAGTCCATAATCAATCCGGGTAGAATATAGTATTCTATATGTGCATGCTTATACTATATATATATTATATATTATGCAAACATGCTTCGCATGTTCATTAATATGACGACGTATTTTATATATATATATATATATGCATGCGCTAAACAAGATGAGACAAATTAATAATAAATCCCCTCAATTTTTATATTAAGTCCTAAGCGTTCAAAGATATTTGAAATATCGAACGTCGCTTTCTAGCATGATAAAATTAATAGAGTATTAAATATTTAATATGAGTTTGTTGTGTCACCACAAGGCAAGTATTAAGTATTTAAGATGTTAATTTATCACATTTGATGCTTATAAAGAAAATTGAACAATATTGTTTTGTTGTGTCACCACAAGGATGATATTTTTCTTTTTGAATATATGGAGTGCTAGGTCGGACTTAACTTGGATAATTTTGATTCGGATGTGCCACCACTTGATCAAAATAATCTAAGAGGCAAAATAAAAGGAGTTGCATAGTTGATGTAATTGACAAAAGTTGTCTACCTATTTATTTATATATAGTTTGTTGTGTCACCACAAGGCTATATACATTTGAAATGGGATCCTTATTCTCACTAGCAAATCTTTAATTAGATTTTGCCGAACTATATAAGTGAGGGTAATATAGTTTGAAGAAAATAGTGGGAGATACCAATTTAAAACAAGACCTAAATTATTTTGGTAATTAATAATAGAATGTATGTTAAAATGTTGTTAATTACAAATTCATTTATGTAATTTTACAATGTCTAAAATTACTATCTATCATCACAAGCATATAAGATGTTAAATTAATCGAACCCAATTAAAATGGATTGGTTAAGGAATTTGAGAATAGTTCTCATAATTTGAAAAGCTATCTTATGTCCTTAATACGCCTATCCTCGCAATGGTTGCGCATAATGCCTCGAGGAAGAGATTGCTACTTTTAGAAAGTGGCAAGATGATGCCTGATTGGCTCAATGCATCATGCTCGCATCCATGAGTAACGAGCTTCAGCCACAAGATGAAACTATGGATGCTTCCTACTATATTCCCGCACATCAAGTAGTTGATGGTGAGGAAAGTAGGACCGATAGATATCGATATCTAAGGAGCTCTTCCGATCTAGAATGGCCAATGACACTATAAAGATGCAGATAAAAGTCCTTAACATTATCAATTTGATTGATCAATTAGGACAACAAGTTTTGTTATGGATGGAGAGTTGAGCCAAGATTTGATCTTGCACTCACTCCGGACTCCTTTCACAATTGTTGTGAATTTTTCATATGAACAAGCTAGATATCGACTACCGATTTGCTTTAACATGTTAAAAATGTTGAGAGTCACTTTCCAACCAAGAAAGATCAAGTCTTCTTGGTAGGGGCCAAAGGATCTTCCTCAAAAGAAGAACGATTCAAAGAAGGTAAATAGAAAGGCAAAAAACAAAGGATAATAAGAACAAAAGCGATATGGATAGCAAAGGAGTTTGCTTCACCGCAATAAGCCCGGACATCGGAAAGAAATCTGAGAAGCATCTTGCAGAGGCTAACCAAAGAAGCTTAGTGAAGTTTGGTTATAAATACAAATTTTGTTCATGATTTAAAATAAATTTTCTTTAAGTCAAGGTTCTACTTGGGTATTGGATACCGACTTTGGTTATCATAAATATAGATTTATGAAAGGACCAAATGTAAGTAGAAAGCTAAACAAATATAAGTAATCCTATGTGTGGAAAATATAGCAAAGGTTGCCATATTAGCTATAGAAACTTATAGTTTAGCAATATCTACGAGCAAATCTATTAAGTCAATAAGTTGTTATTGTATTTCCAGTTCTTGTTAAAATTATTATTTCCATTTTATTGTTGGACAATGAAATCTTTGGTATTATAATTAAGAACAATTGTTGTTCTATTTATAATAATAATGTTTTGTATAGAAATCGGAATATTACTTAATAAATTTTGTATACTTGACTTACATGAAAATAATTTTGCATATTGAACAAATTAGTATAAGAAAATGAGATGATCATTCAAAGAGTTGAATGTGTGTATTTTTCGAAATACAAGTGTGAATTATTTGAAAGGTTCAAAGAATTCAAAAGTGAAACAAATTGACAAAGTATTAAGATTCTTTGATTAGATCAAGGAATAAATACTTGTGCAATAAGTTTCTAGATCATCTCAAATGGTTTTTCATAATGGACACATCCCGATACGCAATAATTGATTGATGTATCTCGAAAGGAAAAATCGTATCTTATTTGAACATGGTGCGATCCATAATGATTTTACCGACATTCCAAAGATCCTTCGGGATAATGTCCTAGAAATGGTCGCATATCTACGAAAATGGTAACCTCAAAATCCAGTCCCCAAGACTCCATAAAAGTTATGGATAGGGAGGATTCGTAATCTTAAGTATGTTAAGATAAGGAGTTGTCCAACTTATGTGAAAAGGTTTCAAAGAATAAGCTTGGGACAAGATTTGACAAGTGTCGATTTGTGGGACATCCTAAAGTAAGTTTAGGGTATATGTTCTATAATCCTACTTAGGAAAAGGTGTTTGTTACGAAACACGCTGCCTTCTAAGATAAAGGTGTTTATCATTGAAAGGGCTGGTGGGAGAATAATAGATCTTGAAGAGTTCAAGAACCACAAAACACTATAAGTCAAATAAGAGGAACCTGTAGATAGACCTATTGTACCACAACTGAATCGTAAATTTGGAATAGTACCGAAGATACCTAGGAGGTATGGATTCATTATAGATGATGATGATGAGGTACACATCATAGAAGATGATGATCCAGAATTACATTCGATGAGGTAAGACTTCTAGTGTGTACAAAAGGGACAATTGGGAGCGCCGTGCATCGTGAAATTTCTAGTATTATATGTTGATATACTACGGATGAGGAATGACATACCAATGCTACAATCAAGTAAAGATAAAGTTGTCTAAACATTCCTCCATGAATGATTTGGAAGAGTATCATAATTGGGGATATAAATCTATATAGATAGATTTAAGAGGATGTTCGACTTAACCCAAGGAACGTATATTCATTTAATGCTAAAGTCATTTAGCATAGCAAACTCCAAGAGATGTCTCATGTTGATGAGCTATGGAGTGTATCTCTCTTAATAGTCCCCATAGACTCCAAAGAAGAGAGATTGCATGAGTGATAATCATGTATAAATGAAATATACGAGACCGATGTTGATCGGTCATATTCGGAGAAGTTCAACGCGAAGTCGTTGAAAAACATCTTAAAGTTCTTAACCGGCACTAAAGATGTGAGCATACATGGTGGGTCTGAATTAAAACTAGAGGGCTTTACAGACTCAAGTTTTTCAGACAGACCAAGACGACCGAAAATCCACTTTAAGGTAAAGTGTTACCTTGAACAGTGGTGCAGTGAATTGGAAAGCTTCCAAATAGTAAAGAGTTGTTGGTTTAGTGATAAAGACAAAGTATATAGCTATAAATGAAGCTGGAAGTTGATTGTTTGGATTAAAAGTTCATTACAGAACTAGGAATAGTTCCTAAGTCTCATCTTGGATCTAAACATGTGTTGTGGCACTTTCATTTGATTATTAGAATCATTGAAAGATGGGAAATCACTATAGAGATAGTGGACTCTCAAGAACAACATTACATATCCATTAACTAAAGCTTATCCAACAGCAGGATAATCGTCACTTAGAGAAGAAGAGTATAAGATACCATGACGATTGGCTTTAGTGCAAGTGGGAGATTGAAAGTAGTATGCACACAAGCCAATCATGTTTGATGATAAAGCATATACTTTGTAACAATCTTATTCATTTATTAATAAAAAGTATTAATTTATTAAAGGCTTTTAATTATCTACATGATGCTGTTTTATAATATGTGATAAACCCATAGTTTTAAGCAATGCTTTTAGAATAATGATGATGATCATTCTAATGAGATCTAAATTCTTAGAAAACTTAAAACTAAAATAGTTCCCAATCATTGGATTACTAAATTGGGGATTAGTGAATCCAGATAGATTGGTACATACGTTGCTTGCTCATTGGATGAGGATGATTGATCTCATGATCATTTGTGTGGAGACACTAAAGCAAGTATGTAGGTGCTTATTAGAGAATAAGTTCCTTTGAACATTGGCTCGCTAAGGAATACCTAATGGAGTTTTATTTGCTGTCGCCAATAGGAATTCTCAGTAGTGATAGTAGTACAAGTAATCCTTGGACTTGAGATCATCATGGTATCTTGTGTATGATGAGTTATACTTTGACTTATTCCTTAAGACCCTTAGGGTATATCAAAGGGTATGCTTGGGTATAATAAGTTGTACATGGAGATAATGAATGATCAATAAAGAATCTACCACTTCTAATAAAAGAAGAGAAATGTCCTATGTGATTCGATAAATGACAACCCAAAGTAGTCCTTGGTTGGCAAGGCGAATGAAATTAGAAAGGAGTTTCTAATTTGCATTATTTGGAGTTATGCATTTAAGAGTCAAAATACATATAATTAAATAAAATAAGACTTGTGAAATTCCATGTCTTATATTTAATTGGGACATCAGTATGGTGGAAGGATTGAATTACGGTAACTATTTACTCAAAGGTTCTTTTATGATTAATGTTGAAATCTATATTATCCGGAAAGTCGTTGATCGCTAGGGAGACTTATTCCTATTGTAGAATAAATATTATTTAAATAAATTAATTAATTATTTAATTTATTTATTTAAATAAGATTAGAATTGTTCTAATTGATTTATTCACAACCGATTTAATATGGAGAACCTAAAGGGTCACACCATAAAAGGAAGAATAATTATTTAAGAAGTTAATGGCATAATCGTAATAATATGTTAAGTATATTTAATTTAATCTATGGTGATAGAATAAATTAAATAGCTTAATATTTATTATTTAATATTTTAGAAATATTAAATATAAATTAATAAGAGGAGTCTTATTAATATTATTACAATTATTATTATTTTAATTTCTAAAAGAGTTTAGGAATTAATTTAATATAAGTACTCTCATTTATTCCTAATAAGATTAGGAGGTTAAATTAATTAAAAGAGTTTAATTAATTATCCCTAATAAGATTAGGGAGCTTAATTAATTAAAAGAATTAATTAATTAAAACCCAATTCCTTAATTGTTAAGGTGGGTTGCCCACATCTATAAATAAGAGGAGTCTTATTATGTGGTGGTGGGGGTTGTTGATTTTTCAACATACGACATATAATTCCAATTGTTGGGAGAGTACACCTTTTCTATAGAGATAGAAAAACTAGGGTTTAGCCAAATCACCCATCTTCTTGAATTTTATTCTTCCTTGGTGGATCACCTCTAGAGGCCAAACATTTGGGTGGCTAACGTTGATCAAAGGAAGGAACCAAACCGGTGGATTCAAGATTGAAAGCGAAAGGATTTGGAGGTGAACTTGTACCGAGGAAGCTCGATCTTCAAGGGTATGATTTATTCTTTATCTTTTCGTTTAATTAATAATTATGCATAAAGGGTGATCCGGGTATATGGTTTGTAAAAATTTTTAAACTCGATTTTACACGCTTTTATGCATTATTGCTTTTGAATAAATTTGATCATCGCCCATGAATATTCAAACCTATTGAGGATGGTTGTTTTTCATATTCAATTGATTTCTAGATTTTGATTAAATTTTGCTCTTTTTCCTCGATTAATTTTTTTCTCATTTTGTCTCGGGAAGCTCTAATAAATTTTTCCTAGGCTTCTTCCAAACTTGATGTCCTCTCTAGTTGTTGAGTCTAATTTTGGAATCCGGATGTGTTTTGTTGCCTCAGCGCTTGAGCTTGAGCATGATTGTTACTCCATGAAAAATTTGGGTGATACCCCCAATCATGATGATAGTTGTTGGGATAGACATAATTATTGGGGTAATCACCACTATACTGTACCGGCTAGAAACTGATGGCGCTTTGATGACTCATATGATTTCCAACACAATAATCACAAATAACCGCCACACTTTGACAACGTTGTGCTTCAAAAGCGTCGACCCTCTTTGAAAGTGTCTCAATTTGTTCTGATAATGCAGAAACTTGTTGCGTGGATGGTGGACTCCATGTTTCCATATTCTTAGTTATTGCGGACACCTGTGCTGCCAATGCTGAAAGTGTCGTGAGTCCGTCAATCTTTGTTTCCATTGGTTGAGTCATGTTTGTCATCCTTCACCTCCGTTGGGCTGTGATAACCTCCAACATCTTCGAAGTTGCCTCAATTTGTATTGGCTCTACAGAAGATGTATTAAGTCCATCAATCCCTGTTTCCCTTGGTTGAGTCATGAACGTGTATGGCCATTGATACGCAAAGTCATCCATGGTACCTGAAAAGAGAGAAATATAGGAAGAGAATTAAAATTAAAAATAAAAATATTTAAATTAAGACTAATTTGATTGAAATTAATATTGGTAAAAAATTATTAAATTAATTCCCCGGCAACGGCGTCAAAAACTTGTTGGTGGATTTCGCAATCAATGAATACGTGCAAGTATACACGGTCAACAAGTAATAAAGTGAAAGTAGAGTATCGTTCCCACGAGGAATTATTTAATAAAAATTACCAAATACTAACTCTTAACCAAATCAATTTTATTTAAACAAATACAAAATGTGATTTTTCTAATGAAGAAAACTAAATTAACTAATTAAACCGAACTGCTTTATAAATGAATTTAAATAAATAAATATTAAGACTTCAATATCCCCAATTATGAACTATAAACTAATTATCCAATTATCCCAATTATTATGCCTAATGAATTGTTAACAGGAATTCTCAAATGTCAAAAGTCCTTTTCCAAGTGATCAATTGACTTCTATTTAATCCAGATTAATCTTGCTATATTCCTATGCAAAAAAATTGAATTAAACTCCTTTCAATTCCAATTCCTTATGTGTTACATGCGGTGAACAGATATTTCCATTCAATTCACAAACCTAATTATTCACTTTGCAAATAACTAAGTCACATGATATCATGCCCAGTTCTAATCCTAGAATTCCTCTTTCAATTCCTTCTAGAGTAACAAGGTAATTACTGATCAGATAATTAATCAATAGGCTCAAGACAAGATACACAATTCAATTTGACATAAATAATTGGAATAAATCGAATAACTAATTTATAGACATAAAAGGTTCAATTAAAATCTTAATAAAAGATTTA
Organism: Panax quinquefolius; assembly: GCA_020205615.1. Classification (NCBI taxonomy): domain Eukaryota; kingdom Viridiplantae; phylum Streptophyta; class Magnoliopsida; order Apiales; family Araliaceae; genus Panax; species Panax quinquefolius. The sequence goes on from CM035158.1 coordinate 60,591,721, forward strand.
GCTCATAATTAATGAATTAAAACCAAGAATCCACAACTGAATAGACATTAAAAGATAAAAGTATGATAAGAGAAGAGAATATAATCTGTTGTCAGCAAATCTGATGCTCCCATCTTGCTCTTGCTCTTGCTCTTGATCTTCAGTGTTCTTCAATTTGCTTCAATCTCCAATGGCTAATTAAGAACTAGAGTTTATGTTTTAATCTAATGGAGTGTTTTATCTAAGCTAATCTATGTAATCTCCCTTTATTTTATGCCTTACATCATGTATTTATAGGTTACAAGTTCAATTTTTAGCTTAGGAACAAACCCAATCCAATTTGGAGTCAAAAATGTGTCAAAATTCGCCCCAAAAAGCGTCCAAGCCTTGTCAGGACCTTCCCCAACGCCCCAGCGCAGGACACGGTGCTGGAACCCTGCCCCATAGCGCCCCGGCGCTGCAAATAAGCCTGAAATGGGCGCCCCGGCGCTGGGGCCTTTTTTGAAAATTTTATGCTCCGACGTCATTTGGGAAAATGGCCATAACTTCTTCGTCCGAACTCTGATTTCGATGATTCAAGATGTTCCGGAAAGAGGAGAAGTAGATCTACAACTTTAATTCTTTAAGTTTTTTGAAATATGTTCTGGAGCAATACTAAAATTGGCTCTGAAGTGACTGTTGTGTAAATGGCAAGCTGAAAACAAGAATCTAGTCACCCCAAACGTCGATCCAAGTAACTTTTGTCCCAATTCCTACAAAATAATTTAAAACATGCATGAATAGACACAAACACTTAAAAAAATCCAAAAGATTAAGCTCAAACGCACTCAATTCATGGGTATAAAACTCACTCATCAGAATCCAAACCCTAATTTTGGATTTTGAACAAGGAATGAGAATAATAATTTAATATTAACTATATTTTGATTTTTCAGTGCTATAAATATGTATGTTATGTTTGTAAGGTTAATCTGGGGAGCAGTTTCCTTATGACCTGATAAAACCCTAATTTGAAAGTCATTTACGATTGTAAAATATGTTAAGTCATTGTGATATGTGGTATGTGATTTGTATTATAAGTATTATTGTTAATTATGTAAAACCCTAATTAGTAATTTAAAACTCTATTTTTCTTAAAATAGAAACCCTATACAGTAATTAGCTATTCGCTAAGTGGAAACCCTAATTTGAAACTCAGCTATTAGTTCGAGACTGTGTTGTAACTGTGTTATGTGAATTATGTCGTGTATTGCGGAATTTAAAGTTAATTAGGAAATTAAAACCCTAATTATACTTAGAAACCTAATTAATTAGAAACCCTAATTAATTGAGAATCCAAATTACTAAATTCGGTAATCTAACTTCTAAATTTAGAAATCCTAATTAGTAATTGTAAACCCTAATTACTAATCGTAAGCCCTAAATGCGAAATTAGAAATCTTAATTTTATTTTTGAAAACCCTAATTTCAAAAGTTAGAAACCCAAATTATTAAATTAAGAACCCTAATTTGCTAATTGTTGTCCTAATTGCTAAATTAGCGAGATTAATTATAATTAAAAAATTCTTAATCAAATTCTTCAAATTATATAAGTGGTAAACCTAATCTAATTAGTGAATTATAATTTATAATTTTAGAAACTAAATTTTTGGTGCAAACCCTAATTAGCAATTCTATTTTATTTTTTGTTAAACCCTAGGGTTAAACCCTAAGGGTCAAACCCTAAGGGTTGGACAAGTTACAATTGTGCCATTATTTTTATAAACCAAATGACAAAAATGCCCCTCTTATATAATTGAGGCTAAATTGTAGGTTTTGACAATAGGGGAAGTTGGTGACCAAATCCAACAACCCCATGTGCTCTTTATTGACAGTCATCAGCCATTTGATCAGCCATTCCATGCATCTAGCTTTATATATATATATATATATATATATATAGATTAGAGAGAGAAAAGTGCATTATTTGCCTCATTTTCTCTCATACACTCAACCAAGTCTCTACCTCTTCAAACCCACGAAAAGTTATAGCATTTCAGTCCTTTATTACAGCCCCACGATCACCAATAACAAATCAGAAACATAGAATCAAGATTTGATCATGTGAAGGTATAAAACTAATCTTAGAATCTGATCTTGTATGTTGTGTTAGATGTTAAAATTTTTGTGTTAAATATGTTGTATGAAGTGTCTATAGATGATCTGGGTTGGTATTTGATAGATCTATAACATTTAAATACACGAAATTGGTGTTTTCAAAAATCTAAAAAAATTTCTTTCTATGGTCTGACAAAGAATGTCAGGGGCTTTAAATCTTTGTTTGTTAATGGTTTTTGTTGTTTTAAAGTTTTCATTTATAGCCTGTCATTTTGTCTTTCCTATGAAAGTGGAATCACAGTTATTGGATGTCTATATTGCATTTTATTCACGGTCAAAACCCGTTGATCAGGCATGACTGGTCAAAAATCTGGGCAACCCATAATTTGAAACAACGTCTGACAAGAACTTTGTAAGTGCAGATCTGTCAGGTTTTAAGTGCTTTAATCTTTTTGTTTGGTACATGTTGTACCTGGTAATATGAACTGTAGATTCATGTCTTAAAATCCCATAAAAAATCAACAGATCAATCGTGGCAAGCGGTTAAAGTAGGCCACTTGCACTGTTTTGTATTTCCGGAATTTCCAGAAAAGTCTATGAGCAAGCTTTCTGACAGCCTTTGACCGGCTCGTAAATTATGATTCCGTTGTTGTTGATCTAATATGTTTCTTTGTAAATATTCTATGATAGATGAACTATAACTTTGAATCATCAAACCAACTGAACCAAGACCAGAACATAGATTAAAGTGAGCTTGAATCATGTGTAAACTCGAAACTGTCTAGGCCCAGAAAACCCAGATGAATGTCTGACAGCATGTTTACAATCCCAGATCTCTTTGTGTTTTTGTATTATGGCCTAGATGTTGATTCCTAGTTGTAGTGTTGTGTAATGACTACAAGGTCATGGTTAAGGATATCCCAAAACATGTTTGGATTAAGATTTAAAGTTGGTCAAAGTTGACCCCTTATTAAGGCCGACTATCAGTGTTCTTGAGCTCAAGAACACCAACAATGACAACTTAAGTGTCATTAAAGGCCAATAATGACGATTTCTTTTATTTTATTTTATGAATTTCTAAAATTGATTAAAATAGAAAATAAATTATAAAAATACAAAAATAGTTTTAAAAATTATTTTAAATTATGAAAATAATTTACGACTATTTGGGATCTTTTTCATTAATAATTATAATTATTTAAATATTAATGATATTTAATTTATTTAATTAGAGTATTAAATAAATTAGAGGAAAATTATTTTAATTATATAAAAATCATTTTAAATAAGAATAAAGTGTTTAAAAATATTTTTGAGTTATAAATGTAAATTTTAATATTTTATGATGAATTTCATTAATAAATTAATATTAATGATAATTTATTTATTTATTGAATATATTAAATAAATTATGAAAAATAGAATTTATGATTTAAAGATTATAAAAATATTTTAAGATATAAAATATAACTTTTGATATTTTGTCATGAAAAATATTAATAAATTAATATTAATGATATTAGATTTATTTAATTGTTAAAATTAAATAAATAAGTTATAAATGATTTTTTGATTTAAAATCATTTTAAATAAGAATAAAGTGTTAGAAAATATTTTGAATTATAGAATATAATTTTCAATATTTTTGGAGAATTCTCACTAATAAATTAATATTAATGATATTAGATTTATTTAATGATTATATTAAATAATTTAGTTTTAAAATGATTTTATTATTATAAAAATCATTTTAAATAAAAATAAATTGTTGAAAGATATTTTAAGTTATAAAATGTAACTTTTAATATTTAAGGGATAATTTCGTTGATAATTTAATGTTAATGATATTAATTTAAGATTATTGATATTAAGTTTATTTAATAACTATATTAAATAAAGAATTTAAAAATGATTTTATTTATTTAAAAATCATTTAAAAAGGATATAAATGAATAAAAATATTTTAAGTTATAATTAATGACTTTTAATATTTGGATAAATAGTGCATTAATATTTTAATATTAATGGTAAATATTTAAAATAATTTTAAATGTTTCAAAAAAATCATTTAAGGGTAATATAATACTTTAAAAAATATGTTGTGTTATTATAAATAACTTTAATATTTTGGCAATGGTTTCATTAATAGTTTAATATTAATAAAATATTAATGATAATAAAAAATTTTATTATTTAAATCATTTAATAATGATTCTGGTGTTTGAAATTTCGTGATAAATTATAATAAATGTTTAAAAGTTATTATAAGTCATTTAAAAATAATATGACTAATACTTGTAGATATTGAGATACAGGATAGAGTCTTAGACTCGATAATTACCCGATAAAGTTGTCGGTACACCGACATGTTTCAGAAATTGATCTGGACTTAGATATTATGACTGTATTAATGTTCGTTTGTGATTCTATGACTGTTGAATATGTGTGACAAGGTGATTAGGTTATGTGCTGACTGCAATAAGCAGTGGTATGTGTTATAGTATGTTATTCTAATTGATCAAATAATCTTATTAATGATAGGTTTCGGTATAAAAGATAAAACTAAGTTGTGTAACTGTAAGCAGCAGTCCAGGCAAGTATCTAACCCTTTGCATTTACTTTATGCAATGGACATGCATAAGATAATATTTGAACTATTCTTTTCAATTGTTCAAATATTTCAACCTTTCATATATACTTATGTTGATGATTTCGTATAAATAAGTTATTAAATTATAATTGTTATACTGAGTTCCTTTATTACATTATTGTAGATCAAGATATATATTACATTCGTTAATTTCTTAACATGGTTGTAAGACCCCAACTTATTATTAATGAAATTTAATTTTCTCTATTTATTATTTTGAAATAGTAAGGGTTGATGTGATTAATGTGGATAGTTAGGGGTAAAATCATGAAATATTTCAAAATAAGCAAGTGGTTATAAAATATTCATTGTTGTCGGGGAATATTCGTTTGGTCGTGGAATATTAAATCTTTGTCGGGGAATATTAAATGCGACGGTGCGACCATGTGTGGGCCCCATAACGGAAGCGATTGGATGAAGAAAAGCGACAAATATAAGTTGGTTAAAAAAATACTTGGCGTAGTTATTCACAGAATTATCTTTGTTAAAATACTCGATGGTTTAAAACACGATAGCTTTGCGGTATTGCACCAATTATTAATTCTTACGTGAAGAAGGCACTACTCAATAATGGTTACTGATAATTCATTTCGATCGGTATTTTATTGAGTTAATAATTCTTTGCGTTGATATTTTATATTCTTTGTTGTTTGATAATTGTCATTACACAATATTTTTCATTATCGAAGCAATAATTCATATTATCGAATAATATTATTAGATAACATTATTGGCAATGTCTAGAAAGTTACATCTAAGTAGAGGTTTGGTCACCTAATTGCGGCGCTTGATGAAGGAGAAATTCTTATTGGAAAGCCCCCTGCTCACAGGAGCGCACTGGTTGTCGATATTGTGATTACTGTAATATTATTTGTGAATAATTAATTATTGATTCATAAGATGAGGAAAATATTAATTTTATGTGGATATAGATGGAGAAAATTTTTAATGTGACAATTGTTGAAAATTGAAATTTTATCTTTTTACGATAAAATAATTCATTTAAATATATTATTATATTTTAATAATATAATAATGGTGATATTTTTAGCGAATGTGAGATATATGAGTATCTGAGGAGGAAGAGTATTTTTGTTGCAATAAATGTTTAAAACATGTTAAACATGTCGGTGGACCCAATTTATTGGTTGAAATTTGATTATAACTTTGTAAAATTGCGGTTTGTGGATTTGGTCAATTTACATTTGGAATTCGGAAAAAATTTCTTACGCAAAGTTGTAGAGAATTGAATTTCCTATAAAATCACGCTGAGATTGAATTTTACGATAAAAGGGCTATTTATTGTGAATTATTAAAGTTAGAAGCTCAAAATAATTGATTTTTGGAAGTTTTAATTATTATTTTAAAGAAAAACGTTTTTTTGCATTTAAGTGGGCTAACATGTGATATTAATTGCTAAAATCAGATCTTCAAAGATGGGCTAAGGAAATTTATAATATATATTAATATTTTATTAAATTTTACGCTTTTGGTGTTCTAAAGCATTTTCCTATAAATAGGGTGCTTAGGTTAGAATTGAAAATCACACCAGAAACTGAAGTTTTCTCTCTCTATATTATCGAGTGTATTCTTGTGAGTATTTTGAGTATACTTTGAGTATTGTTAGACGGTGCAAGTTCCCTTCAGCACTATACCCGGTATTCCAGTTAGAAGTACTAATCTTTCGAGGTAAGGGATGTTATTTTCTTCTCAAATGATATTATTTCTTCAATATCATTATGCTGAAATATTGGTTGGAACTTTTTATCAAATTTGGAACTTTTTCATGTCGGGGTTACTATTCATGAGTTCTTATTCACGAGTTACTATTCATGAGTTCTTATTCACGATTCTTATTCACGAGTACTATTTCATGAAGCGTGAAGATGTTTTTGTGGAATTTCTATCTTTTGGTGTCGAGTTACTATTCACGTATCGGCACTATTCACGATATCTGACACTATTCATAGAAAAAATAAAATTTCTTCTTTTGTCAAAATATCTATTACGGATACTAGCTTTGATTGTATCCATGTTTTGATCATTCTTGAATTTTACACTACTATGATTATTTTGAGGTATTTTTGAACATGGATAAAACAAATACGAATCCTTAATCCTTAATCCTTGTCATTTTGTTTCCTTTGGATTCGTTTCTTTAAAAAATATTTTCATCATCCTCGGTCTTAAATGATGATATTATTGAATATCTTGCTTTGTAGTGCAAAGATGAATGATTCTGAAGAATATCTTTGGTCAGTAGTGCAAAAGATGAGCAGTGTTTAGATGAACATGACCGGTGATGAATATCTTTGGCTGTAGTGCAAAGATGAATATTTGATTCGGATGTATATTGATTGATGTTCTGAGGGATAAAATTTAGGCGATGAACTTTTAAATTCATACATAGAAGATAGTAGTTTGCATTCTCTACTTAACTCTTCTAATGAATTATTATTTCAGCTGCGAATATTGATTTAAAATTTGTTGTCTATTGTATTCTATTAGATTTTTCCTGTTGAAGACTAACGATAATTTGTTGTATATTATCTTAGAGTGTAATATTCTTTCTTTGGGCTAGTTGAGCTCACCCTTTTCCTTTTGTTCCATTTTTTTTCTCGGGAGGCGAGAATATAGCGAGTGCAGTGGGGTATGGAATGAAGGTTTTAGAAAGGATTGTTTAGTAGTCCTCACCATTTTTGTAAAATAATGTATCAATAAATGTGATGAGGATTTATTTGAGTATAGATATTATCAGAAGATAATATTTGTATTCAAACTCACAGTTTTCTTGTTGTAATAATAAAGTTGTAGTTGTTTACGTACCATGTATTGACAACTTTCAGAATGGGTGATGTATACCTATTTTGGGGGCGCGGTTTGGTATCGAGCTTATGGATATGATCTCTGGCGGAGATCGGAGAATAGAACTTTGAGGGGAGAGGCGAGTAAATCCTTCGCTAGTGTGTCCTACTAAGCTTATTTTTTAGTTGGTCGGTATATATAGGGATATTATGTGATATATTGATTTCCTTAATTAACCCCTTGTTTTATAGCGGTATTTGAGAATGTCGTGAGAATATTAACAATGGAAATGAGGCCAGTGGAGGCCTTTGTACTCACCAACGAGGAGAGCGCGTGCAGTGGTGGCAATGTTCCTCCTCCATGAACAACACACTTTGGCGAGATGATGAGCGAGGGGATGTTTAGAAGCTTTTTTGCGAGTTCATGCAAAATCGAGACGAGGAGAATCGTGTTCAAAATCTGAGGAGGAAATGATAGCAATTCACGGGTTGTCCTGACCAGACGATTCAAAAGTTGGGACCACGAATTTAAGGAAAGCGAGATCCGATCATGGCGAAAACATGGGTCAAACAAATTACCAAGATATTCGATGTCTTGGGATGCGGAGGAATAGAAGGTTCCATTCGCCACCTTTATGTTCCGTGGCGAAGCGGACTCTTGGTGGGATGCGTGAAGCGTACCCATCCGGTACTTTTCGGCATGTCTTGGGAAGCGTTTGAAACTATTTAATGACAAATACTTTCACGAAAGTGTTCGTCATATGAAGGAAGTGGAGTTCATCGATTAGAGCAAAACAACATGGCGGTGTCTCGATGCGAGGCAAAGTTTGCGAGTTATCAAGTTTGCACCTCATTTGGTGGAGAATGAGGAGCGATATGGCGGATGTTTCTTAGAGGTTTGAAACCCGGCATCGTCGATATCTCATTTCTCATAAACTTTCTCTCTATTCGGATGTTATATGAGGGCTCAATTATTAGGCGAGATAACGAGTACTGATCAATTGAGGACCCTGACGAGGATCGTACAGAGATAGCGATCAATGAAGAATAATGATAACCGGCGGAGAAAAGCAGACGGACAAAAATGGTAACCACTCTGGTGGTAATCATAGCCGTGAAAATAGAAGAAAGCGAGTCGGGGAGGAGATTTTAAAAAGGAGATTTAACAACGACCATATGAAGGCAGCGGTCTTAAGAAGAATCGGTTCTAAGGAGGAGAACGACCACCGGTCATATGCTATAAATCTTGGGAAGGAGGGACATATCGGTCAAGCATCACAACGATTCAAGGTATGCTATAATTGTTGAAAGGAAGGACATATCGCTCGAGATTATGCGGTGGCGAAACCTAGTTCGGTGAGGGACGGTGACTCAAAAGACTATCCCGAGAAAAGTCAAAGTCAGCGATTAGGGAAGAGCGTTTGTTGTGGTGGTCAAAATCGAGGAACCCAAACGAGGTGATCACGGGTAAGCTATTTATAAATTCTTGCGAAGTTTATACCTTACTTTATCTACGGTGCTACCCATTCATTTATCTCTCTGCTTGTGCTCAACGTTTAAACTTGACTCAGGAGAAATTAGACTTTGACCTATCTGTGGAAACTCCGTTAGGAGAAACTTTCATCACATCCTTTGTTTATAAATCTTGTTTGATTCAAGTTGGCACCATTACCTTACTGTTGACCTTATCTCTTTAAAGATACTTGCTTTTGATGTGATTTTAGGGATTGATTGGTTAACTACTCATCATGCCAAAATTGATTGTTTTTCGTAAGGTTGTTAGTTTTCATATTCCTAACCAACTGTTATGCAATTCAAGCAACTAATCCATTAAAATCAATCTTTATCATATCTAATCATAAAAGCTATTCAATTATTGAAAAAGCGGATGTCAAGCTTTCTTAGCCCATGTTATGGATTTGAATAAAGACACGTCAAATTTGAATAATATTCTCCGTTGTTATTGACTTTCTGGCGTATTTCAGAAGAACTTTCCGGTCTACCCCGAGCGTGAAGTTGAATTCTTTATTGATCTTGAACTGGTATAAAGCCCATTTCTAAAAACCCATATCGAATAGCTCTATTGAACTTGAGGAGTTAAAGGTCAACTACGAGAATTGTTGGACATCGGTTTCATTAGTCCTAGTACATCTCCTTGGGGTGCTCTGTTTTATTTGTAAAGAAGAAAGAGCGGGAGTATCGACGACTTTGTATTGACTATCGGAATTGAACCATGTCACCATCAAGAATAGGTATCCTCTACCTCGTATTGATGACTTGTTTGACCGATTGCTGAGGGCACAATTCTTTTCAAAAATCGATCTTAGTTACGGATATCATCGGTGAAGATTAGGCGAGGATATTCAAAGCGCCTTTAGAACTTCGGTATGGGCATTATGAATTCTTAGTCATGTCTTTCGGACTAACTAATGCTCCTGCTGACTTTCATGGATATGATGAACCGAATATTCAAGGAATATTTGGATCGGTTCGTTGTTGTCTTTATTGATGACATCCTTATATATTCCAAAAGTCGTGAAGATCATGAGCACCATTTGAAATTTGGTACTCAAAGGCTTCTTGAAAACAAACTATATGCCAAATTGAAGAAATGCGAGTTACGGCTTGAGGAAGTAGCATTCCTTGGGCACGTGGTGTCGAAACATGGAGTATCTGTTGATCCGTGAAGATTGAAGCAATCTGAAGTTAGGGGAAGCAATAGAAAGTCGGTGGTGAAATCACGTAGCTTTTGGGCTTAAATTTGGTTATTATCGGGAGATAAGTGGAAGGGTTTTCTCGAATCGCTACTCCATTAACTTCAGCTAACTTCGGAAGGATACAAAATTCGTTTGGAGTGAAGAATCGAGAAGAGTTTCCAAGAGCTTAAGAGGAGACTTATTTGGCACTGTTCTAACAATACCATCTGGTTCGGATGGATTTGTTATCTCTGATGATTCGGGCAAAGGGTTAGGATGTGTTCTCATGCAGCGTGGAAAAGTCATAGCCTATGCCTCGCGACAACTTAAAAAGAGTATGAGAGAATTATCCTACTCATGATCTAGAGTTAGCGGTGATCGTTTTCAGCGCTAAAAATATGGAGGCACTATCTATATGGGGAGAAAGTGGAGATATATTAGGACCATAAAAGCCTTAAATATTTCTTCACTCAAAAAGAACTCAACATGCGGCGGTGACGTTGGCTCGAGCTATTGAAAGACTACGACCACACTATTGATACCATCACGAAAAAAGCGAGCGTGGTAGGCGGCGCGTTGAGTAGAAGATCATATCGAGGAGCGAGTGCGATGATGTCAAGTATCGCATAGAGCCAACTTTAATAGAAAAAGTTAAGGTTGCTCAAGCCATGGGCCGGGTGCGATGCGTATGAAGAAGAAAGTACAAGAAGGAGCTATTAGGGCGAGAATTGATGAAGAAGGAATACTTGAGTCCACTCTAGACTTTGTGGTTCCTAACGACTACGATTTGAAGTACAAGATTATGATGGAGGCACAAAATACACCATTTGCAATCCATCACGGAAGTACTAAAATGTATCGTGATCTTGACATACATTTTGGTGGAACAATATGAAGAGAGAGATTGCAAAGTTTATCTCGATGTGTTTAACTTGTCGGCGTGTAAAAGCGGAGACATCTGGTACCTAAGGGTCCGATTTGCAACCACTTGAGATTCCGAAATGGAAGTGGGAACACATTACCATGGATTTCGTTCACGGGTCTTCCTACGGTTTCTCAAGGCATCAATGCTATTTGGGTTATTGTTGATAGATTAACCAAGTCGCTCATTTCTTGCCGTCTGGGAGACTTATTCCTTGAGCGTCTTGCTAGTATATACGTGAATGAGATTGTGAGGTTGCATGGCATGCCGGTATCCATAGTTTGGATCGTGACCCAAGATTCACTTCAAGATTTTGGGTTAGCTTGCAAAAAGCTATGGGCGCGATTTTGATTTAGTTAAGCATACCATCCCCCAAGCGGACGGACAATCGAGAGGACTATTCAAACTCTTGAAGATCTATTAAGACTACGTGTCCTAGACTTGAGGCGGTTGGGATAAGTATTTACCATTGGTGGAATTCTCCTACAACAATGAGTTATCGAGGAAAGTATAGGTGTGGCTCCATTTAAAGCATTATATGGACGAAAATGTCGATCTCAATATGTTGGGATGAGGTGGGTGAAGCAACATTATTTGGGACCGAGGAGTTAATGCGATATGACTACTAGAAAAGATTCAAATGATTCGACAAGCGTATACAAAGCGGCACAAGATCGACAAAAGAGTTATGCGGATCTTCATCGAAAGGACGTGGAATTTAGTGTAGGGATCATGTATTGTTGCGAGTTGCTCCATGGAAGGGAGTTACAAGATTTGGGAAGAGAGGAAAGCTCGATCCACGATTTATTGGTCCATTTCAAATTCTTGGCCGAGTAGGAAATGTAGCCTATAGACTTGCGTTACCTCAAGTATGTCTCGTGTTCATAATGTGTTTCACATATCGTGCTTCGTAAATATGTGAAAGACCGAACCACGTTATAGAATTAGAACCGGACGAAATAGCAGAAGACTTAACGTATGAGGAGGTACCTGTCAAGATCTTGGATAGGAAGGAGCATGTCCTACGCGCAAAGGTCATACCACAAGTTAAAGTTTTGTGGAGGAATCATGCTATAGAGGAAATACATGGGAATTGGAAACAGAAATGAAAGCGAGGTATCCTCTCCTTTTCGAAACACCAGGTACGTACGTCAATTTCGAGGATGAAATTTCATAAGGAGGGGAGGTTGTAAGACCCCAACTTATTATTAATGAAATTTAATTTTCTCTATTTATTATTTTGAAATATTAAGGGTTGATGTGATTAATGTGGATAGTTAGGGGTAAAATATGCAAATATTTCAAAATAAGCAAGAGGTTATAAAATATTCATTGTTGTCGAGGAATATTCGTTTGGTCGTGGAATATTAAATCTTTGTCGGGGAATATTAAATAATGACAGTAATGACCATGTGTGGGCCCATGTGAAAGCGATTGGATGAAGAAAGCGACAAATATAAGTTGGTTAAAAATAGCAGCGTAGTTATTCACAATTAATCTTTGTTAAAATACTCGGTGGTTTAAAACACGGTGGCACTGCGGTATTGCACAATTATTAATTCTTACGTGAAGGCACTACTCGATAATGGTTACGATAATTCTTTATTCGATATTTTATTGAGTTAATAATTATTGCGTTGATATTTTATATTCTTTGTTGTTTTGATAATTGTCATTACAATGATATTTTTCATTATCGAAGCAATAATTCATATTATCTGAATAATATTATTAGATAACATTATTGGCAATGTCTAGAAAGTTACATCTAAGGAGAGGTTTGGTCACCTAATTTGCGCTTGATGAGGAGAAATTCTTATTGGAAAGCCCCTCTTTCACAGGAGCTGCACGGTTGTCGATATTGTGAGTACGTAATATTATTTGTGAATAATTAATTATTGATTCATATGATGAGGAAAATATTAATTTTATGTGGATATAGATGGAGAAAATTTTAATGTGACAATTGTTGAAAATTGAAATTTTATCTTTTACGATAAAATAATTCATTTAAATATATTATTATATTTTAATAATATAATAATGGTGATATTTTACAATGAATGTGAGATATATGAGTATCGAGGAGGAAGAGTATTTTGTTGCAATAAATGTTTAAAACATGTTAAACATGTCGGTGGACCCCATTTATTGGTGAAATTTGATTATAGCTTGTAAAATTGCCCGTTTGTGGATTTGGTCAATTTACATTTGGAATTCGGAAAAAATTTCTTACGTAAAGTTGTAGAGAATTTAATTTCCTATAAAAACTCATGAGATTCGAATTTTTGATAAAAGGGCTATTTATTGTGAATTATTGAAGTTCCAAAGCTCAAAATAATTGGTTTTGGAAGTTTTAATTATTATTTTAAAGAAAAACATTTTTTTGCATTTAAGTGGGCTAACATGTGATATTAATTGCTGAAATCAGATCTTCAAAGATGGGCTAAGGAAATTTATAATATATATTAATATTTTATTAAATTTTACGCTTTGGTGTTCTAGCATTTTCTATAAATAGGGTGCTTTAGGTTAGAATTGAAAATCACACGAAGCTGAAGTTTTCTCTCTATATTATCGGCGTATTCTTGTGAGTATTTTGAGTATACTTTGAGTATTGTTAGGCGGTGCAAGTTCCCTTGACCTATATCCAGGTATTCAAATTTAGAAGTCTTAATCTTTCGAGGTAAGGGATGTTATTTTCTTCTCAAATGATATTATTTCTTCAATATCATTATGCTAAAATATTGGTTGAAACTTTTTATCAAATTTGAAACTTTTTCATGTCGGGGTTACTATTCATGAGTTACTATTCACGAGTTACTATTCATGAGTTACTATTCACGAGTTACTATTCATGAGTTACTATTCACGAGTTACTATTCACGAGTACTATTCATGAAGCGTGAAGATGTTTTTGTGGAATTTCTATCTTTTGGTGTCAGAGTTACTATTCACGTATACGGCACTATTCACGTATACGGCACTATTCACCGAAAAATAAAATTTCTTCTTTTTGTCCAAAATATCTATTCTGGATACTAGCTTTGATTGTATCCATGTTTTGATCATTCTTGAATTTTACACCACTATGATTATTTTTGAGGTATTTTTGAACATGGATAAAACAAAGTACGAATCCTTAATCCTTAATCCTTGTCATTTTGTTTCACTGGATTCGTTTCTTTAAAAAAATATTTTTCATCATCCTCAGTCTTAAATGATGATATTATTGAATATCTTTGGCACATAGTGTGTAAAGATGAATGATTTCTGAAGAATATCTTTGGCGTAGTACAAAGATGAGCAGTGTTTAGATGAACATGACCAGGCGATGAATATCTTTGGCACTGTAGTGCAAAGATGAATACTTGATTCGGATGTATATTGATTGATGTTACTGAGGGATAAAAGATGAGCGATGAACTTTTAAATTCATACATAGAAGATAGTAGTTTGCATTCTCTACTTAACTCTTCTAATGAATTATTATTTCATTGCGAATATTGATTTAAAATTTGTTGTCTATTGTATTCTATTAGATTTTTCCTGTTGAAGACTAACGATAATTTGTTGTATATTATCTTAGTCGTAATATTCTTTATTGGGCTATTTGAGCTCACCCTTTTCCTTTTGTTCCATTTTTCTTCTCGGGAGGCGAGAATATAGCGAAGATGCAGTGGGGTATGGAATGAAGGTTTTAGAAAGGATTGTTTAGTAGTCCTCACCATTTTTGTAAAATAATGTATCAATAAATGTGATGAGGATTTATTTGAGTATAGATATTGTCTAGAAGATAATATTTGTATTCAAACTCACAGTTTTACTGTTGTAATAATAAAGTTGTAGTTGTTTCTGTACCATGTATTGACAACTCAGAATAGGTGATGTATACCTATTTTGGGGGCGTCACAATGGTTATACAAGTGTCCTCACTTGGATAATCATTATGTTTTATCACATGTTGATACATACTTATTAGTGTCCAGTATGTATACGTTGAATTAAAAGACGTCTAAGCTATTTGATCCGGCTAGACATAAATTTAAAATTGTTGTTGAACAAGATAAAACTTATTTATTATCCAACTGAATTATTTTTGTTTGGATTCAAGACTGTTATGAACATCCCAAATATGGGAGATTTTTATGCACTAATGCGGACAAAGGATGAACGATAATATCATTCTAGCAATGTAGTATTGATCAATATAGGGTCCATGGGATGTACACCCTCATGCCCGTAAGTTATGACGGTTTTGCAGATGAAGTTCTGTCTAACCTTTTGAAAGCAGAAAATAATGTTTATAATCTGTCGACTAACCTATATATATAGTCAGTACGTAGTTTCAAAAACTTTGATACAGAAATAATATATGGTTATGATTGGCTCAGTTTACTTCACAACTATTGATCTGTTGTAGAAGTGATATGCAAAGAAAATATTTAATTCTTTCAGCTAATTATATTTATAATTGTTATTACTTGCTGGGCACCCAAATGCTCATTCTTGCTTTAAATTTAAATGTTTTCAGCTAAGCGTGATCAACTTGAAGGTACAGGCAAGAACAAGTGAAAAGGGAAAGCAAACAAAATATGATTATTGGTATCTTTTGTAATAGTTAGACTATATTAAGTTAATGATATGTATTATATATCATGTAAATAATGTAGTAAAGGTTGCGTACTTGGGATTAGACTCTGATAAATGTAAATTAAGTTTGATATTCATATTATTGTTATTATTATTAGTATTATTCCGCTCATAGAAATGGTATCGTAAAGCATCGAGTTCGGGTTTCAAGTACCTGAATTTGGGGGCGTTACAAAATCAATTAGAACAATTCTAATCTTATTTAAATAAATAAATTAAACTATTAATTTATTTAAATAAATAATATTTATTCTACAATAGGGATAAGCCTCCCTAGCGATCAAAGACTTTCCAGATAATATAGATTTCAACATTAATCATAAAAGAACATTTTAGTAGATAGTTACCATACAATTCAATCCTTCCACCATACAATGTCCCAATAAAATATAATACATGGAATTACTGTCAAGTCTTATTTTATTTAATTATATGTATTTCGATTCCCAAATGCAGAACTCCGAATAAATGCAAATTAGAAACTATTTTCTAATTTCATTTCACCTTGGCCAAGGATTCCTGGGTTGTAATTTATCGAATCACATAGGACATTTCTATTCTTTTACTAGAAGTGGTAGATTATGTATTGATCATTCATTATCTCCATATATAAATTATTACATCCTAGCATACCCTTTGATATACTCTAAGAATTTTAAGGAATAAGTCAAAGTGTAATTAATTATATATATGATACTATGATGATCTCAAGTCTAAGGATCATTTGTACTACTATCACTACTAGAATTCCTATTGACAGTCAAGTAAAACTGCATTAGGTATTCCTTAGCGAGTCACGTTAAGTGAACTTATTCTCCAATAAGCACATACATACTTGCTTTAGTGTCGCCACACAAATGACCATGAGATCAATCATCCTCATCCAATGAGCAAGTAACGTATGCACCAATCTATCTGAATTCAGTAATCCCCTTTTTAGTAATCTATTGATTGAGAATAATTTAGTTTTAAGCTATCTAAGAATTTAGATCTCATTAGCATGATCTCATCATGATTCTAAAAGCATTACTTAAAACTATGGATTTATCACATATTATTAAAATAACACCATGTAGATAATTAAATGTCTTTAATAAATAATTATTTTATTAATAAATAAATAAGATTGATTACAAACTATATGCTTTAAAATCATATATGATTGGCTTCTATGCATACTACTTTCAATCTTCCACTTGCAGTAAAGTCAATCGCCCTGGTATCTCATACCCATCTTCTCTAAGTAACGATCGAAATACTGTTGTGTTAACGCTTTAGTAAATGGATCTGTAATATTATCTTTAGAGTCCACATGCTCCAGGGTGACATCTCCTCTTTCAATGATCTCTCTGGTCAAATGAAACCGCCGCAACGCGTGTTTGGATTTCTGAGACCTGGGTTCCTTAGCCTACGCAACAGCTCTGTTGTTGTCACAGAATAAAGGTACTGATCCTCTAATGCTAGGAACCACATCAAGTTTGGTTATAAACTTCTTCATCCAAATAACCTTCTTTGCAGCTTCACTTGCAGGTATGTACTCTACCTCTGTCACTAAATCAACAACTATTTTCTGTTTGGAACTCTTCCAACTCACCGCGCCGCCATTTAAGGTAAACACATACCCCGAAATAAATTTACTGTCATCTTGGTGCGTTTGAAAACTTGAGTCTGTAAAGCCCTCTAGTTTTAATTTAGACCCACTGTAGACAAGAAACGCATCCTTAGTTATTCTTAAGTACTTTAGGATATTTTTCATTGCCTTCTGGTGTTCTTCTCCTGGATTCGACTGATATCTGCTTGTTACACTAAGAGCATGAGCGACATCTGATCTAGTACATATCATGCCGTACATGATAGATCCTTTTAATGAAGCATAAGGAATCTTACTCATACGGTCTCTCTCCTCAGGTGTCTTTGGGGCCTATTTCTTGGAGAGATGTATTCCATGGCTCATCGGCATGAGACCTCTTTTAGAATTTTCCATGCTAAACTTCTTTAGCATCGAGTCAATTTACATTCTTGGGATAAGCAAGGCATCCTTTTAGATTTATCTCTATAGATCTTTATCCCCAAAATATAGGATGTTTCTCCCAAGTCCTTCGTGGAGAAGTGCTTAGATAACCAGATTTTAATTGATTGAAGCGTAAAAATATCATTCCCTATCAGTAATATATCATCAAATATAAAACAATGAATGAAATAGCGCTCCAACTAACCTTCTTGTACATATATGGTTCATCCTCATTTTTGATAAAATCAAACTCTTTGATTGTCTCATCAAAATGGATATTCCACCTACGAGAAGCTTGCTTCAATCCATAAATGGATCGTATACAGACTTGATTTGGTCCAATCGTTGAAAAAAAATCCGTCTGGATGCGTCCTATACACATCCTCCTCAAGTTTTCCATTGAGGAAGGTCGTTTTCACGTCCATCTGCCAGATTTCGTAGTCATGGTAAGCTGCAATCGCAAGCAAGATCCGAATGAACTTGAGCATTGCTATTGGTGAGAAGGTTTCGTCATAGTGAACTCCTTGTCTTTGTTTGAAACCTTTAACGACCAGTCGGGCGTTATAGGTCTCTACCTTGCCGTCTGCTCCAGTCTTTCTTTTAAAGACCCATTTACACCCAATAAGCTTAATGCCTTCAGGTGGTGAAACCAAAGTCCATACTTGGTTTTCATACATGGAGTCCATCTCAAATTTTATGGATTCTTGCCACTTCTCTGAGTCTTTACTACTCATAGCCTATTTGTAATTCAATGGATCATAATCATTTATGATGCGTACTTCATTGTCATCCTCTATAACGAATCCATACCTATCAGGTATCTTCGGTACTCTTCCAGATTTATGAATAGAGTGTGTTACAATAGGTTCTTCCACTTGGTTATGTACCTGACTTTGATCTGTAGTATTTTGTGGTTCTTAAACCTCTTCAAGATATATCTTACTCCCACTGACCCCTTCAAGGATAAACTCCTTTTCCAAGAAGGCATCATGTTTCACAACAAACACCTTTTGATCAGTTGGATGATAGAAATAATACCCTGATGTTTCTTTATGGTATCCCACAAACCTATATTTGTCAAATCTAGTCTGTAGCTTATCATTTTCAAACTTTTTGACATAAGTTGGACAACCCCAAGTCTTAACATGCTTAAGATTTGGTTTCCTCCCTGTCCATAACTCATATGGGGTCTTGGGGATGGATTTTGTAGGTACCTTGTTAGGTAGGTATACAGTCGATTCTAGGGCATATCCCCATAAGGAAATTAAAAGATCGGTAAAACTTATCATGGATTGAACCATGTCCAATAATGTTCGATTTCTCCTTTCTGATACACCATTGAGTTGTGGCGTCCCTAGTGAAGTCCATTGTGAGATTATACCATTTTCTTTGAGAAAATTGAGAAATCACCTCTTAAGTATTTACCACCTCAATCTGATCGAAAATTCTTAATACTTTTTCCAGTTTGTTTCTCTACTTCACTTCTGAACTCTTTGAACTTTTCAAATGATTCAAATTTGTATTTGATTAAATACACATATCAAAATATTGAGTGATCATTAGTGAATGTAATAAAATAAGAATACCCTCCTCATGCATTCGTTGTCATAAATCCATATACATTTGTGTGTAACAATACTAACAAATTTGTAACTCTTTTTCCTTCTCCACTAAAAGGAGATTTAGTCATTTTTTCCATGAGACAAGATTCACAAGTTGAATATGATTCATAATCCGATAGCTCTAGGAGCCCATCTTTATATAAATTGGATAATCTTGTTTCATTAATATGACCAAGTCTACATTGCCACATATAGGTATAATTAACATCATCTCTTTCCTTTTCTTAGTTTGTTCAATTTGAAATACACTTTCATGCAAGTTAAGTATATAAAGTCCATTTTGCAAATTACCAACACCATATAAAACATTATTATTATAAATAGAACAACTGTTGTTCTTTATTATAATGTCAAAACCATCCATATCCAATACATAAATTGAAATAATGTTTCAAATGATATTTGGAACAAAATAACAATTATTTAAATAAATGAACTTGCCCTTAGGCAATGCTAAACAAAAAGTCCCTACATCTAATGGAGCAAATACAACAACCTTTGTTCCATTTCATACTTATAGGACGACCTCATCCTTGCTCAACTTTTAACTTCTGACCAGTCCCTGCACATTATTGCATATGTGAGAACCACAGCCGATATCCAATACCCAAGTAGAAGATTGACTTTCAGAAAAATTAATTTCAATCATAAACAAACCTTGATTAGGATTCGAAGCTTTTGTGACACCCCCAAATCCGGGTACTTCATTCCCACAGAATTTGGTGTTCACTATCAAAAACAATTATATCTATATACCCATATTCAAGGATAAAGACATAAGTTAAATAAATCAAACAATAATCTTCCCTATTAAAGGGTTACATTAACTTAAAATAATCCCAGGTAATCTAACCTTCAATTATTACATAAGTCTGCGGAATACCTCACATATTTAAATAAGTCTCATAACATAAATTCAGTAAATAAAATTAAACAAAGTCTTCATTATTAGGACATCTTTCCCTTGCCCTTGCTAGTAGATGATAAGTAGGTTTTATACCTACTTATTGGATATCAATTCACGAGAACTATGCCCATCTCAATTTCATTTTAGTATGTTTTTAGTTGCATTTTATTTTATTTTGCATTACTTGTAATTGAAACTCCTCTGGTGTGAAAATGTAAGAAATGGCATACTTAGCAGTGGCATATATGATGAGAATAGTGAAGGCATGGCACGTGAAACGAGTGGAGATAAGGAATTGAACAGTGATGAAGGAGCAAACAAGAAGTAGTGGAGCAATAGGAAACAACAACAGAAAACAAGAATGCGAAACCAAGAAGCAAGAATGTGATGCGTCATCATGTGTTGAACAAAAATTTGGATTACACGCGCCACGCCATTATTTCTTGATGGCTAGAAATGCACACACGTCTTTGTTTTTTGTAGGAACCTCATGTGCAGCAAGATCATTAGAAGCTATTATCTGACTTTATTTTAAATTTGAAATTTGAAGTGTTTGTATTGATATAAACTACTCTGGTTGGTACCAGATGCGATTATCATTGTTTTTATCAGTTTTTAGACTAGAGAACTAAGGTTCTAAGCCTTGAACGAATTTCCAAAGAGGATTCAAGCATAGAATTAATATTTTCTGCATCTTCTTTAGAATTCAATCATTGAACAATATTTCATTTCATTTTGCTGGAAATTATTGGAGATTTGAACAACGCTTTGGAACATAAACTGCAATTAGGTTTGATCAATTCTATCTTCTCTTTCAATTGCCTTAATTATTTTCCATGTTTTACTATAATCCCATAATGGCTTTCGATTCAGAAATGAACTAAATTCCATTATGGGATTCTAACGGATTTTGATATATAGTCTAACATTGATGGCCTGATTGCTTGATTAATTGTGTATCATTGGAATTTCTATTATGATTTATTGGATTGCATGAATGTTTGATCACCATTCATTTTATATACTTGTATGGAATTGAAAAATAACATGCGAGTATGGTTGTAATCATGATAGCATGCGTGTATGAGGCTGAAATGTTTAGCTTTATATTTCGTGAATCAGATAGAAATATACTGTTTCACCGTGTGTAGTAACATAAAAGCTTGTGCTTCAATTCAATATTACTGCAAGGTCACATAGAAATATAGTGATTTTGGTTTTATTGATGATTACATGATTTCTATTGCATGTGGAGGTTATGTAAGCATGTCATAATGCATTGAAAAATGGTTATGTCTATGTTCGTGCTGTTGGCTAATTTTCCATGATACATGTATAATTTTGCATGATGGTAATATTTAGGTGAAATATGAAATGAAGTTAGAATCCCATTATTTCCAAATTTGATTTATTATTCTATCATTATTATTTTATTCATTATTCGAGTTAGATTAATTCAAAATTGTAAGCCTTCGTTTAAGCATATAAAAACAGTGATACAATTAATGCATAATAATTTAAATTTGAAACCTTTCTCCGTGGATCGATATTGTTCCTACTCTGTACTACTTGTTGACCCATGTATGCTTGCATGAGTTAGAGTCCTTTTATTAAATCTAAAAAGTAGGCAACAGTAGACGGCTCTTCAACTTTCTCAACTTTAGCTGCAATGTTAATTGCAAGAGTGAGCAAACAATTTCCCACTAACATAATGACGATACTAACAACAATGTAAAAGTAAGCAATGAATATTGATTAATAGGGAACTTGTTCCTCGAATCAAGAATAGAAACAAGTTTGAGAATTATATCTGAGGGTCTTAAGTCCATGAACTATTTCCTAGGTTACTAAGTATTTCTACCTTAACCTTTAATAGTCATTAGACAATACAGAACTTTTCTTTTGTACTTAGGGGGATCAGCCCTTCGTACCATGTATTGTGCACAAATATCTAAACGCTAACGCGTACATAATCCCCTATATTTGGGTTGTTCATCTCACTTTGACACTAGGATTTCCGCACTAAAGAAAGTTTAGTTTGGATTAGCTTAACATTGATTCTAAAATTTTAGAACACTCATCAATTATGGATTAGTCCAATCAATAAAGGTTTATTTGCTATTCGAAGGCTCAACACGATAATATAAGATTGAACAACGATACATAAATCAAAGATTTAGTGTCAATAATATACAACTGAATAGACATTGTATATACGAGGTATTACATCCAAAAGAGTTAGAAAACTCATTTGGGACAATAAACTTAAATAGTTTATGCTTTGAGTAGCATGAAACGAAAATTAGAAACTTGTTCAATAAAAGATTTAAGTTTTAGGAACTTGCATAACGATATCAAGTTAGGAGTATGAAACTTACTCAATGTAAAAGAATTAGAATACAATAACGTGCATAATCGTAAACAAAATAGAGACAAGAAACTTGCTCAATATAAGAATAAGGTTTAGGAAACTTGCCTCATGCGTAAACTACTCAAGTATAATAAACGTTCGCCAAATATCCTACACATATTCTTATATTGAGCAAGAAGTTATATTACCACTAACTTCATAGTTTAGTTTTCGTTTTAGTCAAGTCTATAATTTTTATCTTAGGATCTGATTATCCTAATCATTCACGTACCATGAATCTGAACTCCGAATCATATTATAGTACACAACATTGTGATTGAGAAACAACTCAAATTCTCATGACATCTCATTACGGACCTTCACAACTTATTAATTCATAATCTATAGTTTCAAATTTATGATTACAATATGTTATTATGTCTTATAACATGTTTTAGGTGCCTCTACAATCATTAAAATAAGTTAAGTTAACATTCCCCAAGCTATATCATTAACGGTTCATTCCGGGATACGATTGACTCTTTGCGGTGGTGGCGCGCGCCTAGCTACCACTTGGATTCAGTCGTGCCGTGCTGCCGGAGCGCACGCATACCAAGACTCGATCCAGACTCAGTTTTCCAAAACACGAACACATACTCTGCTCTTATACAAAAATTCCAATTTCTTAATTTCTACAGCAACATAGACAAACCCTTACACTACAAACTTAAGCAAAGCCTCACAATATATACAATCAACCATTCTAACACCTAAATCAACTTATATAATTTAGAGGATTAGAAACCATATTTTGCTTATTTTCTTCGATTTCAACACACTTAGCGAATTCAATCACCAAAATTTTATTTCTTAACCCAATTAAACCATTTTAATTGCATTGTTTTCTTTTCTAGACATACTAACACAATTCCCAACCAATTTACAAATTATAAAAAGGATTGATCATAAATTCTTTGGTCTTAATAAGCCATTTTCACACATACATAACACTGTTAACTTGCAATTTCTTCTTCAAACCAATTCCATGAATTTGATTACTAAATATTGCTTCTATATAATAATTATCAGATTAAACATGTATATAATCAACACCTCAAACCCTAATCTAAAAAAGAATCAATTACAGAGAATAAAATTACAAAACCAAAACTTGGAAATTAGAAATGGATTATACCTTGAATTCCTTATTAGCAAGATGATAGAATAGCTTGCCAAAAACCTTCTTCCTTCCCTAACCCCTAACAATTTACAGAGATTACTCTCAATTTCCTCCCTAACACTCTTTGTTTTATTCCTCTCTATACTCTCTGTTCTTAGCCTTTAGGAGAAACATGTAACCCAATAACACTGATAAAACATCGTGCGCCATCTAAAGTCATCAGGTAAAAGAAACCAATAGGTTTAGCTGTTACAAAGACCAAGAAACACAAGGCCATGTTTGGCTAGTCTCAAATATCCAACTTTAGTTTATTTTTATATTTCTTATATTATATAGTTCTTATGTCACACCCATTATACAACTAATTTAATTAAATTCATAATTCAAATTAACATTTTTGTCATATAATTATAATTTCCATTATAAATTATAATTTTATTCCACAACTAATAAATCTCTAATTTAATTATTAAATTAAATTAGAACAATATTATAATTATTTAATAATTCATTTAATTTAATTATCTCATTAAATTAAATCTTTAAATCATAAAATTATCATTCATTAATTTAATTATTATAACACAATTTAACTAAATTATTACATCACAATTTCTTCAATTTAATAAATATTTTTAAATTACATAAAAATTCTCGTTCGTTACATCCTCCCCTCCTTAAAAGGATTATATCCCCAGAATCACAACTCAATAAATTCATTCATTACATTCTTCCCTCCTTAACAAGATTCTGTCCCCAGAATCGCTATACAAAATTAAGTAAATAACTGAGGATAATTTTTCATCACAACATCTTGAAGTTCCCATGTAGCTTTTTCAGCATTATGGTTCCTTCAAATTACCTTAACAGAAGGTATCACTTTGTTTCTGAGAACCTACTCTTTCTTATTAACTATTTGAACTAGAATTTCTTCATAAGACAAGTCTTTTTCAAACTGTAACGGTTCATATTCTATAACATGTTTATAATAGGGCTTATATGGTCTTAATACCGAAACATGAAAAATGTTATGAATATGTTCTAGTTCCGGAGGTAGAGCTACCTCATACGCCACTTCACCAACTCATCGTAGCACTTCAAAAGGTCCTATAAACCTAGGGCTTAGTTTTCCCTTTTTACCAAACCAGATTTTCCCTTTCTAGGGAGATACTTTTAAGAAAACAAAACTACCGACATCAAATTCCTGATTTTGTCGGTGTTGATCAGCATATTTCTTCTGCCTATCCTGTACAGCTATCAATCTTGCCCAAATCACCTCGATGATCTCGACAGTTTTTTCCCCAATTCTGGACTTAATAGCTGACGTTCTCCTACTACGTCCCAGCATAACAGAGTTCTACATTTTCTACCGTAAAACACTTCGTAAGGCGGCATGCTAATACTTGCGTGATAACTTTTATTATAGGCAAACTCAACCAACGGTAGATGGTCATCCCAATTCCCTTTAAAATCCATAATGCATGCTCTGAGCATTTCCTCCAATGTCTGGATTTTCCTCTCACTTTATCTGTCAGTTTGAGGATGATACGCTATGCTCATTCTCAACTGCGTCCCTAAGCATTCCTGTAGTCGTTTCTAGAAATTTGATGTAAAACATGGATCTCTATCTGATATAATTGACACTGGGACACCGTGTCTTGATACAATTTCCTTCACGTACAATTTTGCCAACCGTTTCAACCGTTCTAGGTTAAATTGAATTTTGATCGACAAAAAGTGTGCCGACTTCGTCAATCGATCGACAATCACCCAGATCGTATCGTAACCTTGCTGAGTCGTTGGAAGACCAACCAAAAAATCCATTGTGATATGCTCCCATTTCCATTCTGGTATTTCTAGCGGTTGCAACAATCCGCTTGGCCTTTGATGTTCAGCTTTAACTTTTTAACATGTTAAGCATTTTGCCACACATTTAGTAACATTCTTTTTCATATTCGACCACAAGAAATGACGTCTGAGAACCTAGTATATTTTCGTACTTCCAAGGTGAATCGAATATTGTGAGTTATGAGCCTCACTCAAAATTTCCTCCTTTAATTTTTAGTATTGGTGGAATCCAAATTCTCCCTTCGAATCGAAGTAACCCTTCTGAATCAACTTTAAATTTGTCTTCCTCACCTTTAGACACTTTTGCCCTTATCTTTTCACAGTTTTCATCCCAAAGTTGTGCATCCTTTACCTTATCCACCAACATTGAACTGCTACCCATCTGGAAAAAATTTTCATCTGATTCTGTCGAATATTAATTTCCAACTCCATCTTTTCCATTTCTGCTACTAGCTTTTCCTAAGTAGTTAACATCATTAATTTTTCCCGACCCTTTCTACTTAAGTCATAGACAACAACATTTGCCTTGCCGGGATGATAGAGAATCTCGCAATCATTGTCTTTAATCAACTCCAACCATCTTCTCTATTGCATATTCAAATCTTTCTGTGTAAAGATATACTTCAGACTTTTATGGTCTGTATATATCTCACACCTCTCTCTCCATATAGATAGTGCCTCCAAATCTTCAGAGAAAACACTACCTTAGCCAACTCCAAGTCATGAGTCAGATATCCTTTCTCATAATCCTTCAATTGACGTGACACATATATAATAATTTTGTCGTTCTACATAAGCACATAGCCTAGTCTTTTATGCGATGCGTCACTATACACCACAAAATTCCCTGTATCATCAGGTAATGATAACACAGGTGCTGAACTCAATCTTTTCTTTAATTCTTGAAAACTCTCCTCACACTTCTCTGTCCAAACAAACTTAACTGCCTTCCTAGTTAAATTCGTCAACGGATTTGCGATCTTGGAAAAGTCTTGAATGAAACGCCTATAGTAACTCGCCAATCCCAAGAAACTTCTTACTTCTAACGGTATCTTCGGTTGATCTAAGTTTATTACAGCTTCAACTTTCGATGGATCTACCGAGATTCTGTCCTTATCAATAACGTGCCCAAGAAACTATACAAGTTTCAACTAAAACTCACATTTTGAGAATTTAGCGTACAACTTCTCTCTCCTCAATGTCTCCAATGTCACCCTTAAGTGTTCAACATGTTCTTCCTTGGTCTTAGAATACACCAATATATCATCAATAAACAACACTATAAATTTATCTAAGAATGGTTAAAACACCTTGTTCATCAAATTCATGAACGCTGCAGGTGCGTTGATTAAACCAAATGACATAACCAGAAACTCATAATGACCATACCAAGATCTGAATGTTATTTTCGGTACAGCCTTTGGCCTCACCTTCAGCTGATGATAACCACTCCTCAAGTCTATCTTTGAGAAATATCTTGATCCCTTCAGTTGATCGAACAAGTCATCGATTCTCGATAATGGATATTTATTTTAATCATGACCTTATTCAATTTCCTGTAATCAATACAGAGCCGGATCAATCCATCTTTCTTCTTAACAAGCAACACTGGCACTCCCCACGGTGATACACTCGACTAGATATAATTCTTATCTAATAATTCTTGCAACTGTACCATCAACTCCTTCATCTCTACAAAGGCCATTTTATATGGGGCTTTAGATATCGGAGTCGTTCCTGGTGCTAAATTAATTACGAACTCGATTTCTCGATCTGGCAGAAGTCCAGGTAAATCATCTGGAAATATATTTATAAAATCTCTAATGACCGGTATCTCCTCTAACTTCTCACTCTTTTTCTGTGTATCAATTATGTAGCTAAGTATCCTACACATCCTTGTCTCAATAACTTTTTGGCTTGCATCACCATCAGACAACTTGCTTGTCGTGACTTGTTGCCATAAAACACCACCTTTGATGGAGTCATAAGGTTTACACATTTCTTTTGGCAATCAATTACTGCCCCGTGATTGAATAACCAATCCATTCCCTGTATAACATCAAACTCCCCAAGTTTAATTGGAATCATATTTACCATCATCTCGTGGCCCTTTATATCCACCCTACAATTCTTATATATAAACCTAATAGGAATCACTTCCCTATTCGCAATTTCTATACTTAAAGGGAAATCTAATTCTTCTTGAGGCAAATCTAAATTCTTAGCAAAATCATTGGATATAAATGAGCAAGTAGCACCTGAATCAAAGAACATATAAGCATTAATACCATTGATCAGAATGATACCTGACACCACATCCTTTGACTGCACAGCATCTTGCACGGTCATATTGAAAGTCCTAGCAGTAGGTCGGCTTAATTGCACTGGCCCGATGATAGTCAACGTACCACTGTTGTTGCTCCCTTGTCTCCACTTGCACCTTCCGTTGTCTTCCTAGGGCAATCAAGAGCCATATGATCCTTTGACCCATAAGTTAAATAGGCTCCCTTCTTCGGACTAAAACAATTTATCACAATGTGACCCTCTTGGCCACAATTGAAACACACTCGCTTAACCTTCAAACACACACCAGTGTGGTTCTTCCCACAAGTAGCATGAGCTTCAAACTTCTTCTTTTGTTGACTTCCTTGATTTCCTCCCGCATTTGGATTCTCATTCCATTTCCTTTTATGGTTGTTACTTCCACTATTGTTTACACCAGCCTTGTTTTCTCCCTCATTCTTCCTCTTCTTTTGCTCTTGATTATACTTAGTTGAGGCATCGCTTCCACCTTTCATGATAATTGCCTTTTTTATTACTAATGCAAACGTGTTTAACTGGAACATTAAAACCTTGCTATACAGGCAGGGCTTCATCCCTTGTTTGAACCTTCTCGCCTTATACTCATCGGTATTAACTTGGTATGGAGAAAATCTCGCCAGCTCATTAAACTTTGCAGCATACTCTGACACAGACATGGTTCCTTGCTTTAGTTCTAAGAATTGAACTTCCATCTGATTATGAGAACTCATCAGAAAGTACATCTCAATAAACATCTCTTTAAACCTATCCCACTATGACGCCCCCAAATCCGAGTTACCTCACCCCCGAGTTTGGTGCTCACGATCCATCATATAAATAACATCTAACTACCCATTCATAAATGAATATAAACATACATCTCATTAATTAATATCATTAATACATTATCCCCAGGTTTTCTAACCTTGACATAACAAACATACCCCTAGATATACGAAAGGGTTAAAATGACAACATAATAAATAAAGTTCATATTAACTACTTCTGCAATTTTCCTTCGCCTTTGTCATTCTCTGACCCTCCTGCTACTTCGTTCTTAGATGAAATATTAAATTTAAGCAAAGGTGAGCAATGAGTTTTCTCTACAAGTTAAAACATATAATAAAGTATATGAAACAGGAATAATAGACTATCGATTTGATAAAACTTTACCAATTCTCCATGGACTTTGAAATAGCTGAACAAATCATTTATCAATAACAAAACTTTCTCATATTTCATGCTAAACAATAATTTAATGATGAAAGATTAAAACATTTTCGAAATTTTAATAATATTCAATCGATTATGTGACGCCCCCAAATTCAGACCACACTTGTCTCAAATTTGGTTGTCACGTACTAACTCTAATAATAAATCAACATCTCACATAGTGGAATAATAGATTAAATTATATTGTTATAACATAATTATTCTTGTGACAAGGGTTCGTAACTTAAACATCTCTTACATACCTTAATCATAATTGAACATCACTTAGACATAACTAATACATAATACAATACAACTTAAATTAAACATAGCTTAATATAAATAAGTTTTTCATTAACAGAATAATAGTACACTTCTAGTACTATGGAACTAACTACTCCAAAGCCTTCCTTTTACCCTTGTCTTTTCTAGAGGGTTCACCACGTTATGCCTTAACTGAAAGTTTTAAGGAAAGCAAGGATGAGCAACAATTTTGCCCAGCAAGCAATATAGCAAAAGGGTAAACAATATAGTTTAAAATTTCTCAAAGGTATATCAATAATGATAGTTCAAGATAGCAAGAAGTATCGATGATTATCAATAATAGTCGATATGGACAGAAAATATCAATAATATTCAACGATTAATCACTTTCAGGATTTCAAAGTAATGAACACTGAGCAGTCACTAAGGAATATGAACTTCTCTTAGAATTAACATTGATATTATTGATAATTCAATAAAATGAGTACAACAGGTGATCAGCCTAAAGCACCCTATGTCATGCATAACATTTAGTCTTTCTCATGTGCGCACGTCAGTTCCCTGACAATATATAATTCCCCTACCAAGAGGGTTGTTCATCTCAGTTATAAGAGTCCACACTATCTTAATTTGGTTTGGATAGCTTTCGATAAAATATCAATAGTCTAGCCGAATCAATGGCTTAGACTGTTTTCTTTCACAGTATATATATAAATAATTTTTGTTCGAATCAAGGTTTGTAAACCATTTCATTTCAAGATTACGAAGTATTAAACTTTCAAAGTTCTACTTGTACAATTAATAATTGCACAAGTTCAAATAATGCTCAATAAAGAGTAAGGTTTGAGTACTTGCCTCAAGCGTAGTTTACCAAAATATAGCTTATCAACACTCTTTCAAATCCTAACATAATATAGTTACGCGTACATGATATTCATTAGTTACATAAGCTCACATATGTGAGTTCAAACACACACATAAATGTGTAACATCTTAGTTGTATAATCTATACATACTACATCACATATCCTACATCCTCATATCACAAAAATAGTTTGTAAGACACCACAAGGCCGGACAACTTGGTTTTAAATCAATGCTTTATAGTTTGCAAACATTCTTTTGGATTTAACATTTAAAAGTTTATAATCCCTTGTTAAACATCCGACTCTATCACTTAGCATACTTCTTAACACATTAAATAGCATACTAGTCATATAATACCAGTTAAAGTAACTATATAAGCATGCTTTAAACTTGGACCATAAGCAGATTTACTAACCGACTACAAGATATATATCATTTGCATACAGCTGAAGCTTAGGTGCAGGCGTAACTCACGCCATCCTCTAACTGCCGCCGAGTTGAGCTTCTTCTCTCTTGGTTTCAGTCTAACTCTAACATACCTATACACTTACACATAACATGCATACATGCTAGAGGTTCTCACATAAGCATATTCTTGAGTTCACTTTTACAAGTTTTAGTTTATAATTTACATGGTATTAAAGCATAAAAAGGTCATGTAGTCACCATGCTTTATAACTTGGCTATATGTCCACATAGAGATCACATAATCTATTAATACACATGCTCATAGTGTTCATATCATTAATTCATAATTAGCATCGTTTAGTACTTTGAAACATGCTTTAAACTTATGTTTTATTTAGTTGTCATTATGTCCAACACATAAGCATCATGTTTAGAGACGTAATAAACATAAACATGACATCTTAAATCTTTAGAATCTAAATACTCATATTTAATGTAACTTGATTTGAAAATATATTCAAGGTTGCCTTTGAAATCATTTTAACTTGAATGATGCAATATAACACATACAAGACAACTTTAAAACTATTATCATGTGTATATAAGTCATGTTAACATCTTTTCAAGATCAGAACGTACATCATGAAGTATTTATGCATATTTGCTTTGATATAACAAGCTTTACCTTGAAAAAGTTCTCTAACACAAGGTCTAACAGGTTTGGTCATGAACAAAGGAACTATAAACACTATATCATGCTCATTTATGTTCAAAATTAGTCATGTATATATATCATCAAGATCAGAATTTGCAGAACATAAATTCAATCAAAGTTCGTTTTCAAAAGTTTAAGTTTTTGTAAAAACTCTCTTACTAAATCATGTCCAGCAATTCCTACTATATAAGAAGGCTTTATAAGACATGTTATACCTCTTTTTCATGCATATATATGTTATAAAACCAAATTAGCAACAACATAGCCTAACAGAAACCAAAAACTAATTTTGGGGTCCGGCGCAGCTGCGTTGCACCCTAGTATAAACTAGACGCAGCTGCGCCCTACCTGGAACAAAACCAGTAACTCGCTCTATTTTGCAGAGCATCAACCAAATGTGATTCTTCTTGGTCTAAACATGTTCAAATCCATCATTAAAGGTTCTATGTATGTACACATACTTCCTAAACACATGATAGCATGCTAATTCACATTGATTGACAGAGAATTTCAAGTAATGATAAGAATTTCGCAAAAATCCAACTAAGAACAAAAGTTAGGATTTTTATACCTCTTGAAGCTTAATGCACTTAGTTTCTCCTTTCTAAAATTGTTAAGATCTTCTTTGAACAACAAACACTCAAACTCAAATTTTCAGACTTTCAACAGGCAAAACACATCAATGTAAAAACTGAGAATTAAACTACTATTTATAGAGGAATGGTGGACTGGCTAATAAGTTTATCCTGAGGTTGTAATCCATGATGTATAAGAAGGAAACAATGGTTAATTAAGAGTTTTTTAACTACCCAGCATCAGACATCTCCATAGCCAATGATCATTGCTTGGAAGTTATGTAAATAGAGTGTAGGTTACTATTCATGTACTGTTTGTGCAACTTATGAGCTTAATTCTCAGCAACGTGATTAATTTGCTCAGTTTAGTTACTTTAACTCTCAAAAATATAATTTTAATGTACAATTGTTACAATATTAGGAAAATTAGGGATTATTTATGTACTTACATCATATAATCCATGTACATTACGTACACATAATAAAATAAAGCAGTTAGGTATTATTATCCGGGTATCACCTATAATTATTTTTACTACTCACCTAACCATATTATAATATTATTCCACATTAATGGTTCATTTTAATATGTATTTTCTTTCCCAATTCTGGAATACACAGATATTTAGTAATTTTTGTATTAAAGGTTATATATGATTTCATTTTACTACTTGGTACCTTTTATCATTAGAATGTATTATTATCATATGATTTTATTCATGTCACACATTATAATAATGTTACATTTCATTTCTACAGTAAAAAACAACTTATCCCAAATCGGCCATTTGCAAGCAATTGCGCCATTTTATACAATTGGGAGGGCGCAATGCTTTTGGGTCTCTGGCAGTGCCAAAATGGTTTAGCTCTAAGCCAATTCCAACTTCTATCACCATACTAGTTTTACATGACATGAATTAACTTCCATATATATTGGTAATGTTACTAGTTAAAAGCTTATTTATTCCATGGATGGAATCACGTAATTAATCTTCCTCTTAACAAACTATTTCTCCTTTAATTCACTTAGTGAATCTCGTCATTCCTCATTATGCTACACAAAGCATTTTATAATTCTCAATCCTCATATACATTCAATTTCCACTAATTGAATTACTCATCTTTCATCACATCAATAATTATAGACAAATAAATATTCATTTTCTTATTATATTAAAATAATTATTTATTCATGAATTTCTTAGTTCTTAAATTCTCCCATCCTTATAAAAATTTCGTCCTCGGAATTGGTACAAGCTTACACAAATAAATGGGGATAATCCCTTCGCATCTTATCTTCTAATTCCCACGTGGCCTCCTCGACATCGTGGTTTTGCCAAAACACTTTCACTAAAGATATACTTTTATTCCTCAATGTATGTTCTTTCCTATCTAATATCTGGACATGAATTTCTTCAAATGCTAGATTCTTCTCTACTTGGATGGGCTCGTAAGAAATCACGTGTTTGTACTCAGGCTTGTACGAATGCAACACGGAAATGTGAAACACATTATGGATGTGCTCCAACTCAGGTGGTAATGCAACTTTATACGCCACTTCGCCCACTAGCTTCAATATCTTGAATGGTTCTATGAACCTCGGACTCAATTTTCCCTTCTTGCCGAATCGTATTTTTCCTTTTCAGTGAGATACTTTAAAGAAAACGTGACTTCCAACTTTAAAATTGCGGTCCTATCGATGCAAGTCTGCGTATTTCTTCTGGCGGTTTTGTGCATCTACTAATCTAGCTCTTATCAATGTCACCACATCTGCGGTTTAATGAACTAATTTTGGCCCTATTATCTTTCACTTTCTAACTTCATCCCAGCACAATGGTGTTCTACAATTCCTCCCGTAAAGAGCTTTGTACGGTGGCATGCCTATACTCACATGGTAACTATTGTTATAAGTGAATTCCACTAAGGGTAGGTGATCATCCCAACTTCCTTTGAAGTCCATCACGTAAGTTCTAAGTATGCCCTCCAGCGTTTGTATCGTTCTCTCACTTTGTTCGTCCATCTGCAGATGTTAAGCTGTACTTAACCTCAATTGTGTTGCCATCCTTTTTTACAATCTTTTCCAGAATTTTGACGTGGATCTCGATCAGCGACAATCGATACCGACACTCCATGTCATGAAATAATTTCCCTCACATACATATTTGCTAACTGATTTAAACTATATCAAATCTTGATTGGTAGAAAATGAGTTGTCTTCGTTAGTCGATCTATGATAACCCAAATGGCGTTAAAACCTTTCTGTATGACTGGAAGTCCCACCATGAAGTCCATCGTAATGTGCTCCCATTTTTACTCTGGTATTTCCAATGGTTGGAGTAGACCACTCGGCTTCTGGTACTCTGCTTTGACCCGTTGACACGTAAGACATTTACTAACGCACTCCGATTTCTTGTTTTAGATTAGGCCACCAAAAATGTTGCCTTAAATCCTGGTACATCTTCGTGCTTCCTAGATGAACGAAATACGTTGTATTGTGTGCCTCGTGTAAAATTTCTTCTCTCAACTCGATTATCACTAGCACCCACACTCTCCCTACGAATCTTAAAATACCTTCTCTATCCATTTTGAATCTCGACTCCTTATTTTCTATGATCCTCTTTCTGATTTTCTCGCACTTTTTATCATTTTCTTGTGATTTC
This sequence comes from Panax quinquefolius, assembly GCA_020205615.1. NCBI lineage: Eukaryota > Viridiplantae > Streptophyta > Magnoliopsida > Apiales > Araliaceae > Panax > Panax quinquefolius. The sequence continues at coordinate 60,626,442 of CM035158.1, forward strand.
TTTATTTTGTCCAACAAGTTTGGACGAGCTTTTACTACAAACAACCTTTCTCCAGACCTCTCTGATCCCTTCTCTTCAATTTCCAATTTTCCATATCCCTTATTAACTCTTCCTGAGTTGTCAATTGAAATAACTTCTCCCTTCCTTTCTTACTTAGCGCGTCGGCCACTATATTTGCTTTCCCTGTGTGATAAAGAATATCGCAGTCATATTCCTTAATCAATTCTAACCACCTCCTTTGATGCATATTCAACTCCTTCTATGTGAAGATATATTTCAGACTCTTGTGATCCGTGTATATCTCACATTTTTCTCCGTACAAATAGTGTCTCCAAATTTTCAACACAAAAACTATTGTCGTTAACTCTAAGTCATGAGTAGGGTATCAATTTTTGTAATCCTTCAATTATCATAACGTATATTCAATGACTTTTCCATATTTCTTTAGCACACATCCCAGTCCTCTATGCAACGCATCACTATACACCATAAATCCTCCTGTATCATCTGGTAATGATAATACAGGAGCCTCGCTCAATCTCTTTTTTAGCTCTTGGAAACTCTTTTTGCACTTGTCCGTCCACATGAACTTCACCGTCTTCCTCATTAAATTGGTCAACGGGGTTGCTATCTTAGGAATATCCTGGATAAATCTTCGATAGTACCCAGCTAACCCTAGGAAACTTCTTACTTCAATTGGAATCTTCTGTTGCTCCCAATTACTCACTGCTTCTACTTTCGTAAGGTTTACTGATATTCCATCCTTATCCACCATGTGAGATCCCGAATTTTATGAAATGAAAGTATTCAATTTTCTTATAATTGTTATTCTATTTAGTAAATGGTTAAATTGATAAAAAGTTAAAGTTAAGGGTGATATTTGAAAATTTTACAAAGTAAGAAAGTTGATATAAAATATTTGTTGTGTCGGGGAATATTCGATTGGTCGAGGAATATTCGTTTTAACAAGGAATATTCATACAACGGCACAATCATTGGTGGACCCCACAACGGAAGTATTGTCGTGGTTAGAAAATGACATAAATATCTTTTTATAAAAATAATGGCTAAATTTATTATGAAATAAAAATTACAAGAATTTATGAAATAAAAATTACAAGAATTTATTATGAAGAATAGTGGTAGTGGTATTAAATAAAACCTATATTAAGGTAATGTGTTGAAGATACTCAATGATAAATTTTGAAAAGAGATTTGGTGAAAACCGAGTAAGGGAGGTTTCGTTAATTCCGAGGACGGAATCCTTATAAGGGGGGAAAGATGTGACAACCCAAATTTTTATAAGTTATTAAAATAGGAATTTAATAATTAAAATTCTTATTATGAGATGTTTTGAGTTTGAGTATGAAATAATATAATTTTATTATTATGCTTTTATTGGTAATGGAATTGTTATGAATTAAATTTCATAAATATTGAGAGTAATTCACTTAATTAAAATAGTGAATTAATGTAAATATATTTGTTTTAATAAAAGGAGAGGGTAATGTGTTACATATAAATGTAATATGTTAATGTAATTTAATTGTGAATTTTATAAATAGTTAATATAATTATCAAGTATAATAAATATTTTAGTTGAGATATTTATTAAATAAAATAAATATTTGATGGAAATTATTATGGAATAATTTATTCATGTATGATGATATTAAGTAAATTGATGATAAACAATTTTATAATCTAAGACGTATTTTATTACGCTTAATGGAATGATAAGGCTCTAATTTAATTAAATAATTAAATTAGAGGATGAATGATTTATTAAATAAATTTATTATGATGATAAGGAGTGATTTGATAAATTAAGTTAGTAATAAACACAATGTAACTAATAAGAAATTATAAGATTGGTTTGGTTATGTGTGACAAATGTACCATATAATAGAGGAGTATTAAAATAAATTGAAAAAAGAGATTTTGGGTGCTAGCCAAACATGGCTTAGTGACCCTTTGTTATTGTAACTGATGAAGCCATAATGCATACGCATTATGTTTATATCAGTTATATTGATATACGTGTTTTGTTCCTAAAGCCTAAGAATAGAGAAAATAAAGAATATGAGAGAAATTGAGAGAGAAAGAGAAGAAATCCTTTGTTAAATTTAGAAGAATGTGCTTTGTGAGAATCAAAGGAAGAAACAAGAAGATTGTTTAAGCTTTATGGCTAATCAAAGGTAATAACCTAGCCCTAAAACTCTAGTTTTTGATTTCTTAAGTTTTTCTTTATAAATGAATTTTGGTCAAGGATTTGTCAAGAAATTGGATTATATATATTCTTAGATATGTATAATTTGTCCTATAATTGAGTTTTCAGTAATTAGATTCATGTAATTATGTTTTAAAAGAAAAAATTTAGTTTTGTGATTATATATATGATACGACTTATTTTGGAGTCAAAATTGTTAGTTAGTTCATGAATAGAATCTGAAATTGGTGCTAGATGTTGTTAGTGTGTTGAACTACGAAAACAACATAATTGGAATGGTGTCAAATGGTTAAGAAACAAATTCGTGGTGTTCGATTTCGTTAGAGATGTTAAAACATGAAAATAGAGTATGAACATGTGTTTTGGTTCAAGTTTTAGGTTGGTTAATGTTTTTATAAATCATTATAATTCTAGTATATTGTAGTTCTATGAATTACGAATTCATAGAATCGAAAACGGACTAATTTGGATGTGTATAACTCAAGTTATGAAGATTAGAAGGAGAAAAGGTTCAAAAAAATAGCGAGAATAGTAGCTTTAGGTCCCGTTTCTACCAACGGGCATAGCTGCGTTGTGCCCTAAGTCATTTGGGGTGCAGCTGCGCTGTGCCCAAGGCTTAATTGGGCGCAGCTGCGCCCAAAGTATGTCAGGTGTGATTGTTTTGACCTATTTTAGTAAAATAAGCATAACGTTTTCATACGAACTCCGATTTATGTGATTCAAGATGATCCGGAACAAGGACGAATATACATACAACTTTCGTTCTTTAAGTTTTTTAATTTGAGGTTTGGAACAAGTGTCAAAATGGTCATCTTTAGGACTATTATGTTTTCAGAGGCAATTGGAGCGTTGAGCATGCACATATGCAAGTGTAGTGCTCTTGACGATAAAAGATGTTGTTCTAAGTTATATAACATGAATATTATGAAGTATAATGATGCTTAACATTAATAAATGATATATTAGATAAGTTGTATACGCATACTAAGCACAGACAAGAGAGACAAATTTGGTGTGTGAAGATTAAACGTCGAAACGTCGTGATAAGTGTTAATGAACGTAAAAAGTGTTTTAAATCAAATGAAATGAATACTATAAGATATTGAATAGGGTTAATATAAAACTAATAAGTATTCCTAGTAAGACTTAAACACTTGAATGAACTTTGAATATGAAATATAGTGTGATATAAGTCGAAAGTTAACACAATAAAATTGAACATTGTGTATATATAATAGGAAGGGTTATGAGATGTAGAGTCAAGTTTACATTACAACTACTATGAGTTTTTATGTGACTAATAGTTGATGTGTATGATTATATAGTTGTGTAGGGCACGTGAAGTGCAGATAACTATAAGTTGTTAAACTATTATTGGTAAACAACGATCAAGGCAAGTCTTTCAGTTCCTATTTGCTATGTGAACTTGATGATTAACTATTTTAAATCTTTGATACAAAGAGCATGATGTGTTATATATATGTTGACTGTATAAAATGTTAAAGTCAGTTTATGACTACGTTGGTTGACTAAACATGCTGATTGAGTAAGGAACTCAATCTTTATACTTGCTATATGAACTGTAGTATGTTTGTTATGTTAGTCCGATATTTGTGAGATATATGTTGAGCATGTTTTTATGTGCTACGTGATGCATAAAAACTGTTAGATTTGCTAGGTTGTCGAGCTCAACCTTGCAAATAACCATTTTTGCAGGCCAAGATTTCAAGGTAAGGATATGTGCTAAGTGAATTATAGAGATCCACATTCGTGAAGACTACTTATGTTTTATAAGAAATGTATTTAATATTTTGAATGTAACATGTTGTTAAATTGTAAGTTGAGCTATCCGGTGTATTTGGATATCTATTTATGATGTAAGACTTTGTATAGTCATTTTGTTGTAAAGATTCATGATATAAATTTGAATCGAAGAGATGTAATGTAAAGGTTGCGATTTAGGGCAATACAGAAGGAAATGTACAAAAGTTTTAAATATTCTACATTTTTAGTGAGTTTGATATCAAATAAAGATGTAAAGATAGACTAAAGTTGTATTGTTAACGATCGAGAAGGATAATATTATTGTATGAATTTTGGGGTCGTTACATTATTTCTTTCGTATTCATAAGAAATACTATTTTTCTTATTCATCCTTTAATATGTCGGAATAACCTGTCTATGTAGATTATGTACCGTATGACAGGTGAAAATCCATTTGCAGTTTTGTATGTTATTTCTTTTCATATTCTTAAATCTAAACTTACTATGGTAAGTATTGCTTCGGTAATCCTTGAAATTAGTGGAATATCCTTGAGTTTGGCGCTTCATCCAGTATCGTTTTATGGTAATCTGAACTTTTTTATTAAATATCAATATTTTCACCCGAGGTACTATTCTCGGGTTACTATTCACCCGGTTACTATTCACTCTAATATTATTCACTCGGGTATTTGGGGCACTTTTTATGTCGGGGTACTATTCATGAGTTACTATTCACCTGATTACTATTCATTCAAATATTATTCACTCGGGTATTTAGGGCACTTTTTATGTCAGGGTACAATTCCTAAAGTACTATTCACAGGGTACTATTCACGGGGTACTATTTATCAAAAAATTTATTATTTTTCTGTCCAAATTATTTTTGATACATGGATTTTATTCTTGAATTTTACTCCATAAAGCAGTATCATGTTGACAATTTGGACATTATTAAACTCTGGATAAATTTAAAGTCTTTAATAATTATCCTTTATTTTGTTTGATTAATGCTTATATTATTGTCATCATCCTCATGCTTATATTGTGATGAAAGTCATCTTCGGCCAAGGGTGCAAAGATGAACTGTTGAATGGTATGATTATGACCAGGGATCATTCGGTATAATCATGACCCTAATGTTACAAATGATGTGGTAAAAGTCCTCATTGGCCCGTAGTGCATTGATGGACAATTGTTGGTATGATTATGACCAGGGATTTTTTGGTATAATCATGACCATTGGTGAAAACACGAATATCCTTAGCCCGTAGTGCATGGATAATTCGTGGTCGTGATACTAATGAATATCCTTAGCCGTAGTGCAAGGATGATTCGATTATGTGGATTATTTATTAATCTAAGTCTCAACGATAAAATATTGATAATAACCTTTTAATTCGTAGAAAATAGTAGATATCATGCACTACTTGACTCTTCTACAAATACAGTTGCATGTCTTTGGCCTGTAGTGCAAAGATGAACTGTTAATGAACATCTTTGGCTCATAGTGCAAAGATGAATTTTTTTTAGTATGATTATGAACAAGAACTGTGATTTGGTATAACCATGATCTTTGATGTTTCAGGTAAAGACAGGTGATGAAAATTATCTTCGTCCTAGGTGCGAAGAGGAATTTAGAATCAGAATTATGATTATGAGTTATTCACATAATTGTGGACAGGACCTGTTGATTAATGTTACATGGATAAAACATGGTTGGTGGACTTTTAACATGGATAAGATAATAGACTTTATGGTCTATTTGACTCTTCTAATGGATTACTCATTCCGCTGCAACTATGGTTGAAAAGTTTTATTATCTACCATATGTTCTAAATCTCTGATTTATTATTGATGAAGGCTATTGATAATTTAATTATCTTTAGTCATGATATTCTTTACTGGGCTAGTTGTGCTCACCTTTTTGCTTCACTATTCTTTTCAGGTAATAAGAGTGTAGCTGGGTCGAGCGGGGGTAACAGGGGAATAGAACGATGGTCTATAGTTGTTGAGGTTTCCCATAAAATATTATGGAAATAATTTTATTGAGAATTATAGATAAATGTGTCGTATTTTATACGTCATTTTAACCGTTAATTTTGGTAAATCGAATAGGGTGAGGTGAACCCAACTTTGGAAGGGCTTTTTTCCACTATCATACAAGATATCTAATGACACCTGACCTCGTGTTATCATAAGATGGGGTTGTACACATGCACTTGCTGATTATATCTATGAGCACTACCTATATAATCTTAGAGTTTGGTTGAAATATAATTCTCACTTGGAGACAATGGAGATAATTATATGTCAAGAGAAGACTCACCATTGGAAAGAACATGATAGTAATCTTCTCATTTTTCTTTGGGGTCTATTAGGTCAACCAAGGATAATTCTCGAGTTATATGATATCTATCATAACATAGATGCATGGCCTCCCATGTACGAAGGTTTCCTTGAGCATTTTCCAAAGATTTTGATTTCTAAAATAGTTATTGACTGTACTTTATGTAAAGTACCATTGTAAGGTGTTGTGGTAGAGGCACCATGAGAGTTACATATATTTGTATTAAAACTCACAACTTATGTGTTGTCATACTCTACACGACAGTTCAATAGTTGTATAAATGAAGTTTGTATTTGATTTTTGTAGTGTGATATCTGGCGACTTAGAATGGGTCATATGGACCTATTTTGGGGGCATCACACACCATGTGTCCTAAGAATTGAACTTTCTCCATCCAAAATTCACACTTAGAAAATTTCGCATACAACTTCTCTTTTCTTAGTGCCTCCAAAACCATCTTTAGATGTTCGGCGTATTTTTCTTCCGTCTTTGAGTAGATCAATATAACATTGATGAAAACTACTACGAACTTATCTAAGAATGGCTTAAAGACTCGGTTCATCAAGTCCATAAACGCTACCGGAGCATTCGTCAACCCAAATGACATTACAAAAAATTCAAAATTCCCATAATGAGTTCGGAACGTCGTCTCTAATATGTCCTCCTCCCGTACCTTTAATTGGTGATAACCCATTCGTAGATCTATCTTCGAGAAATATTTTTCTCCCTTTAATTGGTCAAAAAGGTCGTCTATCCTTGGTAACAAATATCTAATCTTAATCGTAACTTTGTTCAATTTTCGATAATCGATATAGAGCCTTATCGATCCATCCTTCTTCTTTACAAACAACACGGGTGCTCCCCAAGGAGACACGCTCAGTCGTATGTAACCCTTATCCAGCAACTCTTGCTATTGTATCATCAATTCCTTCATTTCTACTGGCGCCATACGATAAGGAGCTTTCAAAATTGGTGTCGTTCCCGGTGCTAAATCTATTACGAATTTGATTTCTCTGTCTGGCGGAAGACCAGGAAGATCGTTCGAAAATACATCTTGAAATTCCCTTACTATGGATATATCCTATATTTCTACTCCCTTTTTCTGACTGTCAACAATGTACGCTAAGTAACCTACACATCCTTTTCTTATCAATTTCTTTGCCTGCATCATCGTAAGATAACACGATTGCTTAAGCGATGAGTTGCTATAAAACACCACCTTAGACTTATTCGGAGTCTGAAGGTTCACACTTTTATTCTGACAGTTAATTATCGCAGCATGGTTACACAACCAATACATTCCCACTATTACGTCAAACTCTCCCAATCTTATTGGGATCAAGTCTATGCTTAGTTCACAATTTCTAATATTTATGCAACAATTTCGGTAAATATACTCTACAGTGATTACTTCCTTATTCTTAATTTTTATGTTTAGAGAATTTCCTAATCGTTCTCGAGGTAAATTTAGTCGACACAAAAATTCCTCAGACATAAAAGTACAGGTGGCACCCGAATCAAATAATACATAGGCATTTATATTATTGATCCGGATGATACCTGGCACGACGTCCTTCGCAGCTACTGCGTCTTGAACAGTCATATTAAATGTTCTGGAAGTTGGACGGTTAGATGGCGTCGGTCCACCAATCATCAGTTTGTCACTTCCCCCTTGTTGGTTGCTCCCTCCGCCACTTCCTTTCTTCGGGCAATCTTTGATCAGATGGTCCGCCGAACCGCAAGCGAAACGTCCTTTGATCTTCTTCAATTTTGGACAGTTTGGCGCAAAATGACCCTCTTGGCCACAGTCGTAACAAACACCGCGCCCCTTCCAAGCCCTGGTGGTACCTTCCACATTTTGAGCCCCCCTCTACCTTCTTTTTAAACTCTCCTCGAAACTTCCCCACTTGATTGTTGAGATTCTTGTTGTTATTGTTCTCCCATTTTCTCTTTCCTAAGTTACTCCCTCCGCTACAGCTTACTCCACGACTATTTCTTCCTATATTCTTACTCTTCTTCTCTTTGTTGTACAAACTCAAAGCTTCACTTCCTCCCTCGAAAATAACAGCCTTTTCCAAAAATATTGCAAAATAATCAATCTGAAGAACCGATACCTTATTAAACAACCAAGGCTTTAGTCCTTGTTCGAAATGCCTAGCTTTTCTCTCCTCACTCACTACTTGGTGTTCAACAAAATGTGCCAGATCATTGAACTTAGCCGCGTATTGCGCCACCGTCATATCTCCTTGCTTAAGCTCCAAAAACTTCACCTCCATCCTATTTTTCATGCTATTCAGAAAATAATTTTCGAAGAACAAAGTCTTAAACCTTTCCCAAGTTATTATTCCTTCTCTTGCTCTTTGGTGATTCGCCTCCCACCAGTAGTTTGCTTCGCCTCTCATCATGTAGGTTGCAAAAGCCATCTTCTGGTCTTCACCCACACGAGCGATGGTGAAAGCCTTTTCCATATCTTTGATCCATGTTTGAGCCACGATAGGGTGGGTAGTTCCTACATATTTTAGAGGTCCTACACTCTTAAAGTCCTTAAAGTTTGTAACTGGGGCTGCTTGGGAATGGGTGGTACAGGTTCATTTCTTCCCCTAAGAGCTTCCCCTAACAAATCTATAAGCCTCTGTATCGGATCTACTGGTCCTCTCTCATCATTAACTGACTCTTCTAGTGCAACTATCCTACGTCTGGGCGGCATTTTTCTGCATCAAAAAATTTTCATTTTTACTATTATCTTATTATATTACTTAAACATATCTCAAATAAGAATAAAATTCATAACACGTTTCTGGAATAAAATCATTTATATTCATATGCCAAATCGTTACATTGCATGATTATCTCTAGCATACTTCTATAAATGACACCACATATCCCCTAATATCACAAAAGATGAGGACAATCACCATCAACTACCCCTCTAATATTTTTCAAAAAGCTTGGGGGTTTACAACTGTCTCACATCTTACACAAAAGACTGAGATTCCAACAACAGATTAAACAACACATAAGTAAATACAATACTACAACTACTAAATTCTAACACCTAGACTCAATCTAACATCCCACGCTCCACGGCGCTCTAGTATTCCTTCTGAGTAATGTGCACCACCATATCTCTGATTATGGTGTGCCGGGTATGTCCCTGCTTTGTCGGGTAGTGATTCATCCGATCGATCAATCTGTCCATGGCCGTGCCCATAGCATAGCCCATCTTGTTCATCTTCCTTCTTTTACATCTCACCTCATCCTCTAAGTCATTAGCTTCTTCCCACTTCTTCTCGAAGTGGATCCTATCCATCACCTCCATCTCTAGCTAAGTACGAAGTGCTTCCTTCTCTGTCCTCTCACTCAACTCTCTCTGTTCCATCTTTCCAACTTCCCTGCCAACTCTACATTCCTAGCCACCAATCAGTGAAACAGAGTTCCCATCTGGATCTATGCCTCCTTTCGGTGAGCAATCTCCGCCTCAATCTCATGCATCACTAGTTTCCTCTAATGGTCCTTGTCCCTCAGTTTCTGGAATTCAGACTCCCTTTCCCTAGCCTCAGCCTCTAACTCATCAACTCTGCATCCTAACTCCTCCAAAATCTGCTCCTCATACCCCCCAACATTCAATCCTCCATAGGCTCAGGCTCATCCTCTGGATCAAACTCCTCGGGTAATGACTCCGTCTCGTCCTCCTCCTCATCGTCATCGATAGGGGCCATTGATGATATAGGCTCTACTATCAATGGTGCCTCAAATACCACATGTATGTCACGTGGCTCCTCCTCTACTGCTCGACTAGGTCTTCCCATGTCAGTTATCCTACAACCACCAACATAAGACAAACAAACAACAACTCCATCAGAATGTTAAATAAACATAGGTTCCCAAATTCAATGCTAAACAATAATTCAATGATGAAAGAGTAAAACGCTTTTGAAATTCTAATAATATTCAATCGATTATGTGACGCCCCAAAATTTAGACCACACTTGTCTCAAATTTGGTTGTCACGTACTAATTCTAATAATAAATCAATATCTTACATAGAGGAATAATAGAATAAATTACATTGTTATAACATAATTATTCTTGTCCCATGGGTTCGTAACTTAAACATCTCTTACATACCTTAATCATAATTGAACATCTCTTAGACATAACTAATACATAATACAATATAACTTAAATTAAACATAGCTTAATATAAATAAGTTTTTCTTTAACAGAATAATAGTACACTTCTAGTACTATGGAACTAACTACTCCAAAGCCTTCTCTTTACCCTTGTCTTTGCTAGAGGGTTCACTATGTTCTGCCTTAACTGAATGTTTTAAGGAAAGCAAGGATGAGCGACAATTTTGTCCAGCAAGCAATATAACAAAAGGGTAATCAATATAGTTTTAAATTTCTCAAGGGTATATCAATAATGAGTTCAAGATAGCAATAAGTATCGATGATTATCAAAAATAGTCACTATGGACAGAAAATATCAATAATATTCAACGGTTAATCAATTTCAAGATTTCAAAGTAGTGAATACTGAGTAGTCACTATGAACTTCTCCTAGAATTAACAGTGATATTACTGATAATTCTATAAAATGAGTACAACAGGTGATCAGCCTAAAGAACCCTATGTAATGCATAACATTTAGTCTTTCTAATGTGCGCGCGTCGGTTCCCCGACAATATATAATTCCCCTACCAAGAGGGTTGTTCATCTCAGTTATAAGAGTCCGCACCAAGTTAATTTGGTTTTGATAGCTTTCGATCTAATAACAATAGTCTAGCCGAAGAAATGGCTTAGACAATTTTCTTTCACAATATATATATATGAACAATTTTCGTTCAAATCAAGGTTTGTAAACCATTTCATTTGTAGATTACGAAGTAATAAACTTTCAAAGTTCTACTATGAACGAGCAATAATTGCACAAGTTCAAATAATGCTCAATAAAGAGTAAGATTCGAGTACTTGCCTCAAGCGTAGTTTACAAAAAAATAGCTTATCAACACTCTTTCGAATCATAACATAATATAGTTACGTGTACAAGATATTCATTAGTTACATAAGCTCACATATGTAAGTTCAAATGCACACATAAATGTCTAACTTAGTTGTATAGTCTATACATACTACATCACATATCATACATCCTCATATCACAAAAATAGTTTGTAAGACACCGCAAGGCCGGACAACTTGGTTTCAAATTAGTGCTTTATAGTTTGTAAATATTCTTTTGGATTTAACATTTAAAAGTTTATAATCCCTTATTAAACATCCAACTCTATCACTTAGCATGCTTCTTAACACATTACATAGCATACTAGTCATATAATACAAGATAAAGTAACCATATAAGCATGCTTCAAACATTATACCACAAATAGATTACACAACTGACTGTAGTATGGCACAGATGCGCCCTAGATAGGCTTAGGAACGACGCAACTGTGTTGTCCTCTAGCCTGGCCAGAGTTGAACTTCTGTTCTCCTAGTTTTAGTCCAACTCTAAAATACCTATACACTTACACTTAACATGCATACATGCTAGAGGTTCTCACATAAGCATATTCTTGAGTTCACTTTTACAAGTTTTAGTTTATAATTTACATGGTATTAAACCATAAAAAGGTCATGTAGTCACCAAGCTTTATAACTTGGCCATATGTCCACATAGAGATCACATAATCTGTTAATACACATGCTTATAGTGTTCATATCATTAATTCATAATTAGCATCATTTAGTACTTTGAAACATGTTTTAAACATATGTTTGATTTAGTTATCATCATGTCCAACACATATAAATCATGTTTAGAGATGTAATAAACATAAACATGATATCTTAAATCTTTAGAATCTAAATACTCATATTTAATGCAACTTGATTTAAAAACATATTCAAGGTTGCCTTTGAAATCATTTTAACTTGAATGAGGCAATATAACACATACAAGACAACTTTAAAACTCTTATTATATGTATATAAGTCATGTAAACATCTTTTCAAGATTAGAACGTACATCATGAAGTATTTATGCATATTTGCTTTGATATAAAAAGCTTTGCCTTGAAAAAGTTCTCTAACACAAGGTCTAACAGGTTTGGTTATGAACAAAGGAACTATAAATACTATATCATGCGCAATTATGTTCGAAATCAGTTATGTATATATATCATCAAGTTCAGAATTTGCAAAACATAAATTCAATCAAAGTTCGTTTTCAAAAGTTTAAGTTTTTGTAAAAACTCTCTTACTAAATCATGTCGAGCAATATCTACCACATAAGAAGGCTTTATAAGACATGTTATACCTCTTTTTCATGAATATATATGTTATAATACCAAATTAGAAACAACATAGCCTAACAGAAACTAGAAATTGATTTTGGGGTCCGGCGCAGCTGTGCCCTACCTAGAACAGAGCCAATAATTTGCTCTATTTTGCAGAGCATCAACCAACTATGATTCTTCTTAGTCTAAACATGTTCAAATCCATCATTAAAGGTTCCATATATGTATACATACTTCCTAAACACATGATAGCATGCTAATTCACATTGATTGACAGAGAATTTCAAGTAATTCTAAGAATTTTACAAAAACCCAACTAAGAACAAAAGTTAGGATTTTTATACCCCTTGAAGCTTAGTGTTCTTAGTTTCTTCCTTCTGAAATTACTAAACTCTTCTTTGAACAACAAACACTTAAACTCAAATTCTCAGACTTTCAACAAATAAAACACAACAATGTAAAAACTGAGAATTGAACTGCTATTTATAGAGGAATGGTGGACTGGCTAATAAGTTTAACCTGAGGTTGTAATCCATGATGTATATAAGGAAACAATGGTTAATTAAGAGTTGTTTAACTACCCACCATCAGACATCTCCATAGCCAATGATCACTACTTAGAAGTTACGTAAATAGAGTGTAGGTTACTGTTCATGTACTGTTTGTGCAACTAATGAGCTTACTTCTGAGCAACGTGATTAATTTGCTCAGTTTAGTTACTTTAACACCCAAAAATGTAATTTTAATGTACAATTGTTACTATATTAGGAAAATAAGGGATTATTTATGTACTCACATCATATAATCCATGTACATTAGGTACATGTAATAAAATAATGCAGTTAGGTATTATTGTCCGGGTATCACCCAAAATTATTTTTACTACTCACGTAACCACAATTTAACATTATTCCATATTAACTGTTCATTTTAATATGTAATTTCTTTCCTAATTCTAGAATACATAGATATTTAGTTATTTTTGTATTAAAGGTTACATATGATTTCATTGTACTATTTGGTACCTTATATCATTAGAATGTATTCTTATCATATGATTTTATTCATGTCGAACATTACAATAATGTTCCATTTCATTTCTATAGTAAAAACCAACTTATCCCAAAGCGCCACAGGCGCAGTGTTGTGCTAGTTAGTTGTATTCTTTGAGGAGGAAGCATTGCTTACTTTGGGTCCTAGCGATGCCAAAATGGTTTAGCTCTAAGCCGGTTCCAACTTCTATCACCACACTAATTTTACATGACATGAATTAACTTCCATATTGGTAATGTTACTAGTTAAAAGCTTATTCATTCCATAGATGGAATCACATAATTAATCTTCCTCTTAACAAACTATTTCTCCTTTAATTCACTTAGTGAATCTCCTCATTCCTCATTATGCTACACAAGGCATTTCACAATTCTCAATCCTCATATACATTCAATTTCCACTAATTGAATTACTCATCTTTCAACACATCAATAATTATAGACAAATAAATAATTATTTTCTTATTATATTAAAATAATTATTTATTCATGAAATTCTTGGTTCATACATATTATCAATAGATTATCCTACGCAATAACAAAGTGGATAATTTCCATATTTTATGTTGAGCGATCCAAATGGATCATGAACCGAATGAGTAATTAACAAAGGTTCAACTTTGAACTACCCAGGTGTATCAGATAACCATAAAGATTAAATCATACCCCTCAGCAAGTACATAAAGTGACCAGCTTCATTGTACCCTATATTACGCATAATGCTCAACTCGTACGCAACGGTCGTATATCAGACCACAAAGTCCCCTTTATATATAAAGGTTGTTCATCTCAGTCTTACAATAAGAATTCGTATCACAACAATATAGTTTGGATTTAAAGAAATACTACGATTTCAACCTCTAACATCTATCTCGATATAGCCAAAATAGTTGGCATTGATCATCCAATAACAACTGAATTAAAACTTATCAAATTTTAATAAATATTCGTCTAGCCAAAATAATTAGCTAAGACATAGCTCAAAATTGTTCAATAATAGACGTAAATTAACTGCACTATTTGCAATCAACAATCATACTTATAGATATGAATAACCAACAATAGTTATTCACTAGTTACGCTTTTGGAAATCTAAAACTCATTTTAAATTAATGAAATTGCACTAACTGAGAATAATGAACAATAAATCTCAGACGTGGTATAATCAACAATAATTAACCACTACTATATTTAAAAAGTAATAACTTGAGATTGAGTTAAAGAAACTTGCCACATATCACAACACATAACTCTATCATTTAAACTCACTATATCACTTAGACACATAATCACGTAGTCACATCAGTGTTTATAACCTATACAAACACTTATCGAGTCAATATACTTCAGTCTGGTTGGACTTCTTTGTCAATTCTAGGTCTTGATTACCCTATCAGATAATTAACGAGTTTATTGTCAATCAAACTCTTATTCCAAAGCTTCAATATTATTTAAGATAATTAAAATATCATTCATAATATTTTTGAAAGCTTAAAATAATTTTCATTTAATTATTATATTTTTTCAAACAATTAAATCATTTTAAATGATTTAAATACTAAATAATCTCATTATCATTAATATTTAAATAATATAAAAATATTAATGAAATACTTATCAAATATTAAAGTTATTTATACTAACTCAAAATAATTTTAAATCATCAATATTTCCCTTAAATGATTTTTAAAATATTTAGAATCATTTTTAACTAATTACCATTAATATTAAAATATTAATGTATTTTTCATCAAAATATTAAAAGTCATTTATAATAACTTAAAATATTTTTAAGTCACTTATATCATTTTAAATCATTAAAACCATTTTTAAATAATTTATTTAATATAATTATTAAATAAATTTAATATCATTAATATTAATTTCTTAATGAAATTTACCTTAAAATATTAAAAGTCATCTCTATATAACTTAAAATATTTTTAAACACTTTATTCTCATTTAAAATGATTGTTATAATATTAAAATCTTTTTTAACTAATTTATTTAATACATTTATTAAATAAATTTTATATCATTAATATTCAAATAAATATAAATATTAATAAAAAATATGTCAAATTATCAAAAGTTAATTTTTATATTAAAATAATTTTTAAAACTCATTTTCGAATTTTTAGAAATTAATTTCTATTTTTAATGATTTTTCAAAAATTAATATAATTAATTTTATTAAAACTATCGCTAAAGCCTTTAGTGACAGAAACTGTCACTATAGGTGTTCTTGAGCCCCAAGAACACTCAAAGTTAGATGCTTGGTGCATACTTTGACCAGACTTGATTCTTAGTTCATGATGTATCTAGTGGGCTTGCAAAGGTTCAGATCATGTAGTATTAATGTAACACTACATGTATCAACAACAATCAGGGTCATAAAGCATCACAGATGCAAGAGCTAAAGCTTTAAATCTAGTGGGCTTGCAAAGGTTCAGATCATGTAGTATTAATGTAACACTACATGTATCAACAACAATCAGGGTCATAAAGCATCACAGATGCAAGAGCTAAAGCTTTAAAATTCTTGTCAGTGATGTTCTGGGTTTTTTGGGTTACCCAGAAACCCAGACAGTTTCAAATAGTCACTTTGTGGCTCGATTATCTTTGGGTTATGGTCATCAATTAGTTATTTAAATGGTTCAAACTTGTAGTCCTTATGTCAAATAACAACATCACTACATTTGGGTAGCCTAACTACATCACAAACTCAAGATCTGAGCTGGTCAAACCTTGTCAGAAAACTTAAAGTCATGCTCGGTCAACCTAGTTTGATTGCCCACTACTTTGATTCTGTTTGTTATTTAAGAGATCTAAGGCCATGAATCTATAGTCCATATACCAAAGTATAACTCTGATACAACAATACAAGCTAAACACATAAGATCTGACAGATTTAGACTCATGAAGATCTTGTCAGACCCATCTGGAAATTTTTGGGTTACCTAGAAACACCAAGTCATGGTCAGTCAACCCACTTTGACCATCAATAACTTGGAATCTAGACATGATATGAACATAATTCTAGTTCCAAATTACACCCCACATAGCAGCATACTACAAGTTTATTACATCAAACAAGTATAACAATTAACATGTAAGAATATATGGCCTTTGACATATGGCTGTCAGGCCATATTTTAGGGTTCTTGACAATTTTTCAAAATTCCATTTTAAGCACTTTGATGTTATGGATCTATGATATAACATCATAGATCACTAAATAAAATCTAATAACACATTAATAAACACATAAACACAATTTCTATCTGAGCATACAAGATCAAATATAGATTAGGGTTTATACCTCTCTTGCACAATCTTTGATCTTGGCTTTCCTTAATTGATCTTTGTGTGTTATGAGCTTTGTTAGGGACTGATTTACTTGTCTAACTCTTGGCTTAGGTATAAGAGAGTTTAGTTAAGTGTTCGGTATACAAATGAGATAGGTTTTGAACTTTCTCTCTCTTTAATCACTTATATTATATGCAATGTATCTAAGTTATGCAAGGTGGAACCTAAGAGATTAGATTTGGTTTAATTTGAGCACATGGTGATATCCACAAAGATGGTGAGTCACAAGATTTGCAAATCTCTTGACTTAAAACTTAAGTAAAGGGGTATTTTCGTCATTTCGCATCAAAAAGGGTATTTTGGTAATTTCCCTCATGATTTTAAGGTATAATGGTCACTTGACATCATTCCTTTTAATTCTAACTCTTAGGGTTTGATAATCACAATTATGGTTTGCTAATTAGGGTTTAGGGTTCCCGAATACGAAATTAGGGTTCCCGGAAATGCAATTAGTGTTCCTAACTATTCGTTAGGGTTTCTTAATCTTAAATTAGGATTTCTAATCTATCCTTAGGTTTTATTAAGGTTATACCTTATCTGATAAACCTTTGATTCTATACAGTTCAAACACATACACAAGGATACAATTATTATAATTGTATTAACTATCAAATCCCTATCCGAAACTAGGGTTAGGGTTTTCATCAACTATTTAACCTAACTTCACAAATATTACTCAGTCAATACATAGTTTGACCATCTTGCTAAACTCGTATCATAGATACTCAACACAATATTAATAATCAATATCAATATTAAATAAATAAAAAAATTATTCATAAAATTTGAATTGTTTAAAATTCTAGGTCCACACATTTTCCCCTCCTTATAAGGCTTCCATCCCCGAAATCACCACTTTCTTACTCTCTAAAATCTTTTAAAGTTGTATCATCAATTCATTTATATAAACACAATATTACTTTATGTCTCATATATTAACCTACGATTTGGATCCGCAAAAGAAAACAACTCACAATGATATTTATTCAATACCACTTGTGTAATTCAATTACTAAACGAAAACTTTATCTGCCACTACCTCCTGTGCAGCTACCGCATCTTGCACCGTCATGTTGAATGTACGTGTCGTTGGTCTTCCCGGCTAAACAAGTCCTCTAATCGCCAGCGTTCTGCTGCTGGGTCCCTTGTTGATACTTCCTCTATCGGCATTCTTCTTCGGACAATTCCGAACAAAATGATCTGTTGATCCACAAAAAAAATAACCTTGTATCTTCTTTGGACTAGGACAATTGGGAGACATGTGTCCCTCTTGACCACAATTAAAACAAACTCCTTTACCTTTCAAACAGACTCCCGTATAGTTCTTCCACAAATCGTACACGGCTCATCTCCCTTCCTATTTTCTCCCGACTTATTCCCCGATTGGGTATTCTCACTCCACTTCCGCTTGTTTGGATTACTTCCACCACTACTACCTCCTTTATTCGTCTTCTTCCTCTTCTCCTGATGGTATCTGGATGCAGCTTGGCTTCCTCCCTCCATAATGATTGCTTTCTCCAACAAATTTGTAAATGTCTTAATTTCCAACACGGCTACCTTATTAAAAATCCTTGGATTCAGTCCATTTTAAAATCTACGCGCTTTTCTTGCCTCCGTATCCACTTGATGAGGTGCAAATCTCGCTAACTTATTGAACTTGGCGGCGTATTCTGAAACTGACATATTCTCATGCTTCAATTCTAAATTTTTTACTTCCATTCTAGCTTGCATACTCAGCAAAAAATAGTTCTCAAAGAACAACTCCTTAAACCTTTTCCGTGTTACCACCTCTATCCCGGCTCTAGTTTGATTTGTTTCCCACCAGTAATTGGCTTCACCCTTCATCAAATAGGTAGATAAAGTTGTCTTTTGCTCCTCAGCTACTCTCTCAATAATAAATGCCTTCTCCATCTCATTCAACCTAGTTTGGGCTTCAATAGGATCTGTGGTTCCCTTAAATTTTGGCGGTCCTACCGCTTTGAAATCCTTAAAGTTTGCCAATCTATTGGCTTGTTGATCTACTGCTCCTGGTGCTCTATTTTCCATCGCTTGAGCTAATATGTTTACAAAATTCTTCATTGGGTCTACCTGACCTCCATCATTATTTACTAATTGCTCCTCCCTTTGGTTTCGATTCTGTTGTCTAGGCGACATTATCTGATTAAATAAAAATCTTACATTAATCATTTATCTCTATACTAATTCTTATTAGTAAGAATTTAACACAAATTTCTCATATCATCGCATATTTATTCAAATTGCAAATAGTACTTTTAGTACATAACACATACTACTTTAATTTGGCATCATCCCTTTTTAACAAAACTCGGGATTAACTAACACAACTTTACACAAAAAGTTGTAATTCACCAAATTATTCTTAATATTCATACTGAAAACAAGTATTACATTTATACAAACATATATATTTACCTATGTTCACTCATCGTTCAAGATATAACTATCTTTAATATTACATCGTACTACCAAAAGGTACCACTGCTCGTACTTAATTTGTTTACAGTTTACTCCCTTCACCTGCCTTCTTCTTTGGACACTTGTTGAATCTATGACCCATTCCTCCACATGGAAAACATCTTCTTTTATTTGGCTTTGGAAAATTTAACGAAATATGCCCTTCTTGTCTACAATTGAAACACACATTCTTCCCCATCATACATTCTCCCAAATGAGTCTTTCCACACTTGCTACAGGCTTGCTTCTTCTTTAAATTTTAATTTCCTAAATTACTGTCACTATCATTGTTCTTCTTCCTTTTACTGCTACCCTTTTTCTGCTTAATTAAACCTTCAGATGATCCACCGCCTTCAGCCCTCATTCTTTCCACTTGTGCCTTCAGATCATTCTTTTCTTCTGTCATCTCGCACAATGCCCTCTCTATCTTCCACAACTCCTCCAAGAGAAATACCTTACTCCGTAGCTCTTGTACTTCCGCAGATACTTGACCTTTTTCTCCTACTTCAGTCTTTACTTCTAACTCCACCTTAGCTTCTTCATAATCTACCTCTTCATCTTCATTCAGATCCATTTCAGGATACTCGTCATGATCGCTTCCCAAATTCACCCTTGGTTCGTCTCTTACCACTTCTTCCACTATAACGCCCCAGAAAATCGAACCTTTTGTAAATACTTTTATAATGAATAAAATAATATTATTTGTTATTATTATGTGTTAGTAAGATGAATGTCGTTCTATAACCTAGAAACGTCAGAAAGTCGTAGTATTTTAACCACGTGAAGGAATTAAAGTGTTTGAATTTTCAAGACGAAAATAAAAGTTTTTCGAGAAATTTTCTGAAAAACACTATTCATCGATATTTTCTCAGGAATTATTTTTGAACTTCCGAGAAATTCATAATGATAGAATATCAAAGTAAGTTGGATTATATAATAATAGTTCAAGTATGGAAAACGTAATTTTTTGCATGCGAGCGTAATTCGAGAATGTTAAGGAAAATAAAGCGTTAGGAGCTAATTTAATGATCATATGATACGTATATATTGTACGAGGTAATGAATACGAATATGATACGATGTATTATACTAGTATGTATGGATATGGGATATCGTATATTATGAATTAGTATACGAGTGAGAATATGAGAATTATATGTATAAAATACGTTCTAAGGCTTTAGGCCATTTGTAAATAGACTTGTGGATTATGTAGGATGTACAAGTCCAATAAGAATTGGATGTGCAAGCCAATTGTTTGTTAATGAAAAGCCCAAAGTAAATTAATACAAACCCAAAGGAATAAGTTAATTTAAGTGGACCTAAGCCCAATTAATGATCCAATAGGTAAAGCTTGATCCATGGGGCAACCCATAGGTGAACTTGAAGACCAAGAACTTTGTGTGGTGGGCAAGGAATTAGTGTAATGGACTAGTTACTTAGTTGTTAAGTAAGTGACTAGTAAGGAGGTTACTAAGGAGGTGGGATGTGCTTTTTGACCAAAGTTCCCTAACTTTAGAAAGCCTATAAATACCAAGCTTGAATTCATTATTTGCTTGTTCAAATTTAATCCAACAACTTTCCTTTACAAAGCAACTTAAGCGTTAGAGAGAATAAGCACTTATAAGTCAAACTTTCCTTGTTAGATTTTTAAGAAGAAGAAAGCTAGTCATCAAAGGTAAATGATCTTATGATCTTATATCTTCCATCTCTACTATTGTAGGGTGATAAGAGAATTGTAGCTTAATGAACATATATGCTAAGAACTCATAAGAATTGGATAATCAATGGACTTAAGCCGTATAAGTCATGAATAAGTAATTTAAACCTAAATTAGTAGTGAACTTATGAAGCTCATATATTTGAACTTGTATCATATTTACATAAATGAAGTTGATATGTTAATAAGATGTAAGAATGTTAATTAAAGGACTTGAATCAATAATAAGTCCTAAGAAATGAAATCTTGTAGTTTATAATTTGTTAAGTTATAAACTTATGAAGAATAAGCCATAACCTAACTTAAAAATAAGTTTTTGTAATGTGTAGGTCGAGATTTCTATAGGATGAATTGAATTCATTTAGAATGATGAACAAATCCTAAGTAACGAAGTTTTGCCGGAATTCGCACGATTGGACGATAATCGTTGAATTCGTGAAATTCTCGGAATGGAAGTAAGATTTTGTGTTTGAGCTCGAAAACATTGGTTTTCGATGGGAACAAGTCTTATTTGGCATTATAGAGTTGTGGGCTCGAAAATGGCCAAATTTCGACTTAGAACGAAGAAACGAGCGTTGAACGTTCACGGATGTTTATCGTTTACGTTAAAAATGGACCAATAGGTGAATTTTGAGTTAACGAAGTTGGAAATATAAAATTCTTGCATGAACACGTAGAGTATGTGATTTGTGAGCTAATGGACTTTGAACGAGCCAATTTAGACTTAAAATGATCAAATTTGGAGTCCGAGAAGTTCACAAAGTTAAAAATCATCAAAGTTATTCAGGTACTTGAAGTGGCGTCATGACGCCAATTCAAGACTTATTGGTGGTATGCCTGCGATCATCGAGCCATGCACGACCTCTTGAACTTTTTTACGTCCTTGTAGTAAGTATGACTTAGGAATCGTATAGCAGGGCAGGACCACGACCACTTGACTATCAAGTAACTGTGTTACACGCAAGAGAGAGAAAGAAAGGGTGGCATAGCGGCGCTTGACCCTAAGGTTTTGACAATAATGAATGTTTATAAGTAGAGCAAGGATGTTAGTTAATTAGCAATGTACTAAAGCTTAATTATAACATTGTTAAGACATTGTTAGACACTTAATGTATGATAACTAAAGATTGGTGATAACATACTCAAATGTGAATGTAAACTATAACGGCTAGCCAAAACCAATAGTAATAAATCTAAGTCATGATTAGATTGAGAAGAAGGGTAAGATATAGTTGTACACATACTTTATTATATATGATGTAATTTGGTATGTTATGTGATCATGTATTGTAGAGACTTTAAAGACTCAAACAGAAAGTAATTGTAAAGTAGCAGACACTGAAGGCAAGTATTCTAACCCTTGTCTCAGTTCCATATGGACAAGCTTTGTGGTTCATGTATTATTACGCATGAATTGTTTTATGATGTAGTCAAAGCCAATTCTTTCAACTAGACTTATGATATGTTGGATTTCTTATAATCTAATAATGTATGGTCAATATTATACCAAGTTTTATTGGTGTGGTTTTCAAATGAAGATTGAGTATGCTAAAATATTTTGTCTTCAAACCACAGGAACGTGAGGTTGCCACAACTTAAACGTACATACGTTTAAAGAATGTAGTGTTGATCAACATAGAGTACTATAGGCTGATCATCTATGTAAGACCCCAGCTTTTATAAATAAAGATGAATTTTCTATAAATATTATTTTTGAATATTATGGAATAATTTGATATAATGTTATAGTTGTGGGTAATATTTATAAATTTTGCAAAGTATGCAAGTGGTTATATTATATTCGATTGGTGGGGAATATTAGGTTTAGCGAGGGAATATTTGTACATGGCTCAATCATTGGTGGACCCTACAATGAATTATTGTCGGATTGAGAAAAGACAAAAATATTTTATTAAAATAACGGCGGAAGTTTCTGGTTGATCTTGTTGAACTACTCGGAGTAAAAAAATGCGATGTCGTGTGGTTGTATAGTAGCTTACGGTATTGATTATTGATGCTTATGTGAGAAGTCGCTTGGTTTGGTTTGATTCCATTATTGTCATGAATTATTATAGCGATAATGACTTTTTGTTTTATTCGTATTATTAACGTAATAAAAGCGAAACATCTTTTATATAAAGCGAATACTTTATTAAAGTTATTTTATAAATAAAATATATTATATTTTATTATGCATAGTGTTGCGTAGTGTTTTGCATAGTGTGTTTACATAGTAAAATGTTTTTATATAAATAGAATATATTATATTTTATTTAAAAGATTTGCTTTAAATATGGGACCGTCATTAAAAAGTAAATCAATCGGGGATAGTTCATGGATTAATTCTTATGCATTCCATTTTCCTATAAATAGAAGCTCATTCCTTCATTATTTTCTTACGAATTCATTGAAACTAGAGAGAGAAAATTAGAGAGAAGCTATAGAGAAAGTTATAGAAAAGAAGAAGATTATTACGCTACTTCTTTACTTCTATATTAGGTTCTTTTTTACGGTAAGGGTGTTATTCTTTCTTCTTGAAGAGAACTTACATTATTCCATTCTTTATTATTACATTGGAATAACTTTTGTAAAAGTGGCATACCCTATACATAACTTTGTATCTGTGGCATACCTATACTTGGTGAAATCCTTATGTTATTCCATTGCTTATTATTACATTGGAATAACTTTGTATCTGTGATTTTACCTATACTTGGTGACATTCTTCTATTATTACATTGGAACATCCATGCGTGTGTGTTTTACAGGACACAGTTCCGCTTTTTATTATTATTCTACATTGGAACATCACATGCGTGTGTTTTACAGGACTGGTTTAAATCTTTATCATTACATTGGAATATCCTATACGTGTGTTTTTTACAGGATGCAGTTCCATCTTTATTATTACTGTTGGAACATCACTGCTTGGTGTGAATTTCACGACTGGTTAGATTATTATTATTACATTGGAATAACACATACATCTGAAATCCGCATGCATGGTGATTTCTTTTGTTAACCCATTTTTATTATACCCGGTTGGTTAAAACTTTGACTTCTATACTCCATGAAATTAGTGGAATATCCTTGACATTTGCGTTTCATCCGGTATCCTTTCATGGAAATATTCTTCGATCATTCTTGAATTTTACTCTACAAAGCGATATCGTGTTGTGACAATTTGGGCGTTAATAATTTACGGATAAAATAATTCTTGAACTTGTTTTATTGAATTCTTATATCATTGTCATCATCCTCATGTTTATATTTTTTTTAAAGTCATCGTGGCTTTTGTAGAGCATGGATGGACTTGGTATGATTATGACCGAGGATTATTGATTGTAATCATGGCCGTAATGTTACAAATGATGTGGTAAAAATCCTCGATTGGTAGTAGTGCATTGATGGACGATTGTTGGCATGATCATGACCATTAATGAATACACAACTATTCTTGGCGTAGTGCGGGAATAATTGTGGTCGTGATACTAAAGAATATCTTGGTAGTAGTGCGGGGTGATTCGATGATGTGGATTATTTATTAAAGGCGAGTCTCGGCTATAATGATGATGAAAAACCTTTTAAATCATAAAAATAGTAGATTTTATTTTCTACTTGACTCTTTTAATGGATTGCATATTATTCGCAGATTAAACCTGGTTCTCTATTGTATTTTATCGGTTTAACATTGTTGAAGACTATTGATAATTTATTCGCATTATCTTAGTCGTAATATTTCTTCTTGGGCTAGTTGAGAGCTCACCCTTTCTTTCCTTTATTCTCTTGAAATGAGAATATAAATTTGGGAGCGAGTCGGGAAGCAGTGATGGTCACGAAGATAGCATTAGTAGTCCTCACTATTACGTGAAATAGTGTGATAATAATTGTAATGAGGACTTTTTGTTTGAGTTTGTATAATATCTAGTAGAGCGATATTTGTATTTAAACTCACGGTTTATGTCGTATTGTACAAGGCAGTTATGTTAATAAGTTGTATTTAAATTACATACCATGTAAGTGGCGACCCATGATGGGTGATGTATACCTAACTTTGGGGGCGTCACGGTTGGTATCGAGCTAAAGGATATGATCCTGGCTAAGATGTGAGAAAAGTACTAGGAGGGAGGCGCAGAATACCTTCGCTAGTATGACCTACCTAAGTTTATGTGCTTTATTTTATTGGTCGGTCGAATATAAAGATAATTGTTACATGTTAATTAATCTTTTGTTTTGTGGCGATATCTGAAAATGACATCGAGAATGTTGAGAATATGATGGAGCCTGAGCGATCGTTGATTCACCACATATCAATAATCGGGATAATGTGCATCGGGAAGGCGACAATCCTCATTCAAAACAACAACCTTGACCAAATGATGAATGATCGAATGTTGAGAGGCTTTATGCGATTTATGCACAGCAATGAGTGAGGCGACTCTGTCCAAAAGCGTGAGGTGGAAACACGGAAAACTCTCGAGGCGGTCACCGCTAAACAATTCAAGGAGGCTGGGACCACCGGAGTTTAAGGGAGCAAAACCACTTACGGCGGAAGCATGGATAAAGCAGATTACAAGATATTTGATGTCTTGGGATGCTCAGAGAGCAAAAGTTCCCTTCTTACGCCTTTATGTTGCGGAGAGGCAGATTCTTTGGTGGGAATCGGTAAAAGCGTACTCAACTTCTTTGTCTTGAAGATATCTTGGGAGAAGTTCGGGGATTTATTCAACGACAAATACTTTCACGAAAGTATTCGCCACATGAAGGAGGTAGAGTTTATCAAGTTGGAACAAAACAATATGGCCAGTGTCGCATGATACGAGGCAAAATTTGCGGAGTTATCACGGTTCGTCCCACTTGGTGGATAATGAAGAGAGAATGGCGCGAATGTTTTTAAGAGGTTTGAAGTCGGAGATCGTCGACATCTTATTTCTCATAAAGCGTGTTTGTATTAGGATGTTGTAAATAGGGCTCGATTAGTGGAGTAGCGATAACGAGTCAACGCAACTAAAAGAAGCGGTAAGCAAAGTTATAATACCGGTGAGAGTAGTCATCGAGCGGTGATAACAAGCGTGGAGGAATCAAGCGAGGCGGATATGGTAACCACCGGTGGTAATCGGGGGCCAAAATAATAAGAATGGACATTTCAAGAAAGCGGAGATTCAATGATGATGGAAAGGCGTCGATTACAAAGACCCGTTGTTAAGGAAGGAGAAAGACCACCTATCATATGCTTCAAATGCGGAGAAGAGGGACACATCGGTCCGAACTTTGCCATCTTAGTCAAAGTATGTTATAATTGTGGAGAGAAGGTCACTTAGCTCGATTTTGTCGTTTCTGAAGACAAATTCAACTAGGATGGAGGCACCAAAGTAGTCTAGAAAAGTCAAAACCCCGGTAGTCTGAGGGAGGCGTTTGTTGTGACCTCCCGGAGAGCAAGGGACCCGAATGAGGTCATCACGGGTAAGCTTATCATAAACTCTAATGAAGTCTACACTTTATTTGATCTGGGTTCTACCCATTCTTTTATTTCTCCTACTTGCGCTCATCGATTAAATTTGACTCAGGAGAAATTAGACTTTGACTTATCTGTGGAAACTCCGTTGGGAGAAACCTTCATTACATCCACTTTTTTATAAGTCTTGTTTGGTTCAAATCGGTACCCTCACATTACTGTCGATCTTATTTCATTAAAAATACTTGCATTTGACGTGATTCTAGGGATTGATTGGTTAACTACTTATCATGCAAAAATTGATTATTTTCGTAAGGTTGTTAGCTTTCATATTCCTAATCAACCTATTATGCGAATTCAAACGACCAAACCATTAAAATTAATCACGGTCATCTCAAGCCATAAAGCTATTCGTTTATTGAAAAATGGATGTCAAGCTTTCTTAGCTCATATCCTGATTTAAACAAAAATACGTCAGTTTTGAGCGATATTTCTATTGTTAATAAATTTCCTGACGTATTCCCCGAAGAACTTCCTGGCCTACCCCCAGAGCGTGAAATTGAATTTTGTATCGACCTTGAACCTGGTACAAAACCTATTTCCAAAGCCCCATATCGAATGGCTCTATTGAACTTGAGGAGTTAAAGACCCAACTGCGAGAATTGTTAGACATTGGCTTTATTAGTCCCTAGTACTTCTCCTTGGGGTGCTCTCTGTTCTATTCGTGTGAAAAGAAAGATGGGAGTATGCGACTTTGTATTGATTATCGGGAGTTGAATCATGTCACCATCAAAAATAGGTATCCATTGCCCCATTATTGATTACTGTTTGACCGGTTGCAAGAGAGCAAATTCTTTTCAAAGATGGATCTTCGTTAGGATATCACCAATTGAAGATTTGAGCCGTGACATTCAAAAGGCGGGTTTGAGGAACTCGATGCGGGCATTATGAATTCCTAGTCGTGTCCTTTGGATTGACTAATGCTCTCTGTTGCCTTTATGGATATGATGAACAAGTATTGAGGAATATTTAGATCACTTTGTGGTCGTCTTTATTTATGACATCCTTATTTATTCCAAAAGCCGTGAAGATCATGAAAGCAACACTTGAAAGGTGACACTCCAAAAAACCGTGAATATAAGCTTTATGCGAGTTGAAGAAATCGAGTTACGGCTTGAAGAAGTAGCATTCCTTGGGCACGTGGTATCAAGTCATGGAATATCATTGACCCAAAGAAAGATTGAAGCTATTCAAATTTGGGAACAACCTAAATCGATGAATAGAAGTCGTAGCTTTCTCGGTTTATTTGGTTATTATCGGAGATTCGTGGAAGGATTTTCTCGAATCGCTACTCCATTGACTCGGTGACTCGAAAAGATCTGAAAGTTCGGTTGGGGCGAAGAATGTGAGAAGAGTTTTCAAGAACTCGAGAAGAGACTTATTTCAAAGACTGTTACGACAATACCATCGGCTCGGAGGATTTGTCATCTCTGGTGATGCTTGAGCAAAGGGTTGGGATGTGTTCTTATGCGACATGGAAAAGTTATAGCTTTATGCCTCATGACAACTCAAAGAATATGAGAGGAATTATCCTACTCATGATGCGAGTTAGCAATTTATTATCTTTTGCACTTAAAATTTGGAGGCATTACTTGTATGGGGAGAAAGTGGAGATCTTTACGGATCATAAAAGCCTCAAATATTTCTTCACTCAAAAGGAACTCGACATGCGACAACGGCGTTGGCTTGAAGCTGCATTGAAAGATTATGATCATACCATCGATACCATCCGGAAAAGCGAGCGTGGTAGGCGATGCATTGAGTAGAAAGATCGTATGTAAATCTGAGTGCGTTATTGTCAACACAAAGGCCCATTTGTGTGACTTGCAAAGGATGGAGATAGAGTTAAAGACTCTGGGGGGCGCGTGTGATGATAGCAAATATCTGAGTAGAAGCAGAACTTTAATCGATAAAGTTAAAAGTTGCTCAAGCTCTGGACACAGAAAGGCGATGCGTATGAGGAAGAAAGTCCAAGAGGGTGCTATCTGGGAAGCAAGAATCGATGAAGAAGGAATACTTGAGTCGACTCCGGACTTTGTGTTCTAACGACCCACGATTTAAAGTATAATATCATGATGGAGGCGCACAACACACCATTTGCAATCCATCACAGGAGTACCAAAATGTATCATGATATTTCGTCGTACATTTTGGTGGAGCAATATGAAGAGAGAGATAGCGTTGTTTATCTCAAGGTGTCTAACTTGTCGGCGAGTTAAAGCGGAGCATCAAGTACAAAAGGTCCATTGCAACCACTTGAAATTCAGAATGGAAGTGGGAGCACATTACCATGGATTTCGTTCTTACGGTCTTCCTAAGGTTTCTCAAGGCATTGATGCGATTTGGGTCATTGTTGATAGATTGACCAAGTGCGCTCATTTCTTACCGATCGAGAACCTTATACACTTGAACATCTTGCTTCGTATGTACATAAGCGAGATTGTAAGGCGCATGGTATGCTTAGGGTATCCATAGTTTACGATCGAGACCCAAGATTCACTTCACGATTTTGGATTAGTTTGCAAAAAGCTATAGGCGCAGACTTACGATTTAGCTCGGCATATCATCCTCAGACGGACGGACGATCGGAGAGGACTATTCAAACTCTTGAAGATCTATTAAAACTACGTGTTCTTGATTTCAAGGGAGTTGGGACAAGTTTTTACCATTGGTGGAGTTTTCCTACAACAGCAGTTATCAAGCAAGTATTGGCATGGCTCCATTCGAGCGTTGTATGGAAGAAAGTGTCGTTCTCGGTATCTTTGGGATGAGGTGGGTGAAAGCAGCGTTGTTGGGATAGGAGTTGATACGTATGACTATGGAAAAGATTCAAGCGATCAACAACGTATAAAAAACCTCACAAAATCGACAAAAGAGTTATCTTGATCTTCATCGAAAGGGCGTGGAATTTGATATAGGAGATCGTGTGTTGTTAAAAGTTGCTCCATGGAAAGGAGTTACAAGATTTGGAAAGAGGAAACTTAATCCTCGATTCATCGGTCCATTTTAATCCTCGATCGAGTAGGGCGTGGCCTATAGAGACTAAACTTTCTGAAATATGTCTCGTGTTCATAGCGTTTTCACATATCCATATTACGTAAATATGTGAAAGACCCGAACCATATTATTGAGTTAGAGCGGGACGAAATAGCGGAAGATTTGGCGTATGAAGAGGTTCTGTTCAAATTTTGGATAAGAAGGAACATATTCTACGCTCGAGGTTATACCTCAAGTCGAAAGTTTTATGGAGGAACCACGATGTTGAGGAAATGACTTGGGAGTTAGAATCTAAAATGAAATCAAGGTATCCTTACCTCTTGACATACAGTCGTACCCTAATTTCGAGGGTGAAATTTCATAGAGAAGGGAGGTTGTAAGACCCGACTTTTATAAATAAAGATGAATTTTCTATAAATATTATTTTTGAATATTATGGAATAATTTGATATAATGTTATAGTTGTGGGTAATATTTATAAATTTTGCAAAGTATCTGCAAGTGGTTATATTATATTCGATTGGTGGGGAATATTCGGTTTAGCGAGGGAATATTAAATGCAATGACTCAATCATTGGTGGACCCCACAATGAAATTATTGTCGGATTGAGAAAAGACAAAAATATTTTATTAAAATAACGGCGGAAGTTTTCACTGTTGATCTTTGTTGAACTACTACTCGGTAGTAAAAATGCGATACGAATACGTGTGGTTGCATAGTAGTACACGGTATTGATTATTGATGCTTATGTGAGAAGTCACTCGGTTTGATTCCATTATTATATATTATATGAATTATTATAGCGATAATGACTTTTTGTTTTATTCATTATTATTAACATAATAAAAGCGAAACATCTTTTTTTATATAAAAGCAGAATACTTTATTAAAGTTATTTTATAAATAAAATATATTATATTTTATTATGCATAGTGTTGCATAGTGTTTTGCATAGTGTTTTTTGCATAGTGTTTACATAGTAAAATGTTTTTATATAAATAGAATATATTATATTTTATTTAAAAGATTTTGCTTTAAATATGGATAGTCAGATTAAAGTAAATCAATACGGGATAGTTCATGGATTAATTCTTATGCATTCCATTTTCCTATAAATAGAAGCTCATTCCTTCATTATTTTCTTACGAATTCATTGAAACTAGAGAGAGAAATTATAGAGAGAAGCTATAGAGAAAGTTATAGAAAGAAGAAGATTATTACGCTACTTCACTACTTCTATATTCAGGTTCTTTTTACGGTGAAGGGTGTTATTCTTTCTTCTTGAAGAGAGAACTTACATTATTCCATTCATTTATTATTACATTGGAATAACTTTGTAAAAGTGGCATACCCTATA
Organism: Panax quinquefolius; assembly: GCA_020205615.1. Lineage (NCBI taxonomy): Eukaryota > Viridiplantae > Streptophyta > Magnoliopsida > Apiales > Araliaceae > Panax > Panax quinquefolius. The sequence goes on from CM035158.1 coordinate 60,657,571, forward strand.
CATAACTTTGTATATGTGATATACCTATACTTGGTGAAATCCTTATGTTATTCCATTGCTTATTATTACATTGGAATAACTTTTGTATCTGTGAGTTTACCTATACTTGGTGACATTCTTCTATTATTACATTGGAACATCACATGCATGTGTTTTACAGGACTGGTTAAATTTTTATTATTATTACATTGGAACATCACATGCGTGTGTGTTTTACAGGACTGGTTAAAATCTTTATCATTACTGTTGGAATATCCTATCATGTGTTTTACACCGGATCTGGTTCCATCTTTATTATTACATTGGAACATCTGCCGGTGTGAATTTCACGACTGGTTCCGATTATTATTATTACATTGGAATAACACATACATCTGCAAGTACCGCATGCATGGTGATTTCTTTTGTTAACCCATTTTTTATTATACCCGGTTGGTTAAAACTTTGACTTTATACTCCATGAAATTAGTGGAATATCCTTGATATTTGCGTTTCATCCGATATCCTTTCATGGAAATATTCTTCTCGATCATTCTTGAATTTTACTCTACAAAGCGATATCATGTTGACAATTTGGGCGTTAATAATTTCTGGATAAAATAATTCTTGAACTTGTTTTATTGAATTCTTATATCATTGTCATCATCCTCATATTTTTATATTTTTTTAAAGTCATACGTGGCTTTGTAGAGCATGGATGGACTTGGTATGATTATGACGAGGATTATTGATTGTAATCATGGTAGTAATGTTACAAATGATGTGGTAAAAATCCTCGATTGGTAGTAGTGCATTGATGGGATGATTGTTGGCATGATCATGACCATTAATGAATACACAACTATTCTTGGCCCGTAGTGTGAGAAATAATTGTGGTCGTGATCTTAAAGAATATCCTTGGTAGTAGTGCGGGGTGATTCGATGATGTGGATTATTTATTAAAAGTGAGTCTCGGCTATAATGATGATGAAAAACCTTTTAAATCATAAAAATAGTAGATTTTATTTTCTACTTGACTCTTTTAATGGATTGCATATTCATTGCGATTAAAGCGGTTGTCTATTGTATTTTATCGGTTTAACATTGTTGAAGACTATTGATAATTTATTACGCATTATCTTAGTCATAATATTTCTTCTTGGGCTAGTTGAGCTCACCCTTTCTTTCTTTGTTCTCTTCTTGAAATGAGAATATAATTTGGGACGAGTCGGGAAGCAGTGATGGTCACGAAGATAGCATTAGTAGTCCTCACTATTACGTGAAATAGTGTGATAATAATTGTAATGAGGACTTTTTGTTTGAGTTTGTATAATATCTAGTAGGCGATATTTGTATTTAAACTCACAATTTATGTATAAGTATTATAAGGCAGATTATGTTAATAAGTTGTATTTAAATTACATTACCATGTAAGTGGCGACCCATGATGGGTGATGTATACCTAACTTTGGGGCGTCACAAAGTCGTTGTAAGAAATGCCGGAACGGATTTGTCTTAGGATGTCCTTTTCAAAGAAAGTATGAAATGCTCAAGGTCTTAGATCGAAATTGATGTTTTACTGAATATTGTTATTATAAAATGTTTTAAAGAAAAGAGAAGTGCTATTTTGAATTATCAATAATACTTCATAATTATTGTTCAATTATTGAAGATATATGATTTGTATGATTCAAGCATATTGTTAAAAAAATTTATTATACTTGCTAAGCTAGTTATGCTCACTCTTGCTTAAACCATATGAATGCAGCTAAGACTGAACGTCCTGAAGGATCCTCTAAGGATAAAGGAAAGGCTAAGGCAAACCGTTGAACTGTCGATGTAATAGTATAGGTTTAATGTTTTAATATATTTGATATTATGATAAGAACAAATGTAATGGTTATAAAGAACCTGGGGAATGTTAATATTACTTTGAATACATATTCGTTCTTTCAAGGCTTTTCAATTGAATGTATGTGTGAATGGTAGTACCATGTAGCACCATCTGTCGGGTTAGAAGATACCCGAATTTGGGGGCATCACATCCACTAACTCACTCTTAGCTGGCACCTCGACTACTGGCATTGGTGTAATAGTTGATAACACTTTTGTAATCATTTCATCACCTCCTAACATCCTACAATCAGTTTTAAACAACCTTGATTAGTACGTCACACGTACAAAATTTATAAACGTTATGCGTCCACATAACTCACTATCGATACACTTCATCAATCCCTCACTTAGAACTCTAAATGAGTCTTCTCTATCTCGCTTATGGTTATAAACCTAAGGTTTCCCCCCCCCCCTCTTAAGGTTTATTGTAAGACCCCAAAATTTTTAAATAAAAAGGAATTTCCTTTATTTATTATTTTGAAATAGTAAGGGTTGATTTGATTAATGTGGATAGTTAAGGGTTAAATACGCAAATATTTCAAAATAAGCAAGTGGTTATAAAATATTCATTATCGTCGGGGAATATTTGTTTGGTCGTGGAATATTAAATGCTTGTGTCGGGAATATTAAATGCAATGACAGTATGACCGTAATGTGTGGGCCCCATGTGGAAAGCGATTGGATGAAGAAAGCGACAAATATAAGTTGTTTTTAAAAACTTGGCGTAGTTATTACAGATTATCTTGTTGGAATACCGTTGGTTAAAACACACTATATCTGGCGTTGTTGAGCGGTAGCACGGTATTGCACCAATTATTGATTCTTACGTGAAAGGCACTACTCGATAATGGTTACGATAATTCTTATTCGATATTTTATTGAGTTAATAATTCTTTGCGTTGATATTTTATATTCTTTGTTGTTTGATAATTGTCATTTACAGTATTTTTCATTATCGAAGCAATAATTCATATTATCTGAATAATATTATTAGATAACATTATTGGCGATGTCTAGAAAGTTACATCTAAGGAGAGGTTTGGTCATCTAATTGCGGCGATGAAGAAGAAATTCTTATTGAAAGCCCCTCTTTCACAGGAAGGCACTGGTTGTCGATATTGTGATTACGTAATATTATTTGTGAATAATTAATTATTGATTTATATGATGAGGAAAATATTGATTTTATGTGGATATAGATGGAGAAAATTTTTAAAATGACAATTGTTGAAAATTAATATTTTATCTTTTACGATAAAATAATTCATTTAAATATATTATTTTAATAATATATTAATGGTGATATTTTTACAACGAATGTGGGATATATGAGTATCTGAGGAGGAAGAGTATTTTTGTTGCAATAAATGTTTAAAACATGTTAAACATGTCGGTGGACCCCATTTATTTTTGAGAAATTTGATTATAGCTTTGTAAAATCGCTTGGTTTGTGGATTTCGGTCAATTTCTATTTGGAATTTGGAAAAACTTTCTTACGCAAAGTTGTAGAGAATTGAAATTCCTATAAAAACTCGGGAGATTCGAATTTTCTGATGAAAGGGCTATTTATTATGAATTATTGAAGTTTGAAGCTCAGAAATAATTGATTTTGGGAGTTTAAAATATTTTTTTAAGAAAAACGTTTTTTTTTTTGTAATTGAGTGGCTCACATGTGTTATAAATGATCTGAAATCAGATTTCTAAGGTGGGCTTGAATATTTTTAAGAAATATTATTATTTTATTAAATTTTTTACGCTTTGGTGTTCTAAGCATTTTCTATAAATAGGGTCTTGGGTTAGAATTGAAAATCACACGAAGCTGAAGTTTTCTCTCTCTATATTATCGGCGTATTCTTGTGAGTATTTTGAGTATACTTTGAGTATTGCTAGGCGATTGCAAGTTCCTTGACCTTACTATACATTATTTAGCTAAATCTTGATCTTTCGAGGTAAGGGATATTATTTTTTTTTTCGTAATGATATTATTTCTTGATATCATTATCTTTGAAATATTGATTTGAAGTTTTTATCAAATTTGGAACTTTTTCATGTCGGGGTTACTATTCATGGGTTCTTATTCATGAGTTACTATTCACGAGTTCTTATTAAGCATGATTCTTATTCACGAGTTCTTATTCACGAAAGTACTATTCATGAAGCGTGAAGATGTTTTTGTGGAATTTCTATCTTTTGGTGTCGGAGTTACTATTCACGATATCGGCTTTATTCACGTATCTGACACTATTCACGTATCTGTACTTATTCATAGAAAAATAAAATTTCTTCTTTTTCGTCCAAAATATCTATTACGGATACTAACTTCGATTGTATCCATGTTTTGATCATTCTTGAATTTTACACCACTATGATTATTTTTGAGGTATTTTTGGACATGGATAAAACCAAGTACGAATCCTTAATCCTTAATCCTTGTCATTTTGTTTCTTTGGATTCGTTTCTTTAAAAAAATTTTTTTCATCATCCTCGGTCTTAAATGATGATATTATGGAATATCTTTGGCTGTAGTGCAAAGATGAATGATTTCTTAAGAATATCTTTGGCACTGTAGTGCAAAGATGAATGATTTCGAAGAATATCTTTGGCGTAGTGCAAAGATGAGCAGTGTTTAAATGAACATGACCGGTGATGAATATCTTTGGCTGTAGTGCAAAGATGAATATTTGATTCGGATGTATATTGATTGATGTTACTGGGGATAAAAGATGAGCGATGAACTTTTAAATTCATACATAGAAGATAGTAGTTTGCATTCTCTACTTAACTCTTCTAATGAATTATTATTTCATTGCGAATATTGATTTAAAATTTGTTGTCTATTGTATTCTATTAGATTTTTTCCTGTTGAAGACTAACGATAATTTGTTGTATATTATCTTAGTCATAATATTCTTTCTTGAGCTAGTTGAGCTCACCCTTTTCCTTTTGTTCCATTTTTTCTCGGGGAGGCGAGAATATAGCGATGCGAGTCGGGGTATGGAATGAAGGTTTTAGAAAGGATTGTTTAGTAGTCCTCACCATTTTTGTAAAATAATGTATCGATAAATGTGATGAGGATTTATTTGAGTATAGATATTATACAGAAGATAATATTTGTATTCAAACTCAGATTTTTTCTTGTTGTAATAATAAAGTTGTAGTTGTTTACGTACCATGTATTGACAACTCGAGAATAGGTGATGTATACCTACCTATTTTGGGGGCGTCACGGTTAAGTATCGAGCTTAGGGATATGATCTCTGGCGGAGATGGGGAATAGAACTAGGAGGGAGAGGCAGAGTAAATCCTTCGCTAGTGTGTCCTACTAAGCTTATTTGTTAGTTGGTCGGTATATAGGGATATTATGTGATATATTGATTTCCTTAATTAACCCTTGTTTTATGGCAGTATTTGAGAATGTCATTGAGAATATTAACAATGGAAATGAGGCCAGTGGAGATGCTGTACTACTCACAGCGAGGAGAAGCGTGCAGCAGTGGCAATGTTCCTCTGTGAACAACACCATTGAAAGCGAGATGATGAGCGAGGGATGTTTAGAAGTTTTTTGCGGTTCATGCAAAATCGAGCGAGGAGACTTCGTGTTCAAAAATAGGAGGAAATGATAGCAATTCACGGGTTATCGACCAAGCGATTCAAAAGTTGGGACCACGAATTTAAGGGAAAGCGGATCCGATCATGGCGGAAACATGGGTCAAACAAATTACCAAGATATTCGATGTCTTGGGATGCGGAGAACGAAGGTTCCATTCGCCACCTTTATGTTCCGTGGCGAGGCGGACTCTTGGTGGGAGATGCATGAAGCGTACCCATCGGTACTTTTCGGCATGTCTTGGGAGGCGTTTGAAGCTATTTAATGACAAATACTTTCACGAAAGTGTTACGTCGTATGAAGGAAGTGGAGTTCATCGATTAGAACAAAACAACATGGCGGTGTCTCGATGCGAGGCAAAGTTTGCGAGTTATCGAGTTTGCACCTCATTTGGTGGAGAATGAGGAGCATATGCAGCGGATGTTTCTTAGAGGTTTGAAAAACGGCGTACGTCGATATCTCATTTCTCATAAATTTTCTCTTTATTAGGATGTTGTAAATGAGGCTCAATTATTAGGCGAGATACTTGATACGGTCATTGAGGACCACAACGAGGATCGTATCGGAGATAGCGATCAGCAGAATAATGATAACTGCGGAGAAAAAAGCGAGACGGACAAAAATGGTAACCACTCTGGTGGTAATCATAGCCATGAAAATAGAAGAAGCGAGTCGGGAGGAGATTTTAAAAGAGGAGATTTAACAACGACCATGTGAAGAGGCAGCGGTCTTGGCGTGACAAGCTGGTTCTAAGGGAGGAGAAACGACCACCGGTCGTATCTACAAATCACGGAAAAGAGGGACATATCGGTCAAGCGCCCAAAAACGAGTTCAAGGTATGCTATAATTGTGGAAAGGAAGGACATATCGCTCGAGATTATGCGATGGTGAAACCTAGTTCAGTGAGGGACGGTGACTCAAAAAACATCCCGAGAAAAGTCAAAGTCAGCGATTAGGGAAGGCGTTTGTTGTATTTGGTTATAATCACGAGAACCCAAGCGAGGTGATCACGGGTAAGCTATTTATAAATTCTTGCGAAGTTTATACCTTACTTGATCTGGTGCTACCCATTCATTTATCTCTCTGCATGTGCTCTCAGCGTTTAAACTTGACTCAGGAGAAATTAGACTTTGACCTATCTGTGGAAACTCCGTTAGGAGAAACTTTCATCACATCCTTTGTTTATAAATCTTGTTTGATTCAAGTTGGCACCATTACCTTACTGTTGACCTTATCTCTTTAAAGATACTTGCTTTTGATGTGATTTTAGGGATTGATTGGTTAACTACTCATCATGCCAAAATTGATTGTTTTTCGTAAGGTTGTTAGTTTTCATATTCTAACCAACTTTGTTATGCAATTCAAACAACTAAACCATTAAAATCAATCTTCATCATATCTAATCATAAAGCTATTCGTTTATTAAAAAGCGGATGTCAAGCTTTCTTAGCCCATGTTATGGATTTGAATAAAGACACGTCAAATTTGAATAATATTCTGTTGTTATTGACTTTCGGCGTATTTCGAAGAAGAACTTCCGGTCTACCCCGAGCGTGAAGTTGAATTCTTTATTGATCTTGAACACAGTACAAAGCCCATTTCTAAAACCCCATATCGAATGGCTCTATTGAACTTGAGGAGTTAAAGGTCCAACTCTGAGGAATTGTTGGACATCGGTTTCATTCGTCTAGTACATCTCCTTGGGGTGCTCTGTTTTATTTGTAAAGAAGAAAAAGCGGGAGTATGCGACTTTTTGTATTGACTATCGGGGAATTGAACCATGTCACCATCAAGAATAGGTATCCTCTACCTCGTATTGATGACTTGTTTGACCGATTCTGAGGGCACAATTCTTTTCAAAAATCGATCTTAGATTCGGATATCATCAATTTGAAGATTAGGCGAGGATATTCAAAGCGCCTTGAGAACTTCGGTATGGGCATTATGAATTCTTAGTCATGTCTTTCGGACTAACTAATGCTCCTGCGGCTTTCATGGATATGATGAGCCAGAGTATTGAGGAATATTTGGATCGATTCGTTGTTGTCTTTATTGATGACATCCTCATATATTCCAAAAGTCGTGAAGATCATGAGCACCATTTGAAATTTGGTACTCCAAAGGCTTCGTGAAAACCAACTATATGCCAAATTGAAGAAATGCGAGTTACGGCTTGAGGAAGTAGCATTCCTTGGAGCGCGTGGTGTCGAAACATGGAGTATCTGTTGATCCGTGAAGATTGAAGCAATACAAAGTTAGGAGAACAGCAAAGTCGGTGTTGAAATCACGTAGCTTTTTGGGCTTATTTGGTTATTATCGGAGATTCGTGGAAGGGTTTTCTCGAATCGCTACTCCATTAACTTCGGCTAACTTCGGAAGGATACAAAATTCGTTTGGGGCGAAGAATGCGAGAAAAGTTTCCAAGAGCTTAGAGGAGACTTATTTGGGCTGTTCTAACAATACCATCTGGTTCGGATGGATTTGTTATCTCTGATGATGCTTGAGCAAAGGGTTAGGATGTGTTCTCATGCAGCGTGGGAAAGTCATAGCCTATGCCTCGCGACAACTTAAAGAGTATGAGAGGAATTATCCTACTCATGATCTAGAGTTAGCGTGATCGTTCAGCGCTTAAAATATGGAGGCACTATCTATATGGGGAGAAAGTGGAGATATATTAGGACCATAAAAAGCCTTAAATATTTCTTCACTCAAAAAGAACTCGACATGCGGCGGTGACGTTGGCTCGAGCTATTGAAGACTACGACCACACTATTGATACCATCTGAAAAAGCGAGCGTGGTGGTGGCGCGTTGAGTAGAAGATCATATGCGGGAGCGAGTGCGATGATGTCAAGTATACGCGTAGAGCCGACTTTAATAGAAAAAGTTAAGGTTGCTCGAGCCCGCAGGCCGGGTGATCGCGTATGAAGAAGAAAAGTACAAGAAGGAGCTATTAGGGCGAGAATTGATGAAGAAGGAATACTTGAGTCCACTCTAGACTTTGTGTTTCTAACGACTACGATTTGAAGTCTACAAGATTATGATGGAGGCCTGCACAATACACCATTTGCAATCCATCTGGAAGTACTAAAATGTATCGTGATCTTGACATACATTTTGGTGGAACAATATGAAGAGAGAGATTGCAAAGTTTATCTCGATGTGTTTAACTTGTCAGCGTGTAAAGGCGGAGCATCTAGTACCTAAGGGTCGTTGCAACCACTTGAGATTCGGAATGGAAGTGGGAACACATTACCATGGATTTCGTTTACGGGTCTTCCTACGGTTTCTCAAGGCATCAATCTTATTTGGGTTATTGTTGATAGATTAACCAAGTACGCTCATTTTTCTTGCCGTCGGAGACTTATTCCTTGAGCGTCTTGCTAGTATATGCGTGAATGAGATTGTGAGGTTGCATGGCATACTGTATCCATAGTTTGGATCGTGACCCAAGATTCACTTCAAGATTTTGGGTTAGCTTGCAAAAAGCTATGGAGCGCAGTTTGCGATTTAGTTGGCATACCATCCCCAAGCAGACGGACAATCGAGAGAGGACTATTCAAACTCTTGAAGATCTATTAAGACTACTGTGTCCTAGACTTCAAGGGTAGTTGGGATAAGTATTTACCATTGGTGGAATTCTCTCCTACAACAAGCAGTTATCGAGGCAAGTATAGGTGTGGCTCCATTTGAAGCATTATATGGGCCGAAAATGTCGTTCTCAAATATGTTGGGATGAGGTGGGTGAAGCAACATTGTTGGGACTAGAGTTAGTACGATATGACTAGAAAAGATCCAAATGATTCGACAGCGTATACACAAGCGGCACAAGATCGACAAAAGAGTTATGCGGATCTTCATCGAAAGGGCGTGGAATTTAATGTAGGGGATCATGTATTGTTGCGAGTTGCTCCATGGAAGGAGTTACAAGATTTGGGAAGAGGAAAGCTCGATCCACGATTTATTGGTCCATTTCAAATTCTTGGCCCGAAGTAGGAAATGTAGCCTATAGACTTGCGTTACCTCGAGTATGTCTCGTGTTCATAATGTGTTTCACATATCGTGCTTTCGTAAATATGTGAAAGACCCGAACCACGTTATTGAGTTAGAGCCAGGACGAGATAGTAGAAGACTTAGCGTATGAGGAGGTACTGTCAAGATCTTGGATAGGAAGGAGCATGTCCTACTGCGCATGAAAGGTCATACCACAAGTTAAAGTTTTGTGGAGGAATCATCTTATATAGAGGAAATGACACAGGGAATTGGAAAGCGGAAATGAAAGCGAGGTATCCTCACCTTTTGAAAACACACAGAATCGTCACGTCGATTTCGAGGACGAAATTTCATAAGGAGGAGGTTGTAAGACCCCAAATTTTTAAATAAAAGGAATTTCCTTTATTTATTATTTTGAAATAGTAAGGGTTGATTTGATTAATGTGGATAGTTAAGGGTTAAATACACAAATATTTCAAAATAAGCAAGTGGTTATAAAATATTCATTATCATCGGGGAATATTCGTTTGGTCGTGGAATATTAAATCTTGTGGGGAATATTAAATAAATGACAGTAGCGACCATGTGTGGGCCCATGTGAAAGCGATTGGATGAAGAAAGCGACAAATATAAGTTGTTTTTAAATAGCGGCGTAGTTATTCACAGATTATCTTTGTTGGAATATGGGTGGTTAAAACACACTAATCTGGCGTTGTTGAGCAGTAGTTTGCGGTATTGCACCAATTATTGATTCTTACGTGAAGGCACTACTCGATAATGGTTACGATAATTCTTTATTCGATTATTTTATTGAGTTAATAATTCTTTGCGTTGATATTTTATATTCTTTGTTGTTTGATAATTGTCATTTACGGTATTTTTCATTATCGAAGCAATAATTCATATTATCTGAATAATATTATTAGATAACATTATTGGCAATGTCTAGAAAGTTACATCTAAGGAGAGGTTTGGTCACCTAATTAATTGCGGCGATGAAGAAGAAATTCTTATTGGAAAGCCCCTCTTTCTGGGGCGCACGGTTGTCGATATTGTGATTACGTAATATTATTTGTGAATAATTAATTATTGATTTATATGATGAGGAAAATATTGATTTTATGTGGATATAGATGGAAAATTTTTAAAATGACAATTGTTGAAAATTAATATTTTATCTTTTACGATAAAATAATTCATTTAATATATATTATTTTAATAATATAATAATGGTGATATTTTACAACGAATGTGGGATATATGAGTATCTGAGGAGGAAAGTATATTTTGTTGCAATAAATGTTTAAAACATGTTAAACATGTCGGTGGACCCCATTTATTATTTGAAATTTGATTATAGCTTTGTAAAATCGCCCGTTTGTGGATTTGGTCAATTTCTATTTGGAATTTGGAAAAACTTTCTTACGCAAAGTTGTAGAGAATTGAAATTCCTATAAAAACTCATGAGATTGAAATTTTCTGATGAAAGGGCTATTTATTATGAATTATTGAAGTTTGAAGCTCAAAATAATTGATTTTGGGAGTTTAAAATATTTTTTTAAGAAAAACGTTTTTTTTTTTGTGTATTGAGTGGCTCACATGTGTTATAAATGATCTGAAATCAGATTTCTAAGGTGGGCTTGAATATTTTAAAAATATTATTATTTTATTAAATTTTACGCTTTGGTGTTTAGCATTTTTCTATAAATAGGGTCTTAGGTTAGAATTGAAAATCACACGAAGCTGAAGTTTTTCTCTCTCTATATTATCGGCGTATTCTTGTGAGTATTTTGAGTATACTTTGAGTATTGCTAGGCGGTTGCAAGTTCCTTGACCTTATACGGTATTCTAAATTTAAATCTTGATCTTTCGAGGTAAGGGATATTATTTTTTTTTCGTAATGATATTATTTCTTCAATATCATTATCTTTGAAATATTGATTTGAACTTTTTATCAAATTTGGAACTTTTTCATGTCGGGGTTACTATTCATGGGTTCTTATTCATGAGTTCTTATTCACGAGTTCTTATTCATGAGTTCTTATTCACGATTCTTATTCACGAGTACTATTCATGAAGCGTGAAGATGTTTTTGTGGAATTTCTATCTTTTGGTGTCGGAGTTACTATTCACGTATACGGCACTTATTCACGTATCTGACCACTATTCACGTATCTGGTACTTATTCATAGAAAAATAAAATTTCTTCTTTTTGTCCAAAATATCTATTACGGATACTAGCTTTGATTGTATCCATGTTTTGATCATTCTTGAATTTTACACCACTATGATTATTTTTGAGGTATTTTTGGGCGTGGATAAAACAAAATACGAATCCTTAATCCTTAATCCTTGTCATTTTGTTTCCTTTGGATTCGTTTCTTTAAAAAAAATATTTTCATCATCCTCGGTCTTAAATGATGATATTATGGAATATCTTTGGCTGTAGTGCAAAGATGAATGATTTCTTAAGAATATCTTTGGCTGTAGTGCAAAGATGAATGATTCTGAAGAATATCTTTTGGCGTAGTGCAAAGATGAGCAGTGTTTAAATGAACATGACCAGTGATGAATATCTTTGGCTGTAGTGCAAAGATGAATATTTGATTCGGATGTATATTGATTGATGTTACGGGGATAAAAGATGAGCGATGAACTTTTAAAATTCATACATAGAAGATAGTAGTTTGCATTCTCTACTTAACTCTTCTAATGAATTATTATTTCATTGCGAATATTGATTTAAAATTTGTTGTCTATTGTATTACTATTAGATTTTTTCCTGTTGAAGACTAACGATAATTTGTTGTATATTATCTTAGTCGTAATATTCTTTCTTGAGCTAGTTGAGCTCACCCTTTTCCTTTTGTTCCATTTTTTTCTCGGGGAGGCGAGAATATAGCGAGTCTGAGTCGGGGTATGGAATGAAGGTTTTAGAAAGGATTGTTTAGTAGTCCTCACCATTTTTGTAAAATAATGTATCGATAAATGTGATGAGGATTTATTTGAGTATAGATATTATGCAGAAGATAATATTTGTATTCAAACTCACGAGTTTTTCTTGTTGTAATAATAAAGTTGTAGTTGTTTACGTACCATGTATTGACAATTTCGAGAATAGGTGATGTATACCTATTTTGGGGGCGTCGCGGTTAGTATCGAGCTTAGGGATATGATCTCTGGCGGAGATCGGGGAATAGAACTAGGAGGGAGAGGCGAGTAAATCCTTAGCTAGTGTGTCCTACTAAGCTTATTTGTTAGTTGGTCGGTATATAGGGATATTATGTGATATATTGATTTCCTTAATTAACCCTTGTTTTATGGCGGTATTTGAGAATGTCGTGAGAATATTAACAATGGAAATGAGGCCAGTGGAGATGCTGTACTCACCAGCGAGGAGAGCGTGCAACAGTGGCAATGTTCCTCTGTGAACAACACCATTGAAGCGAGATGATGAGCGAGGGGATGTTTAGAAGTTTTTTTGCGATTCATGCAAAATCAGACGAGGAGACTTCGTGTTCAAAATCTGAGGAGAAATGATAGCAATTCACGGGTTATCCTGACCCAAGCGATTCGAAAAGTTGGGACCACGAATTTAAGGAAAGCGGATCCGATCATGGCGGAAACATGGGTCAAACAAATTACCAAGATATTCGATGTCTTGGGATGCGGAGGAACGAAGGTTCCATTCGCCCGCCCTTTATGTTAAAGTGGCGCGGCGGACTCTTGGTGGAGATGCGTGAAGCGTACCCATCCGGTACTTTTCGGCATGTCTTGGGAAGCGTTTTGAAACTATTTAATGACAAATACTTTCACGAAAGTGTTTCGTCATATGAAGGAAGTGGAGTTCATCGATTGGAACAAAACAACATGGCGGTGTCTCGATGCGAGGCAAAGTTTGCGAGTTATCGAGTTTGCACCTCATTTGGTGGAGAATGAGGAGCGTATGGCGGATGTTTCTTAGAGGTTTGAAACCGGCGTCGTCGATATCTCATTTCTCATAAATTTTCTCTTTATTGGATGTTGTAAGCAGGGCTCAATTATTAGGCGAGATACGAAATGCGGTCGGTTGAGGACCCTAACGAGGATCGTATCGGAGATAGCGATCAGCAGAATAATGATAACTGCGGAGAAAAGCAGAGACGGACAAAAATGGTAACCACTCTGGTGGTAAATAGCCATGAAAATAGAAAAGCGAGTCGGGAGGAGATTTTAAAAAGAGGAGATTTAACAACGACCGTATGAAGGCAGCGGTCTGCGTGACAATTTGGTTCTAAGGGAGGAGAAGCGACCACCCGGTCATATATCTTATAAATCACGGAAAAGAGGGACATATCGGTCAAGCGCCTAGCAGATTCAAGGTATGCTATAATTGTGGAAAGGAAGGACATATCGCTCGAGATTATGCGATGCGAAACCTAGTTCGGTGAGGGACGGTGACTCGAAAAAAACATCCCGAGAAAAGTCAAAGTCAGCGATTAGGGAAGGCGTTTGTTGTATTTGGTTATAATCATCGAGGAACCCAAGCGAGGTGATCACGGGTAAGCTATTTATAAATTCTTGCGAAGTTTATACCTTACTTGATCTGGGGTGCTACCCATTCATTTATCTCTCTGCATGTGCTCAGCGTTTAAACTTGACTCAGGAGAAATTAGACTTTGACTATCTGTGGAAACTCAGTTAGGAGGAAAACTTTCATCACATCCTTTGTTTATAAATCTTGTTTGATTCAAGTTGGCACCATTACCTTACATTGACCTTATCTCTTTAAAGATACTTGCTTTTGATGTGATTTTAGGGATTGATTGGTTAACTACTCATCATGCCAAAATTGATTGTTTTTCGTAAGGTTGTTAGTTTTCATATTTCTAACTTGACTTTGTTATGCAATTCAAACAACTAAACCATTAAAATCAATCATTTGTCATATCTAATCATAAAGCTATTCGTTTATTAAAAAGCGGATGTCAAGCTTTCTTAGCCCATGTTATGGATTTGAATAAAGACACGTCAAATTTGAATAATATTCTGTTGTTATTGACTTTCGGCGTATTTCTAGAAGAACTTCCGGTCTACCCCGAGCGTGAAGTTGAATTCTTTATTGATCTTGAACACTGGTACAAAGCCCATTTCTAAAACCCCATATCGAATGGCTCTATTGAACTTGAGGAGTTAAAGGTCCAACTACTGAGGAATTGTTGGACATCGGTTTCATTCGATCTAGTACATCTCCTTGGGGTGCTCTGTTTTATTTGTAAAGAAGAAAAGGCGGGAGTATGCGACTTTGTATTGACTATCGGGAATTGAACCATGTCACCATCAAGAATAGGTATCCTCTACCTCGTATTGATGACTTGTTTGACCCGATTGCTGAGGCACAATTCTTTTCAAAAATCGATCTTAGATTACGGATATCATCGGTGAAGATTAGGCGAGGATATTCAAAAGCGCCTTTAGAACTTCGGTATGGGCATTATGAATTCTTAGTCATGTCTTTCGGACTAACTAATGCTCATGCGGCTTTCATGGATATGATGAGCAAGAGTATTCAAGGAATATTTGGATCGATTCGTTGTTGTCTTTATTGATGACATCCTCATATATTCAAAAGTCGTGAAGATCATGAGCACCATTTGAAATTTGGTACTCAAAGGCCGTGAAAACCAACTATATGCCAAATTGAAGAAATGCGAGTTACGGCTTGAGGAAGTAGCATTCCTTGAGCGCGTGGTGTCGAAACATGGAGTATCTGTTGATCGTGAAGATTGAAGCAATCAAAGTTGGGAACAGCAGAAGTCGGTGGTGAAATCACGTAGCTTTTTGGGCTTATTTGGTTATTATCGGAGATTCGTGGAAGGTTTTCTCGAATCGCTACTCCATTAACTTCGGCTAACTTCGGAAGGATACAAAATTCGTTTGGGCGAAGAATGCGAGAAAAGTTTCCAAGAGCTTAGAGGAGACTTATTGGCTTTTGTTCTAACAATACCATCTGGTTCGGATGGATTTGTTATCTCTGATGATGCTTGAGGCAAAGGGTTAGGATGTGTTCTCATGCAGCGTGGGAAAGTCATAGCCTATGCCTCGCGACAACAAAAGAGTATGAGAGGAATTATCCTACTCATGATCTAGAGTTGGCGGCCGATGATCGTTTCAGCGCTAAAAATATGGAGGCACTATCTATATGGGGAGAAAGTGGAGATATATTCGGACCATAAAAGCCTTAAATATTTCTTCACTCAAAAAAAGAACTCGACATGCGGCGGCGTGACGTTGGCTCGAGCTATTGAAAGACTACGACCACACTATTGATACCATCTGGTAAAAGCGAGCGTGGTGGTGGCGCGTTGAGTAGAAGATCATATCACGAGAGGAGCGAGTGCGATGATGTCAAGTATCGCGTAGAGAGCCGACTTTAATAGAAAAAGTTAAGGTTGCTCAAGCCAGCAGGCCGGGTGATCGTATGAAGAAGAAGAAATACAAGAAGGAGCTATTAGGGCGAGAATTGATGAAGAAGGAATACTTGAGTCCACTCTAGACTTTGTGTTCTAACGACTACGATTTGAAGTACAAGATTATGATGGAGGCACAATACGCCATTTGCAATCCATCTGGAAGTACTAAAATGTATCGTGATCTTGACATACATTTTGGTGGAACAATATGAAGAGAGAGATTGCAAAGTTTATCTCGATGTGTTTAACTTGTCAGCGTGTAAAGGCGGAGCATCTAGTACCTAAGGGTCCGTTGCAACCACTTGAGATTAGGAATGGAAGTGGGAACACATTACCATGGATTTAGATTACGGGTCTTCCTACGGTTTCTCAAGGCATCAATGCTATTTGGGTTATTGTTGATAGATTAACCAAATCTGCTCATTTCTTGCCAAATCGGAGACTTATTCCTTGAGCGTCTTGCTAGTATATGCGTGAATGAGATTGTGAGGTTGCATGGCATGCACTGTATCCATAGTTTGGATCGTGACCCAAGATTCACTTCAAGATTTTGGGTTAGCTTGCAAAAAGCTATATAGAGCGCAGTTTGCGATTTAGTTGGCATACCATCCCCAAGCAGACGGACAATCGAGAGAGGACTATTCAAACTCTTAAAGATCTATTAAGACTACTGTGTCCTAGACTTCAAAGGTAGTTGGGATAAGTATTTACCATTGGTGGAATTCTCCTACAACAACGAGTTATCGAAGCAAGTATAGGTGTGGCTCCATTTGAAGCATTATATGGGCCGAAAATGTCGTTCTCGATATGTTGGGATGAGGTGGGTGAAGCAACATTGTTGGGACCCGGGAGTTAATGCGTATGACTACAAGAAAAGATCCAAATGATTCGACAGCGTATACAAAGCGGCACAAGATCGACAAAAGAGTTATGCGGATCTTCATCGAAAGGGCGTGGAATTTAATGTAAGGGGATCATGTATTGTTGCGAGTTGCTCCATGGAAGGAGTTACAAGATTTGGGAAGAGAGGAAAGCTCGATCCACGATTTATTGGTCCATTTCAAATTCTTGCCGAGTAGGAAATGTAGCCTATAGACTTGCGTTACCTCGAGTATGTCTCGTGTTCGTAATGTGTTTCACATATCGTGCCCGTAAATATGTGAAAGACCCGAACCACGTTATTGAGTTAGAACCAGGACGAGATAATAGAAGACTTAAGCGTATGAGGAGGTACTGTCAAGATCTTGGATAGGAAGGAGCATGTCCTACTGCATGAAAGGTCATACCACAAGTTAAAGTTTTGTGGAGGAATCATCTTTATAGAGGAAATGACACGGGAATTGGAAGCGGAAATGAAAGCGAGGTATCCTCACCTTTTGAAAACACCGAGTGCGTCACGTCGATTTTGAGGACGAAATTTCATAAGGAGGGAGGTTGTAAGACCCAAAATTTTTAAATAAAAGGAATTTCCTTTATTTATTATTTTGAAATAGTAAGGGTTGATTTGATTAATGTGGATAGTTAAGGGTTAAATACACAAATATTTCAAAATAAGCAAGTGGTTATAAAATATTCATTATCGTGGGGAATATTTCGTTTGGTCGTGGAATATTAAATCTTGTCGGGGAATATTAAATCTGGTAGTATGACCATGTGTGGGCCCCATGTGAAGCGATTGGATGAAGAAAGCGACAAATATAAGTTGTTTTTAAATACTTGGCGTAGTTATTCACAGATTATCTTTGTTGGAATACCGGTGGGTTTAAACACACTAATCTGGCGTTGTTGAGCGGTAGCTTTGCGGTATTGCACCAATTATTGATTCTTACGTGAAAGGCACTACTCGATAATGGTTACGATAATTCTTATTCGATATTTTATTGAGTTAATAATTCTTTGCGTTGATATTTTATATTCTTTGTTGTTTGATAATTGTCATTTACGGTATTTTTCATTATCGAAGCAATAATTCATATTATCTGAATAATATTATTAGATAACATTATTGGCAATGTCTAGAAAGTTACATCTAAGGAGAGGTTTGGTCATCTAATTGCTTGGCGCTTGTAGATGAAGAAATTCTTATTGGAAGCCCCTCTTTCACAGAGGCTGCTGGTTGTCGATATTGTGATTACTGTAATATTATTTGTGAATAATTAATTATTGATTTATATGATGAGGAAAATATTGATTTTATGTGGATATAGATGGAGAAAATTTTTAAAATGACAATTGTTGAAAATTAATATTTTATCTTTTACGATAAAATAATTCATTTAAATATATTATTTTAATAATATATTAATGGTGATATTTTTACAACGAATGTGGGATATATGAGTATCTGAGGAGGAAGAGTATTTTTGTTGCAATAAAATGTTTAAAACATGTTAAACATGTCGGTGGACCCCATTTATTGGTGAAATTTGATTATAGCTTTGTAAAATCGCTTGGTTTGTGGATTTGGTCAATTTCTATTTGGAATTTGGAAAAACTTTCTTACTGCAAAGTTGTAGAGAATTGAAATTCCTATAAAAACTCGTGAGATTCGAATTTTTTGATGAAAGGGCTATTTATTATGAATTATTGAAGTTAGAAGCTCAAAATAATTGATTTTGGGAGTTTAAAATATTTTTTGTAAGAAAAACGTTTTTTTTTTTTTGTAATTGAGTGGCTCACATGTGTTATAAATGATCTGAAATCAGATTTCTAAGGTGGGCTTGAATATTTTTAAGAAATATTATTATTTTATTAAATTTTCTACTTTGGTGTTCTAAGCATTTTCTATAAATAGGGTCTTAGGTTAGAATTGAAAATCACACACGAAGCTGAAGTTTTCTCTCTCTATATTATCGGCGTATTCTTGTGAGTATTTTGAGTATACTTTGAGTATTGCTAGGCGGTCTGCAAGTTCCTTGACCTTATACGGTATTCTATTAGAAATCTTGATCTTTCGAGGTAAGGGATATTATTTTTTTTTTCAGTAATGATATTATTTCTTCAATATCATTATGCTGAAATGTTGATTTGAAATTTTTATCAAATTTGGAACTTTTTCATGTCGGGGTTACTATTCATGGGTTACTATTCATGAGTTACTATTCACGAGTTACTATTCATGAGTTCTTATTCACGAGTTCTTATTCACGAGTACTATTTCATGAAGCGTGAAGATGTTTTTTGTGGAATTTCTATCTTTTGGTGTCGGAGTTACTATTCACGTATCTCGGCCTTTATTCACGTATCTGACACTATTCACGTATCTGGTACTATTCATAGAAAAATAAAATTTCTTCTTTTCGTCCAAAACATCTAATACGGATACTAACTTTCGATTGTATCCATGTTTTGATCATTCTTGAATTTTACACCACTATGATTATTTTTGAGGTATTTTTGAACGTGGATAAAACCAAGTATGAATCCTTAATCCTTAATCCTTGTCATTTTGTTTCCTTTGGATTCGTTTCTTAAAAAAAAAATATTTTCATCATCCTCGGTCTTAAATGATGATATTATGGAATATCTTTGGCTGTAGTGCAAAGATGAATGATTTCTTAAGAATATCTTTGGCTGTAGTGCAAAGATGAATGATTTCTGAAGAATATCTTTGGCCCGTAGTGCAAAGATGAGCAGTGTTTAAATGAACATGACCCGGTGATGAATATCTTTGGCTGTAGTGCAAAGATGAATATTTGATTCGGATGTATATTGATTGATGTTCTGAGGGATAAAAGATGAGCGATGAACTTTTAAATTCATACATAGAAGATAGTAGTTTGCATTCTCTACTTAACTCTTCTAATGAATTATTATTTCATTGCGAATATTGATTTAAAATTTGTTGTCTATTGTATTCTATTAGATTTTTTTCCTGTTGAAGACTAACGATAATTTGTTGTATATTATCTTAGTCATAATATTCTTTCTTGAGCTAGTTGAGCTCACCCTTTTCCTTTTGTTCCATTTTTCTCGGGAGGCGAGAATATAGCGATGCAGTGGGGTATGGAATGAAGGTTTTAGAAAGGATTGTTTAGTAGTCCTCACCATTTTGTAAAATAATGTATCGATAAATGTGATGAGGATTTATTTGAGTATAGATATTATACAGAAGATAATATTTGTATTCAAACTCACAGTTTCTTGTTGTAATAATAATAAGTAAAGTTGTAGTTGTTTATAGGTGATGTATACCATGTATTTATAACTTTCGGAATAGGTGATGTATACCTATTTTGGTGGCGTCATCATTGTACCATATATTATGCGTAATACTCAACTCGTGCGCAACGGCCGTATATCAGACCACAAAGTCCCCTTTATATATAAAGGTTGTGCATCTCAATCTTACAACAAGAATTCGTATCGCAACAATATAGTTTGGATTTAAAGAAATACTATGATTTCAATCTCTAACATCTATCTCGATCTAGCCAAAATAGTTGGCATTGATCATTCAATAACAACTAAATTAAAACTTATCAAGTTTCAATAAATACTCATCTTACCAAGCAAATTAGCTAAGATATAGCTCAAAAATTGTTCAATATTAGACTGAAATCAACTGTACTATTTGCAATCAACAATTATACATATAGATGTGAATAGCTAACAATAGTTATTCACTAGTCACGCTTTTGGAAATCTAAAACTCAGTTTAAATTAATAAAATCGCATTAACTGCGAATAATCAACAATAAATCTCAGACGTGGTTTAATCAGTAATAATTAACCACTACTATATTTAAAAAGTAATAACTCGAGATTGAGTTAAAGAAACTTGCCTTGGTCGCTGACTACTGCTACACAATATAACTTAGTTGCGTTTGAAAGACCTAAAATCAATAATATCGGTCTCCCAATCAGCATAACATATCACAACACATAACTCTATCATTTAAAGTCACTATATCACTTAGACATATAATCACGTAGTCACATCAGTAATTATAACCTATACAAACACTTATCAGGTCAATCTAGTTCAGTCTGCTTGGACTTCAGTCTCAATTTAAGGTCTTGATTACCATATTCAATAATTAACGAGTTTATTTTCAATCAAACTCTTATTCCAAAGCTTTAATATTATTTAAGATAAATAAAATATCATTCATAAAATTTTTAGGAAGCTTAAAATAATTTTCAAGTAATTATTATAATTTTTCAAACACTTCAATCATTTTTAAATTATTTAAATACTAAATAATTCTATTATCATTAATATTAAAATAATATTAAAATATTAATGAAATACTTGTCAAAATATTAAAGTAATTTATAATAACTCAAAATATTTTTAAATCATCAATATTTCCCTTAAATGATTTTAAAACATTTAAAATCATTTTAACTAATTACCATTAATATTAATGTATCAATGTATTTTTCATCAAAATATTAAAAGTCATTGATTATAAATTAAAATATTTTTAAATCACTTATATCATTTTTAAATGATTTTAAATTATTAAAACCATTTTTAAATCATTTATTTAATATACTTATTAAATAAATCTAATATCATTAATATTAATTTATTAATGAAATTTACCTTAAAATATTAAAAGTCATCTTTTATAACTTAAAGTATTTTAAACACTTTATTCCCATTTAAAATGATTTTTATAATATTAAAATTATTTTTAATTAATTTATTTAATACATTTATTAAATAAATTTAATATCATTAATATTCAAATAAATACAAATATTAATGAAAAATATTCCAAACTATTAAAAGTTAATTTTTATAACTTAAAATAATTTTTAAAACTCATTTTGAAATTTTTAGAAATTAATTTTATTTTTAATGATTTTTTTGGAAATTAATATAATTAATTTTATTAAAACTGTCGCTAAAGCCTTTTGCGATAGAAACTGTCACTATAGGTGTGCTTGAGCCTCAAGAACACTCAAAGTCAGATGATTGATGCCTATTGTGACCAGCCATGATTCTTAGTTCATGATTTTTTCTAGGCTTGCAAAGGTTCAGATCATGTAGTATTGATGTAATACTATATGTATCAACAATAATCAGGGTCATACAACATCACAGATGCAAGATCTAAAGCTTTAAACTTCTTGTCAGAGCTGTTATGGGTTTTCTAGGTTACCCAGAAACCTAGACAGTTTCAAATAGTCACTTTGTGGCTCGATTATCTTTGGGTTTTGGTCATCAATTAGGTGTTTAAATGGTTCAAACTTGTAGTCCTTATGTCAAAGAACAACATCACTACCTTCGAGTAGCCGAACTACATCACAAACTGAAGATCTGAGCCGGTCAAATCTTGTCTGAAAACTTGTTCATACGTTTTCTGGAATTTCCAGAAAACTTAAAGTCATGCTCGGTCAACCTAGTTTGACTGCCCACTACTTTGATTCTGTTTGTTATTTAAGTGATCCAAGGCCATGAATCTATAGTCCATATACCAAAGTATAACACTGCTACAACAATACAAGCTAAACCCATAACATCTTACAGAATTAGACTCATAAAGATCTTACCAGACCCATCTGGAAATTTTCGGGTTACCCAGAAACACCAAGTCATGGTCAGTCAACCTAGTTTGACCATCAATAACTTAGAATCTGGACATGATATGAACATTATTCCAGTTCCAGATTACACGCCACATAGCATACTACAAGTCTATTACATCAAACAAGTATAACAATTAACAGGTAAGAATCTATGGCCTCTGACATATGGTTGTCAGGCCATATTTTAGGGTTCTTGATAGTTTTCAAAACTCCATTTTTAAGCACTTTGATGTTATGGATCTATGATATAACACCATAGATCACTAAATAACATCTAATAACACATTAATAAACACATAAACACAATTTCTATCTTAGCATACAGGATCAAATATAGGTTAGGGTTTATACCTCTCTTGCATAATCTTTGATCTAGGCTTTCCTTAACTGATCTTGGTGTGTTATGAGCTTTGTTAGGGACTAATTTACTAGTCTAACTCGTGGCTTAGGTATGAGAGAGTTTGGTTAAGTGTTTGGTATACAAATGAGATAGGATTTGAACTTTCTCTCTCTTTAATCACTTATATTAGATGCAATGTATCTACGTTATGCATGGTGGCACCTAAGAGATTAGATTTGGTTTAATTTGAGCACATGCTGATATCCACAAAGATGGTGAGTCATAAAATTTGCAAATCTCTTAACTTAAAACTTAAGTAAAGGGGCATTTTGGTCATTTTGCATCTAAAAGGGTATTTTGGTAATTTCTCTCGTGATTTTAAGGGTATAATAGTCACTTGACATCATTCCTTTTAATTCTAACCCTTAGGGTTTGGTAATCATAATTAGGGTTTGCTAATTAGGGTTTAAGGTTCCCGTATCAAAAATTAGAGTTCCTAAAAATGTAATTAGGGCTCCTAACTATTCGTTAGGGTTTCTTAATCATAGATTAGGATTTTTAATCTATCATTAGGTTTTACTAACGTTATACCTTATCTGATCAACCTTTGATTATATACAGTACATACACATACATAAAGATACAATTATTATAACTGTATTAACTATCGAATCCCTATCCGAAACTAGGGTTAGGGTTTTCATCAACTATTTAACCTAAATTCACAAATATTACTCAGTCAATACACAGTTTGACCATCTTCCTAAACTCGTATCACAGATACTCAGCACATTTTAATGTTACCAATCTATCCGAATTCAGTAATCCCGTTTTTAGTAATTCATTGATTGAGAACATTTTAATGTTAAGTTATCTAAGAATTTAGATATGATTACCATAATCTCATCATAATTCTAAAAGCATTGCTTAAAACTATGGGTTTATCACATATTATTAAAACAACACCATGTAGATAATTAAATGCCTTTAATAAATAATTATTTTATTAATAAATAAATAAGATTGATTACAGACTATATGCTTTATCATCATACATGATTGGCTTGTATGCATACTACTTTCAAGGAGACCAACTTATAGTCCCCCATTTGGAAAAAGAAAGGATATCTGACATTTCAACAACATGATGCATTCAATCAATGCCAGGATAGAAAGAGAAAATTTGAAAGAATAGAAAATCGGGTGTTCACTCCACTGGGTGATTCCCTTAAAAATGTATTGGTGATGTTAATGGATCACAAAAAATTTACAGAACTGGCTCTACCTCTGGATCTAGGAAGCAATAGATATAATCCAAGCCAAAGATGTACTTGCCACTCAGGGTCTCCGGGACACGATACACAAGATTGTTGGTCCTTAAAGAATAAAATTCAAAACCTGATCAAAAGTGGCAGTATTTGTATGACCCCAACTTTTTATGAATAAAGATTTAATTTCTCTAATTTTATTTTGAATAATAAGGTGTTGATTTGATCTAATGTTTTACTTATGGGTGAAATATGCAACTTTTACAAAGTAAACAAGTGGTCATAAAATCTTTGTTTTATCAGGGAATATTCTTTTTATCGAGGAATATCCGTATGATGGCGTAACCATTGGTGGACCATATAACGGAATAACTGTATGATATAAAAAGCGACATAAATAATCTTTTTATAAAAAATAACGGCTAAACTTTTACCGTTAAATTGTTAAAATACCCGGTGATAAAAGTACAGTAATACGCGTGGTTGCAAAGTAGCACACGATATTACACAATATCTCTGATTATTAATTCTTACGTAAAAATTGCACAGTCTTTCATATTATTGATGCAACAATTGTTACAATGATAATTGAATAGTATTTTATATTATTGATTCAATAATTATCACGACACAGTAACTCATATTATTAAAATGATATTATTAGATAACATTATTGATAATGTATAGAAAGTTCTGTCGAGGAAAGGGGTTAAGTTATATAATTGCACGCCAGTAAGGAGAAATTTTTATCGAAAAGCCCCCTTCTTTCCTTGGAACGATCTGGTTATCAGTATTGTGAATCTATAATATTAATTAGAAATAATTATTGAAGAATTGTAAATAATTGATGAATATGGTAAGTAAATATTTCTTTAAATTTTGATATAAATGGAGGGATTTTAGAATGAGACAATTGTCGAAAGTAGTTATTTTTTTATGAAACCATATGTCGATGTCGGGATTTTTAGATGTCCCTTTTCGTTACTTGTTCTTTGATGTTCTCATGTTAATGTGAGATTTGTTTGAAAAAATAAGTGAAAAAGGTCCAAGCGTGTGTAATGTCGATGATTTGACTTTAAGAGTCGCAGTTGGTGTTTTTAAGCTTGTTTGCGCACTAACGCTTAATGAAAAGGTTTGCACATTGACCCGGTGATGTGACCTTTGCTAAATGTGTCTGTAAAGCGAGATTCATTTGAGTTTGGGGGCTTGATTATGCGGAGGGAAGGTGTTAGGCACCCCCCAACATCCGTGTTACCACGGTGACCGCCACTTTTCAAAGAAACTGTTATATGAATGTGTGTGTGTGTGGATCAATGTGCAATTATTTAAAAGTAGTGCGAGGCCTCGTTCGCACCTATATACAAATGGTTTGAATTTATTGAAAAAATTCAGTTTTAAGCAAGATATAGCAATGAAGTTTTGTAAAAAGAGGTTTTTCAAACCCTGTGCTCAATAGGAATTGAGACCTTTTCATACTTCCATTTTATTATTAAAATTATCGGCTTATTTGCTTTTATTTTCGAGATGTGAGGCATCTTCGAGAAAATAATATACAGCAGTGTCGAACTCCTCATGGGAATGACAGCCATCCAAGGAAATTTGTACACTGTAAATAATGTACAAGCTGCTTACATCTGAAAAATGTCCATCACGGGAACCGAATCAAGATTCAGTAGACTGAATCTGTGATCACATGATTCCTAGGCTCACATGATACTATAGTTTATATGGAAAGTAGTAAGCAGTTGTATATCTATAAAAGTTGTAAATATATATATACAAACATGATCAACCATCACGAAGCAACTCCATGGGGGATTAGAAATGTAAATAAAGCAATAAATACTATCAACCGCCACGAAGTAAACTCCAGGCGGGACGAAATATAAATAAAGTTGTAAAAGCGATCAACCGCTACGAAGTAAACTCCAGGCCTGACAGAAATGTATATATATATATAAGCAGTAAACGCACCGGATGTAAAATCCAGGCTCATCGAATATGTCCGACAAAAATTATATATATATATATATATATATCTAAAAGCAATAAACGCTCCGGATGTAAAATCCAAGTTCATCGAGATATATAAACCAACAATTATATATATAAAGTGTGTGTATATATATATATATATATATATAAGAAAATAAGCGCTCGAGACATAAGTCAGGAAGGCTCAATCGAGGCATCACTCGATAATGTTAGTCCATATATAAATATATACATATATAAGTATATATATACTGAGGTGAAATGAAAACCATGAATAGAAGTAGGGCATACACACATAACACTGACTCTCGATGTGTAGAATAGTGTGTGCAAAGATGAAGAGAAAGGCTTTATAGAGTATGAGAAGGCTTACGGTGAAGGCTTGATCACGAGACTTTTATGACTCTATATGGATAAACACTTTCTCTCGGTAGGTAAATGTATATCTATATGTGAGCTAATATGTGTTTAAAAGGAGCAAGCACTCAATATGGGTGTGTACAAAGAAAATTGGACAGGGTTTCCTTGCCTTTTTTTTCAAAATGGCTACCCAAGACCTCTATTTATAGAGGGGAGCCACAGTGTACCTACTTGGTACGCCACAGTTGCACTGCAGATTGCGAGAGTGCCGGGTTCCCCAAAGTTCCATCGTCTCAAAGTACGTGCACTCGTGCACTGTAATGTCCGCTCGAACTTACAGAACTTCAATCTGAGCATTCGAATGAGGTATGTACGACCTTCTTCGGACTACTTGTGTCGAGAGTTATGCAATGACATGGATTAGAGGTTGTACGAAGTCAGGAAGAGGGGACCATGCCCATGGTTTTCAAGCTTTAAATTCTACCCGGTATGCTGCCACGCGTAATAGTCACTCAGGATTGGAACTCCTTGGTTCTTATAGGACATTGTTGTATGTATGCATGAAGTGTTGAGACGACGCACAAGTGTTGAGGTAGGAAGATGACATATGACTCCTCACCGGGGTTATCACCGGTTTGAGTTGAAAGCAGACGTTGCTCAAGGTTATATCTGAGATTGGACTGCTGCAAGTGTTGAATGCTGCAAGGTCATCTGTGAGAATGCATGTCTGCTCGGTGTTAGCTCCGGGTCTGAGGTATGAGTGCCTCGGCGGTAGGTCTGATTGAAGCTGATAGCATGCATTTGAAACAAGCATTTCCGGAGTTATCGTCGGAACTGCAACAACATTCTTTGGGGTTATTAGCAAGGACAAAACTCAGGGTTATCTCCGAGGTTGGAAATGATCCTTCTGGTGTGTGTTCCAAGGTTGGAAATGATGTTTCCGGTGTGTGTTCCGAGGTTGAGACTGAACTTCTGGTAGTATCTAGAATGGATGTGAGCTGTCTTCTAGGGTTATATCTGAAAAGACGAATCTGCCCTCCTGCAATGTTAGTAACAGGAGTGCAGAAAATTTCGAGTGTCTACAGATGCCCCTCTTTATCATATTCATGCAATGCAAGGCATGGATAGGATAAAGAATACTAGACACTTGAAATGCAACAAGATAAACATGATGTTATGTGCAGCAACATGATGCAAATGTATGATGCATGAATGAATGATTTCTGGCTAATCCTGTTGGGATGACAGTCACTGATGTCTTGGACATGCGATCTAAGTCTTCAAGGATGTTGATGTTGGGGCTATCACCAAAGTTGTGAATCCTAGACACAAACTTCATTCTCCATAGAGGTGCCTCTTGTGTATAAGAGATCTGTGGGGATAAAGCTTTGTCTGCTTGAGGATGTGTATAATATATCCCATCATCATGTCGGAGTTATTGCCAACAATATGCACTTGTCAGGGTTGCCTGACCTCCGCTGATGTGTGTATCACCGAATAGATCCCTGTTGGGCGCATTTGTCAAGGCTGCTTTACTTTTATTGATGTGTGTATCAATGGTTGCATCGCGTCGTGACCCTTGCTGGGGAAGGTTGCTTTGATCGGTTTACTTGCCATTGGCTAAGACAATGTCAAGGTTGCTTGACCTTCATTGATGTGTGTATCAATGGTTGAATTGCGTTGTAACCCCCGCCGGGGGTATGTGGATGTTTAAAATTGTTGCGTTGTGACCCCCGCTGGGGATATTTTATAACTTCGTAGCTTTGGCATTGTAACCCCCGTCGGGGATACTTCATTTGCCGGGGATACTTTGTTTGTTCATAACTTCAACGTTGTAACCCCCGCCAGGGATACTTCGTTAGTTCATAACTTCGGTGTTGTAACCCCCGCTGGGGATACTTCTATGGTTGTGACCCTGCACTGATGGCATCAGACCTTTGTGAGGTATTGCCGAGCATGAATTATAAAAGCTGAGGCCATTGGTATAGTATACCTTATATGCAGGTGAATACCAATGAATAAGATGTGGGACCAAAGTGTGGTCCGTGAAAACCAGGATTTCAGGCTATTCCGCTCAATCGCGTAACATTTTTACTCCTGATTTGGCCTTTTTAGCTTGTGAGACTCCTTTGAAACTCTAACTGGAGCGAGCCGGAGGTGTGGGACCCACAAAGGGGTGCCGCAAGTACACCTACAGCAGTCGTAGGTGGACCTGCAGCCAACCGTGGCTATACAAAGCCTGCGGGTTGCTTTCATAAGTCATTTTCAAGTTGCGTGACGAAGGAAATCTGAGAGCTCTTCTTCAGACCTGTTGAGTTCGGACAACTTTTTGCATATTCTACTACCGTACAAGCGTTCTTCACTGTCCTGGTAACGTATGCATGTATTTTTTTTCCAATTTCTATCCGTTGGAAAATGACTTATCACGTGAAATGCATTTAGACACATAGTAGTGAATATGCATGCTGATATGACTTTGAAAAAAATATTCAACATAGTAAATGTTAGTATTAAACCATGCTGAACATAATGATGTGAAAAAATTTAACTTTTGAAACAGTCAAATTGGTACCTATTACTGTCATTTCTTATCCAGAACAAATGAGTAAAGGTAGAAAAGTAAAATAACCCTGGTAATTAAACTACACTTATGGATTTTTTACTGTGATGTATTAATGCATGTAGGATGTATATGAAATTTGGTAGGTGTGCTACTGAATGGCCACCTAGTCATTCCTATGTGCATGTGGATAGTCCCATTTACAAAAGGGGCTATGGAAAAATTTTCCCAAAATGTAGGCATTGGGTAGTCATGCATTTTTAACTCTACGGTAGATGTATGTTAAAACAATGCATGCATGCATGTAATCATAAAATGCATTTTGAAAAGCTCCAGGTAAGAATTTACCACACCCTCTCTGAGGTGATTTGGAGACGTGTTGTCCAGATATTATGGATTCGGATCAGTCGAGTAGTTCCCACAGGACCACTTTAGGTGTACGGAGGAGGGCTTCTGAAGTACCTTGACCCCGTTCTGTTAGACAGCCTCGTCGTTTGGTGGAGGCGATGATTCATCCTATCCAGGTTGAAGTGTCGGATGTCGAGGATGAGGAGGAGGATGTACCGGTTGAGGTTCCTACTTCTGTTGCACGCGTTCCCCGTAGGGAGTTTCCAGGTATTCAAGTGGCGAACCCAGATCTTCTAGGTGACTTGAGTTGGCATCCTTCAATCTACCTACACGCAAATGAAGTATGAAGTTAGATCTTGAATCTTCCTTTTTCCTATTAATGAGGAGCAAAGGGTTTTGATGTTGATCTGCATTTGATGTAGGTTCCCGGCTTTACACAGCCTCGGGGGAACTGGTTTAGCATCCACTCTATGTATCAAGCTTTGCATGATGACTGTAGAGAGATTGTAGATGGCTGGGGATTCGAGACGTTCTTTTCCATTCTTCCCCGTCGCTGTCCCTGGGGTTACCTCAGGGTATTGTCTGAGCGGTGATTTCACCAGACTCAGTCACTCCATTTGCTGGACTGTGAGTTAATGATGACGCCGATGGATTGGCGGTTTATGACAGGTATAGAGTTTTGAGGGGATCCAGTGCCTTGCACGATGGATATAACCCCTATTGTCGTCAGATCCTTGCTAGGAGTTCCGGACAGAGCACTTAAGGGTAGGACTGTTCATACAGGTTCTTTGAGCGTAGATGCTATAAGCGGGCTGTTGAGTGAGCCTATACCCGATGATATGAGAGTCATGGATCGCATTCTTCGGCGATTGTTCCTGATGATCATTAGGGGCTGCTTCATAGCAGATAACTCTTCTACATTGTCCTTCGCTTTGATCAGCGCCACTCGACACGTGGACCGTATAGGAGATTATGATTGGGGTTCCTATACCTTTGCCTACTTCCTCAGGGGAATGCGCATGCGACCGTAGGGCTTAACCGAGGCTTGGTTAGGATTCTACCCATTTCTGCTGGTGAGTATTTCTCTTGTCTTTTCCCATGTACAGGTTAAGAATGTTGACTGAAAGCAGATGTTTGCCTTTGTGTTAGAAGTTTTGGGCCTATGAGAGGCTTCCATGTTTGTGTCCTGTGGGCGTGTTAGGTTTAGGCACCTATTCACGAGGATGGAGATGGCATCATTCTATACTAGCGAAGGTCCCTGTTGCTGAGGGTTTCACTCATTGCCGCCTGCAGCTGGAGTTGTTGACAGCGGATGCCATCACATGGGTTCCCTACTCTGGGGAACACTTGAGTGTTGGATTTGAGGATGGGTACCCGGCTGGGGTTGAGCACATTACGTCCACCCGTTGGATTCCTCTCTTCACAGATGGAGGATGGGAGCTCTACTTAGGAGAGTGTGCTATCAGGAGCACTACAGGAGAGATTCGCATGCCGATCTTGCCTCTTGTCAGGCGTTATTGGCCTGTTTCGCAGTCACCCGTCATTGACATCCCATTATTGGGGATTGACGGTTACACATTATCAGAGACCCCCTGCACTCAAAAGATGTTCCAACATTGGTGGTTCCCTCGTACCATTGGAGCTCAGACCTGCGCCACACAGTTTATGGGGGATATGGTTCCAGGATCCATGATGATGAAGGATTGGCTAGCCTGTGTCAGAGATCCAACTCGTGTGAAACAGATTGATAGTTTGACCCGGTAGTTGGACTGAGCACATTTCTTTATCCGACATTTGGGTAGAGACCCTTCATTTGTTGCATAAGTATATATGAATCTTGATTTAGATTGTAATTTTCTGTTTTGAGAAGTTTAACAAGTGCATTCTCGCTTTAATCAAGTTTTGGTGAACACAACACACACACACACAACATCTTTATAGCATATATGAATTATTTGAGTGTATGATATTATGCCTTGAGTTTGGTTTGAATTTGTATTCTCGAATCTGGATAATTCGTTGAGGCAGTTTGGACTGAAATTCTGTTATAGCTGGAGAATGTGAGACTCATCTGCATCATAATCTAGTTGCATAGCATGTAGTTGCATTTTTAGTGTTTTATGTTGTATGCATTGCTTGAGGGCAAGCAATAGTTCAAGTTTAGGGGTATTTGATAAGTAGGTTTTATACCTACTTATTTGATATCAATTGACGAGGTCTATGCCCATCTCAAGTACAGTTTAGTGTGTTTTTTGTTGAATTTCGTGTTATTTTGCATTGCATGTACTGAGAACTCCTCTGATGTAAAAGTGCAGGAAATGGCATAGCTCGGCGTTGGTAGGTTGCTCAGATCAGTGAAGGCATGGCACGAGGGTTGAGTAGAGAAAAGGAACTGAGCATTGACGGACAAAGGAGCAAAAGTTGCATGTCAAAGGAACAAGAGCAGCATGATAAGGAAGCAGCAATAGCAGAACACAAGAATACAGATTGCAGGAGCTGCATGCCCGCGTGCTGTATAATGGAATTTGGGCGCTTGCGCGCCACACTTTCTGAAGCGTAAACGCTACCATGCGGCGCCCACTTTGCTTTTTACACTAGAGCTTTGCGCGCCTGCGCTTGGAACGGGCAAAAGCTAAATTTCCAATCTCGTACGCCCGCACCTGTTATTTATTTGGATCGCGTGTGGCCGCGCGCGTCATCGACTGCAGTTGTTAACTTTAATGTATTTTTAAAATTTTAAATGTTTGGGTTGGTATAAACTACTCTGGTTGGTACCAGACGCGACTATCTTTAGTTTTTATGAGTTTTTTAGATTAGATACTAGGGTTCTAAGCTTTGAACGAATTCCATAGAAGATCCAAGCATAGACATAATATTTTATACCTCTTCTTTAGAATTCAATCATTGACTACGAACTACTTTTATGTTGCTGGAGATTATTGAGTATTTGAACATCACGTTTTGGATTATAATCAACAATTGGGTTTGATCGATTCTATCTTCTTTCAATTGTTTAATTATTTTTCATGTGTTACTCTAATCCCATAATGGCTTTTAGTTCAGATATGAGATAAACTCCATTATGGGATTCTAAGGGATTTTAAATGAAGTTTAATTGATGGCTTGATTGCTTGATTATTTGTGTATCATCAGAATTTCTATTATGATTGATTTGATTGCATGAATGCTTGATCACCATTCATTTTATATACTTATATGGAATTAAAAAATAACATGAAAGTATGGTTGTAATCATGATAGCATGCGTGTATGAGGCTGAATTGTCTATCTTTATATTTTGTGAATCAGATAGAAATATACTGCTTCACCATGTGTAGTAATATAAGGGCTTGTGCTTAAGTTCAATATGGCTGTAATTTAACATAGAAATATAGTGATTTTGGTTTTATTGATGATTACATGATCTCTATTGTATGTGGATGTTATGTAAGTAGGTCATAATACATTGAAAAATGGTTATGTCTACATTCATGCTCTTGGCTAATTTTCTATGGTACGTGAATAATCTTGCATGATGGTGGTATTTAGATGAATTATTAAATGAAGTTAGGATCCCATTATTTTCGGATTTGATTTATTATTCTATTTTTCTTCTTTTAGTATTATTTAAGTTTAGAGTAATTCAAAATCATAAGCATTCGTTTAAGCATATAAAAATAGTGATATAGTTGATGCATAATAATTTCATTTTGAAACTTTTCTTCGTGGATTGATACTCTACTTACTCGGTATTACTTGTTGACCCATGTATGCTTGCATGAGTTAGAGTCCTTTTGTTAGAACTAAAAAGGAGGCAACAAGTTCTTGATTTAAACATCAATTTTTTGTCTTAAGCAATATAGCATGTGGTATCTTCACCTTTGTCAAGTTTATCTATGAACACATCACACACACACAACATCTTTATAGCAGGTTAGGATTATCTAATTGTATGTCATTATGCCTTTAGCTTAGTTTGATGCTTTGTTCTTGGATCTTGATATTTCTGAGGCATATCTTATTAGAATTCTTAACATGGCTGGAAATCTGGGGATTCATTGTCATAGTAGTGTAGCTTGCATAACATGTAGATTGCATTATATTATGTTGCATGGGGACATGCAACGGTTTAAGTTTGGGGGTATTTGATAAGTAAGTTTTATACCTATTTATCCGGTATCTGTTACTTGAATTAGTTTCTTATACTCATGTTTCTTAGTTACTTTTCATGCATTTTTGTGTTCATTTTGTAGATCTTAAGCTTGGGAACGATGTGAGCGACTATTGGTATGAAAACGCACGGAAAAGCAATCCGGGGATCATTTGGGATTTAATGTTCATTTCATGTTCTTGGCTTGGAACTTGGATTATGTTGTAGAGCTTCTTCTTAGCTTTCCGGAATATCTTGAATCACTCCAATCGGAGTTCGGCTGCAAGAGTTAAGACCTTTGTACCAACGAACGTTGAACGTTACTATTTTGGGTGGCCATTTGCATAGCTGTCACTTCCAACCCAATTTCAGCCTTCATCCGTCCATTATTTCTCAATTATCAAATAATGAAATTTGTAGAGCTCGTCGAGGGCTTCGATTTGATAGGTGGCAGGCCCCGTAAATCCTCTCGGATCAAAAGTTATGGCCATTTTACCAGATGACACTGCAGTAGAAAATCAACAGCGCGGGCGCGCGGATTTCTAGGCTATTTCCTGCGTGGCAGCGCCATTTCCTGGAGCAAAAAAATGCGATTTGATACTTGAGCACGGGCGCGCCCAACTTCAAGCCAATTCCAACGCGGCCGCGCCACTTCGGAAGTTGACTAGAGATGACTTTTTCACTAGATAGTGTGATTGAAGTGTAACTTAGAAAGGGGTTCAATTAGGGATTAAAAAGAGAAGTATTATCAGTATGTAGAGGGGATTCCACCACTTGGGGGATCACGTAGCTAATATTACTTTCTTCTCTTTAATTTCCATATTAGATTAGAGTATATTAGAGTAGTGATTTCTAGAGTTGATTAGATTGAAGCCTTGGAAGCAATTGGAAAGCATCAGAGATTCCATCTTGGAGCAGGAGAACAGATTTGCATTTTAATTCTCTACACTTAACCTCTCTTTGATTCCTATTTGTAATTTTATGATATTTATTCAATATGTGGATGGTGGGTTTGATTCAACTATGATCTAAAGTCTATTTTGGGATTGCAATGGATTCTATTATTTAGTTTACTCTGATATACTTCATTGTTAACCTTATTGATTGCTATGGGATTGTCTATTAAGATTCATGCTTATTTGCTTAGTTGATTGACCATCAATTACTGTGATAACCCATATGAACTTGTAAGACGAAGTATGGGTTTAGATTTGATCTTGATAGCTTGTGTTTGTATGGTCTACATGGTGATGGAATGTATGATTCGTGCTTAGGATATACATATACTGAGGCATCGCTCGTAGTCAATTGGGAATTTGGGCTTAAACCCTAATTATTTATAAATCACATAGACATATAGTGGTTTAGGTAATAAGGGTGTTCATGTGTATTCTATCAATTGTTGATTATATGTGATATGGGTATGGTACATTGAGATATGGCTGCACTTTACTTTCATGTTCTCGACTAGAAATCTAGTGCAAGTAATTTGGCTTAACAGGGAGTGCTTTGATTTAAATTAGTTAATAGATGAAATTGTGATCTCAGGTATTCATTATCTAGTCTCAATCTAGGAATTGTTAGGTTTATTTAATTTCACTGTTTGAATAAAAAATATCAAATCATTCGTTTAAATAAGACTGAAATGGTTATGGGCTAGTGCTTGGTGAACTTTATTAGTTAATTCTTTGTGGGAACGATACTTTACTTACTCTTTATTACTTGTTGACCGTGTATACTTGCACGCATATATTGATCAGTAAAACGACCAACAACTCCCAGGATGGATTGCATACGGTGTGTTGTGCACCTCCATCATGATTTTATACTTTAAATTAGGGTCGTTAGGAACACAAAGTCTGGAGTTGACTCTAAGTATTCCTTCTTCATCGATTCTTGCTTCCGGAATATCACCTTCTTGTAATTTCTTCCTCATACGCATTAACTCCAGGTCTGTAGCTCGAGAAACTTTAACTTTATCGATTAAAGTCAGTTCTACTCGTATATTTGCCATCATCATGTAGGTCCCTGGAGTCTTTAACTCTATCTCCATCCTTTGCAAGTCATACAAGATGGGCTTTTGCGTTAACAATATTGCACTTGTACCCGCATATGATCTTCTACTCAATGTGTCAGCTACCACGTTCGCTTTTCCAGGATGGTATTGAATAGTATGATCATAATCTTTCAATAGTTCGAGCCAAAGTCGTTGTCACATGTTGAGTACCTTTTTGGGTGAAGAAATATTTGAGGCTTTTATGATCTGTATAGATCTCCACCTTCTCTCCATACAGGTAATGTCTCCAGATCTTTAGTGCGAAAACAACTGCTGTCAACTCTAGATCATGAGTAGGATAATCCCTCTCATATTCTTTGAGTTGTCGTGAGGCATAGGCTATGACTTTCCCATGTTGCATGAGAGCACATCCTAACCCTCTGCCTGAAGCATCACTGTAGATGACAAATCCCTCCGAACCAGATGGTATTGTCAAAATAGGTGCTGAAATGAGTCTCCTCTTGAGTTCTTGAAAACTCATCTCACATTCCTCACTCCAACCGAATTTTGTATCTTTCCAAGTTAGCTGAGTTAATGGAGTAGCGATTCGAGAAAACCCTTCTACGAATCTCCGATAATAACCAGCTAAGCCGAGAAAGCTATGTACTTGGGTCACTGATTTAGGTTGCTCCCAGCTTTAAATTGCTTCAATCTTTGCCGGGTCAATAGATATTCCATGACTTGATACTACGTGCCCAAGGAATGCTACTTCCTCAAGCCAGAACTCATATTTCTTTAACTTTGCATAAAGCTTGTTTTCACGAAGCTTTTGAAGTAACAGCCTCAAGTGTTGCTCATGATCTTCACGGGTTTTGGAGTAAATGAGGATGTCATCAATAAAGACAACAACAAAATGATCAAAATATTCCTTGAATATTAGGTTCATCATATCCATGAAGACAGCATGAGCATTAGTCAATCCAAAAGACATGACTAGGAATTCATAATGCCCGTACCGAGTTCTGAAAGCCGTCTTTGGAATGTCATCGATTTTAATCTTTAACTGATGATATCCGGAACGAAGATCGATCTTTAAAAAGAATTTGGAGCTTTGCAATTGGTCAAACAGGTCATCAATGCTAGGCAACAGGTATCTATTTTTGACAATGACATGGTTCAACTCCCGATAATCAATACAAAGTTGCATACTCCCATCTTTCTTCTTCACGAATAGAATAGGAGCACCCCAAGGAGACGTACTAGGATGAATGAAACCGATGTCTAACAATTCCTGTAGTTGGGTCTTTAACTCCTAAAGTTCAATAGGAGCCATTCGATATGGGGCTTTGGAAATAGGTTTTGTACCAGGTTCAAGGTCGATACAAAATTCAATTTCACGCTCTGGGGTA
The DNA here is from genome assembly GCA_020205615.1 of Panax quinquefolius. Taxonomy (NCBI): domain Eukaryota; kingdom Viridiplantae; phylum Streptophyta; class Magnoliopsida; order Apiales; family Araliaceae; genus Panax; species Panax quinquefolius. The sequence goes on from CM035158.1 coordinate 60,694,463, forward strand.
GGATATGAATTTCACGTTGCTTCACTCACCTCATCCCAGCATACTGGAGAAGAACACTTTCTTCCATACAACGCTTCGAATGGAGCCATGCCAATACTTGCTTGATAACTGTTGTTGTATGAAAACTCCACCAACGGTAAGAACTTGTCCCAACTTCCCTTGAAGTCAAGGACACAGAGTCTTAATAAATCTTTAAGAGTTTGAATAGTCCTCTCTGATTGTCCGTCCGTCTGAGGATGATATGCCGAACTATATCGTAAGTCTGTGCCCATAGCTTTTTGCAAACTAACCCAAAATTATGAAGAGAATCTTGGGTCTCGATCAGAAACTATGAATACGGGCATACCATGAAGTCTTATAATATCGTTTATGTACATACGAGCAAGACGTTCAAGTGTATAAGTTTCTCGTATTGGTAAGAAATGAGCAGACTTGGTCAATCTATCAACAATGACCCAAATTGCATCTATGCCTTAAGAAACCTTGGGAAGACCAATAACGAAATCCATGGTAATGTGCTCCCACTTCCATTCTAGAATTTTAAGTGGTTACAATGGACCTTTTGGTACTTGGTGCTGATGCTGACGTCTTTCCATCATTGTTGAATCTCCTCTTCTTGAAATGTCCATTCTTATTGCTTTAGCCATGATTACTACCGAAGTGGTTACCATTTCTGGCATGTTGATTCCCTCCACGCTTATTATCCTTTGCTTGATGACTATTATCACTTTGGTATTATCATTTTGTCATTTACCGCTCTCTTTTGGTTGGGTTGACTCATTATCGCTCAATAAGCGAGCCATATTAACAACATCTGAATACAAACACAGTTTATGAGAGATAAGATATTGACGTATCTCGGGTTTTAAACCTCTTAGAAACATTCGCATCATTCTCTCCTCATTGTCAACCAAATGAGACGCAAATCGGGACAACTCGGCAAACTTGGCTTCGTACTGCGACACGGTCATGTTGTTTTGCTCCAGCTTGATGAACTCTACCTCTTTCATGTGATGAATACTTTCGGGAAAGTACTTGTCGTTGAACAGTTCTTGGAACTTCTCCCAAGACATCTTCAGTGCGGTAGGTTGAGTACGCTTTACAGATTCCCACAAGTAATCTGCCTCTACCCACAACATGAAGGTGGGAAAGGGAACCTTTTGCTCCTCGGAGCATCCCAAGACATCAAATATCTTGTTGATCTGCTTTATCCACGTCTCCACCTTAAGTGGTTTCGGCTCTCCAAAAAACTCCGGTGGTCCCAGTTCCTTGAAGCGCGCTTGATGGTGACTGCTCGAGAGTTGCCGGTGTTTCCACCTGCATTTTGGACAGGAGCCGCTCTTGCCTGATGTTGCATGAATTACATAAAGCCTCTGAACATTCTATCGTTCATCATCTAGTCCGTGTTGTTGTTTGCCTGAGGATTTTCGCCTTCCTGATGCACATTATCCTGATTATTGATCTGTAGAGACTCAACGGTCTCCTGTGCTCCATTGATGTTCTCAACATTCTCGGATGTCATTTTCAAATACTACCACAAAACAAGGGTTAATTAACATATCACATATTATCTCTATACTCTGACCGACCAATTAAATACCAAATAAACTTAGGTAGGTCATACTAGCGAAGGAATTCCCCATCTCTCCCCTCCTAGTTCTTGTCTCACATCTTAGCCAGGGATCATATCCCTAAGCTTTGATACCAACTGTGACGCCCCCAAAATAGGTATACATAACATATTCTGAGTCGCCAAATACATGGTACTGAAAACAAATACAAACAAATTATACAACAGTCGTGTAAAATACGACAAAACATATGTTGTGAGTTTTAATACAAATATTGTCTTCTAGACAATATCCACTCTCAGAATAAGTCCTCATTACATTTATTATTACACTATTTTATAGAATAATGAGGACTACTAAGACACCATCTCAGACCATCACTCCGTTCCCCGGCTAGTCCCGCCTACGTTCTCATTTCCTGAAGAGAACAGTGGAAGAAAGGGTGAGCTCAACTAGCCTAGTAAGAAATATTACGACTAAGATAATGCAGAATAAATTATCGTTAGCCTTCAACAGTGTTAAACTGATAAAATATAACAAACATCAAGTTTAACTGCAGTGGAACAAGCAATTCATTAAAAGAGTTAAGTAGAGAATAAAATCTACTATCTTTTATGATTTAAAAGGTTTTTCATCATTTTTATCGTTAAGACTTAGCTTAATATATAATGCACATCATCCCTGCACTACGGTCAAGGATATTCATTAGTATCACAACCACAAATTATCCATGCACTACGGGCCAAGGATATTCGTGTATTCTTCAATGGTCATGATCATGCCAACAACTGTCCATCAATGCACTACGGGCCAATGAGTACTTTTACCACATTATTTGTAACATTACGGTCATGATTATACCGAATAATCCTTGGTCATAATCATACCAAGTCCATCTATGCACTACAGGCCACAAACGACTTTCAACATAATATAAACATTAGGATGATGACAATGATATAAGAATTCAATAAAAAAAAGTTCAAGAATTAATTTGTCCAGGAACCAATAACGTCCAAATTGTCAACATGATACTTCTTTGTAGAGTAAAATTCAAGAATGCTCAGAAGAATATTTCCATGAAAAGATACAGGATGAAGCGCAAATATCAAGGAAATTCTACTAATTTCATGGAGTATAGAAGTCAAAACATTAACCAACTGAGTATAATAAAGAATGGAATAACAAAAGAAATTACCATGCATGCGATAGACCGCACAGACAGGTTATTCCAACAGAATAATAAATAATGGAACCAGGTCATGCGTAAACGCACAGACAGGATATTCCAATAGAATAATAAACAACGGAACCAGGTCATGCGTAAACGCACAGACAGGATGTTCCAACAAAATAATAAATAACGGAACCAGGTCATGCATAAAGCACAAACAGGATGTTCCAACAGAATAATAAATAACGGAACCAGGTCATGCGTAAAGCACAAACAGGATGTTCTAACAGAATAATAAAGAATAGAATAATAGAAGAATTTCACCAAGTATGCGGTACTTCGCATAGACAGGTTATTCCAACATAATAATAAAGAATGGAATAACAGAAGTTCTCTTCATGAAGACGAAGGAAAGAAATAATACCCCTTACCTTAGAAAGAAGAGTACTGGATATAGGAGTAGTGAAGTAGCAGAACACTTTTCTTCTTTCTCTCTATTTTTCTCTCTAGAGTTTCAATTGAATTAAGTAAGAAATAATGAATGAATGAGCTTCTATTTATAGAAGAATGGACTGAATAGTAACTAATTCATGAACGGTCCAGATTGATTTACTTTTAAACGGACGGTCCATATTGATTTACTATGCAGTATTAATAAAATATTCTAATAAAACATAATCTTTTAAATAAAATATAATATATATTATATATAAATATATCATAAGCTCAATTCATATTCGCGAGAGTGTTTCCCGTGATCACCTGCCTCATTTAATATATATTATATATATACATATATAGACTACCATTTCATAACCACTCCTTTTTCTTTACAACCCGTGATATCCCCCCCCCCCCAAAAAAAAAAAAACATGTCTTTTCAACACATGTATTTAATATATAAATATATATATATATATATATATATATATTATCATACTCATAACACATATTATTTTGAAAAATGGGTAAGCGGGGGTCCGAATAATAAACAAAATTTACATCAAAGACATCATAAAAAAATCCCTTCAATATTTTTAACAACATTTATCATCATTATTATAATTCACAATATTAATCGACCAGGTCGTTCCCAGGAAAGAGGGGGCTTTTCAATAAGGATTTCTCACTATTGGCGCGCAATTAGGTGACCAAACCTCTCCTTGACAGAACTTCTAGACATCGTTAATATTGCAAATAATAATATTAATAACTTTGTCATCTCAATTATTGATTTAATAAGATATAAAATATCGACAATAATTAAATCAAATAACGTGAGATACTATGTAACAACTACCGTAACAATAATTGAACAAAATTGAGTGACTTCTCACGTAAGCTTCAATAATCAATACCGTGTGCTACTATGCAACCACGTAGACATCGCATACTTTTAACAAGGTGTTTCAATTTATTAGCAGTAAAACTTCCGCCGTTATTTTCATAAAAAGATATTTTATCATTTTCTCAATTCGACAATAATTTCGTTGTGGGGTCCACCAACGAATATTCCCTGTTAAAACGAATATTCTCCGACCAATCGAATATTATATAACAACTTGCGTACTTTGCAAAATTTATAAATACTACCCACAACTATAACATTATTTCAAATTCACACTTTAGTATTTAACAATGATATTTATAGAAAATTCATCTTTATTCATAAAAGCTGGAGTCTTACAGAATACGTCAGGAAATTTATTAACAATAGAAACATCATTCAAAACTGACGTATTGTTTTTTAAATATGTGACATGAGCTAAGAAAGCTTGACATCCGTTTTTCAATTAACGAATAGCTTTTCGTCTTGAGATGACAATGATTGATTTTAATGGTTTGGTTGCTTGAATTCACATAATAGGTTGGTTAGGAATATGAAAGCAAACAACCTTACAAAAATAATAAATTTTTACATGATGAGCAGTTAACCAATCAATCCTTAGAATTACGTCAAATGCAAGTATTTTCAATGAAATATGATCGACGGGTAATGTGAGGCTACTGATTTGAACCAAACAAGACTTACAAACAGTGGATGTTATGAAGGTTTCTCCCAACAGAGTTTCAACAGATAAGTCAAAGTCTAATTTTTCCGGAGTCAAATTTAAACGTTGAGCACAAGTAGGAGAAATAAAAGAATTGGCAGAACCGGTATCAAATAAGGTATAGACTTCGCTAGAGTTTATGATAAGCTTACCCATGATGACCTCGTTCAGGTTCCTTGCTTTCTGGGAGGTTACGACAAACGCTCTCCCTAAAACTAATAGTTTTGACTTTTTTAGAACGGCCTTTGGTGCCTCCATCCCAGCTGGACTTGGCTTCCCTGAATGACAAAATCGAGCTAGGTGACTTTTTCTTCTATAATTGTAACACGTTTTGGACTGTTGCGCACAGTTTGGACTGATATATCTCTCCCCTCCGCATTTGAATCATATGATAGGTGGTCATTCTCCTTCCTTAATAACGGGTGCTGATGCTAACGTCTTTCCATCATTGTTGAATCTCATCTTCTTGAAATGACCACTATTATTTTCTTGGCCATGATTACCACTGAAGTGGTTACCATTTCTAGCATGTTGATTCCCTCCACGTTTGTTATCACTGCTTCGATGACTGCTACCACTGGTATTATTGACTTATCGGCTGCTCTCTCTTGGTTGGGTTGACTCATTATCGCCCTCTAATAATTGAGCCCTATTTACAACATGTGGATATAAACACAGTTTGTGAGAGATAAGGTATTGACGTATTTCGGGTTTCAAACATCTTAAAAACATTTGCGTCATTCTCTCCTCATTATTAACTAAGTGGGACGCAAACTGGGACAACTCGACAAACTTGGCTTCGTACTGCAACACGGTCATATTATTTTGCTCCAGCTTGATGAACTCTACATCTTTCATGTGATGAATACTTTCGGGAAAGTACTTGTCGTTGAACAGTTCTTTGAACTTCTCCCAAGACATTTTGAGTGCGGCATGCTGGGTACGCTTTACAGATTTCCACCAGTAATTTACCTCTCCTCGCAACATGAAGGTGGAAAAGGGAACCTTTTGCTCCTTGGAGCATCCCAAGACATCAAATATCTTGGTGATATGCTTTATCCACGTCTCCGCCTTAAGTGGTTTTGGCTCTCCCAAAAACTTCTGTGGTCCCAGCTCCTTGAACTGCTTAGCGGTGATCGTCCGAGAGTTGCCAGTGTTTCCACCAGCATTTTGGACAGGAGTCGCTCTCGCCTAATGTAGCATGAATTGCATAAAGCCTCCGAACATCCCATCGTGCATCATTTGATCGTGTTGTTGTTTATATGAGGATTATTGTCTTCCTGTTGCACATTATCCTGGGTATTGATCTGTGGTGACTCAACGGTCTCCTGTGCTCTATTGTTATTCTCAAAATTCTCGGATGTCATTTTTAAATACTGCCACAAAATAAGGGTTAATTGACATACCACATATTATCCCTATACTCTGACCGACCAATTAAATACCAATTAAACTTAGGTAGGTCATACTAGCGAAGGAATTCCCCTTCTCTCCCCTTCTAGTTCTTGTCTCACATCTCAGCCAGGGATCATATCCCTAAGCTTTGATACCAACTGTGACGCCCCCAAAATAGGTATACATCACCCATTCTGAGTCACCAAATACATGATACATAATATAAATACAAACTTAAACATACAACATGAGCTGTGAGTTTTAATACAAATATTATCTTCTAGACAGTATTTAAACTCAAAATAAGTCTTTAATACATTTATTATCACACTATTTCACAGAATAGTGAGGACTACTAATGCAAACATCTGGACCGTCACTCCGTTCCTTGTCTAGTCCCACCTATATTCTAATTTCTTGAAGAGAACAATGAAAGCAACAGGTGAGCTCAACTAGCCCAGTAAGAAATATTATGACAAAGATAATGCAGAATAAATTATCATTAGCCTTCAACAGTGTTAAACTGATAAAATACAATAGACATCAAGTTTAACTGCAACGGAACAAACAATCTTATATGATTTAAAAGAATTTATCATCAATTTTATCGTTAAGACTCAGCTTAATAAATAATTCACATCATCCCTGCACTACGGCCAAGGATATTTATTAGTATCACGACCACAAATTATCCATGCATTACAGGCCAAGGATATTCGTGTTTTCATCAATGGTCATGATCATGCCAACAACTGTCCATTAATACACTATGGGCCAATGAGGACTTTTACCACATCATTTGTAACATTACGGTCATAATTATACTGATTAATCCCTGGTCATAATCATGCCAAGTCCATCTATGCACTACAGGCCACAGATGACTTTCAACATAATATAAGCATGAGGATGATGACAATGATATAAGAATTTATTTAAAAGAAAGCAAAGGATAAATTTTTAAAGATTTATAATTTAATTTATCCAGAATTCAATAATGTCTAAATTGTCAACATGATACTACTTTGTGGAGTAAAATTCAAGAATAATATTGTACCAAAAATGATTTGGACCGAAAACGAATCAATTTTTATCATGAATATTAACCCGAGTGAATATTACTCGAGTGAATATTACTTCATGAATAGTAACCCGTGAATAGTACTCCGGCATAAAAAAGGTAAAACTTATCAAGAATGCTCAGAATAATATTTTCATTAAAAGATATTGGATGAAACACAAATTTTAAGGATATTCTACAAATTTCATGGAGTATAAAAGCCAAAACTTTAACCAAATGAGAATAGAATTCGAAATCTAAAACGAAATAATATTACTTACATACTACAGAGTATGGAAGAAAATATTATTTCAAGCGAATATTGAACAAAAATAACATCCCTTACCTTAAAAAGAAGAGTATTTCACTTTATGGCTTTTGAGTTTTTTTAAAAAAAAACTGATGTCAATTGATAGATATATTTATATTATACAATTATTATGTATTATATCATATACGTTATATTTGTTAGTACGTAAGTTGGAGTTAGATATGAAGAACTCAGAGAAGAAAAGTTGCAGAGAAAGAAAATTGAGAGAGGGTTGGGAGAAGGCTAGAGAATTTGAGAGAGAAATTGGGGAAAAGAAAGCTTTCAAAGAATAGCCATCATTTTCTAAAACTAAGGTATCATCTTACCCTTTTATTTTTAAAAGTTATAGTTTTATTCCCTTCCAAAATACTCTGTAAAACCTTTGTAGAGGTTGAATTATTTGTTATATATAGTTTTATATGATAAATTGGTGGTTAAAAAGATGTTTGCATAAGTTTATAGACGAGTTAATTCATGTTTTGTATTTATTTGTGAAGGAAACCATATTACAGTGAATTGGTATGAATATATATGATTATGGCTTATTTTAAAGTAAAATTGAGGTTTAATTATTTTTTTAATATATATGTTAACTATTGATTTTGAAAGAGGATGAATAAACATAAACAAGGTATTTTGAATTAACTGTTTTGGTTGAAAACACAATCATAGTGATGATTTTCAATAAAAATGTCAAAAAGTGAAGTTTTATCAAAAATAGTGAAATTAGATGTTTTAAATTCGATGTTTATGTTGTTAAATGGGTAAAATCATATTAAGAGTCCTCAAATTATGTTTTTGTGAAGTTTATATATATAGTATGTGTTAATTTCGTTGTTAGAAAGTAGCTTGTAGGCCAAAATTGGCTTTATTTTTTGTTGTTCTTAGAAGTTGGTACTGGGAATCGTAATTTATACAAGCAACGCTGACCTCATGAGACAAGTCTCGCTACCATAATACCAACACCATTACGCCGCATGTAGCCAAGTATTGTCCTTTGACTCACGTGCTTAGTCACTTACCTGATGTAAATCGAAATGGTAGCAATATGAAGTTAACGAATAATGGTCGACAAAGTGTGTTTTAGTTACACAAAGTCTGAAAAAGATTATTAAGTTAAATAGTAGGACTGTTAAGATGTGATTTTAGTATTACTATACTAATAATGAGCATATTATTAATAATTAACTTGTTTTATTACTAATGTAATTTGATTACGTGATTAAAGATCAAACCTTACATGATGTGTATACTTATTTATATATAGAGTATTGGTAGTGACTAATTATGTCATGATGACATATATATAGGGTATTGTGATTCGAGTTGTTACGATTTAGCTTTACTCAAGGCAAGTTTTCTAACTCTACACTTTTGTTGAGCTAGTTCTATTGTTATTATTGTACAAGTTTTGTAACGCCCCGGAAAATCGAACCTTTTGTAATTACTTTTAATAATGAATAAAATAATATTATTTATTATTATTGCGTGTTGAGAAGATGAAGGTCGATTCTATAACCTAGACGCGTCGAACGTCAGTAGTATTTTAACTACGTGGGAGAATTAAAGTGTTTGAATTTCTAAAACGAAAATAAAAGTTTTCCGAGAAATTTTTCGAAAAATACTATTCATCGATTTCTGCTCGGGAATTATTTTTGAATTTTTGAGAAATACGTAACGGTATAATATCGAGGTTATATTGATTATGTAATAATAACCTAAGTATGGAAAACGTAATATTTCACATGTGGACTTAATTTGGGAACGTTAGGTTATTAAGCGTTAAAGGAAGAGAGTTATGATCGTATAATGTATAGTCATTATATGAAAGTATTGAATGTAAGTATAATACGACGTATTGTACTATTATGTATGAAGAATGAGATAATGTATATTAAGAATTAATATACGAGCTAGTATACTAGAATTATACGTAAGGAATGTATGTTAAATAATTGAATTAAAGGGAATGGACTTGTAGGATTATAAACCTAATAGTAGGAGTCCAATATAATGTGACAATAAAGCCCAAGTGTTTGATTTATCATGAGTCCAAATTATGTAGCACAAGCCCATTAAGAAAGTAATTAGATTAATTAACCAAGCCCAATAAAAAGCCTTGATCCATGGGTCAAACCAAGTGAAAAAGTGGGTAGTCTTGATGGGCAAACATTATGTGTGATGACCAAGTAATAGAAGTGACTAACAAGTAGACTTGGAGGTTAAGTTATGAATAGTAAGGAGGTGGAGGTTGAGGAGGTGGAATGAGGAGGTGGAATAAGGAGGTGGGATGTTTTAAAGTCTAAAATGCCCTAACCTTTGGTGGCCTATAAATAGAAGAGCCTCATTTCAATTGTTGGTTGTTCAATTTCCTGTCAACTCCTCTCAAATATAAACTACTTATTTGGTAGAGCAAATAAGAACTTTTAAGTTAGAGTTAGATTTTCCAAGAAGAAGAAGTTAGACTTCAAAGGTAATGATCTTGTGTCCAATGTTCTTTCATCTCTATTATAATAGGATGATAAGGGAAGTGTTATTAGTAAACATGTATGCTAAGATCATGTAATAAGTTAATAAGGAATGAACTTAAGCCGAATAATTTGAATAAGCAACTTGAACTCTAATAAGTTGTTAGAATCATGAAGAACTTATCATATGTTGTCATATGATGGTTAGTATGTTGATTATAGTATGAGAACGTTGATTAGGGGACTTAAGTTCATAGTAAGTCATTTACATGAGAATTTGTAGTTCATAAGTTAAATAAGACAATGACTTATGAAAATGAGTCAAAACCTACTTTGATTATAAGTTGGTGTGGTAAATAACTTGTAATGGTCTTATGTTGATTAAAATCCATCTAGAACGCTTAGTATTAAAGCTTTGTCGGAATTTACACGATTGGATGATTATCGTCGAATTCGTGAAATTCTCGGAATGGAAGTCATATTTTGTGTTTGAAGTTGGAAACATTGGTTTTCGATGGAGACAAGTCATATTGGTCATTATAGGGTTGTGAACTTGAAAATGACCGGATTCCGACTTAAAACGAAGAAACGAGTGTTGAACGTTCATGAACGTTTATCGTTTTCGTTAAAAATGAACTCATAGGTGAAATTTTAGCAAACGAATTCAAATAGATAAAATTCTTGCATGAACACGTAAATTATGAAATTTGTGAGCCGTAGGTTTTTGAACGGACCAATTCGGACTTAAAACGAAGAAGTTATGCGTCCGAAAAGTTCGCTAAAATTTCATAACTGCACAAACTGTCTGAGGCACAGAGTCCGCGCCGCGGCGCGACTCCAAGCCTAAAAGCCCACGCCGCAGCACGAGTCCGGAACCCTGCACACTGCTAACTCGCGCCGCAACATGAGACACAGAGTAAATGTTGGCACCGCGGCGCCAGTCACAAGAAAATGATAGAAAAGAAGATTCCAAGTGTAGAAGGAAAGAGAACTTGTTAGTAATGAATTAAGATGTAATCATAATATGGTTAAGACATTGTAAGGTACTTGTAAGACACTAATGCATGTTGATTAAGAGTTAATAATCAATCGAAGATGAGCGGAATGTGAATTACGTAATGAAAGCCAGAAACCCTAAAAATGAATTAAGTCAGGAATTACGTTGAGATGAAGGGTAAGATATAATAATAAACATACTTGATTATGTATGACCTAATGTGGTACTTTATATGATTATGTATTGTAGAATCATAGAGACTCAAAGTGTACGTGCGTTAATCAGTAAGCAGATGCTGAAGGCAAGTATTATAACCCTTGTTCCAGTTCAGTCTGGACAAGCTTTGTAATTCATGTATTCTTTCGCATGAAGTCTTGAATGATGAAGTCTTAAGCCAATTCTTTCGGCTAGACTTATATTATGATTCTGTCAAGCATGATTTGTATTTACCGAGTTATATTGGTATGTTTTTTAATCGAAGACCAAGTATGCTAAAATGTTTTTGTCGTTTAACGACAGGCACGTGAGGTTGCCACAACTTAAACGTACATACGTTTAATGGATGTAGTGTTGATCAACATAGAGTACTATGAGCTGATCACTCAGAAGTGCTCGTAAGCTATGCCGGACTTACGGACTTAGTGTCGGGTTGTCCTTTTCAAAAGAACTTATGTATGCTCATAGACTTGAGCCATAATTGTTATTCCACTGAGTATGGTTGTGTAAAATGTTTTGAAGGAAAAGAAGTGTTATTTTGAATTATCGATAGTACTTCGTAACTATTGTTCAGTTATTGAAGATATATTAGTTCTATGTTTCAAGCATGTTGTTTATTAGAATTGTAGTACTTGCTGAGCTAGTCATGCTCATTCTTGCTTGAACCATATGAACACGACTAAGATCGAGAATGAGAAGGCTCTGCAAGGACAAAGGCAAGCGCTAAGACGAACCCTTAGATTACTTATGTAATAGTATAGGTACAATTGTAATATATTTGATATTATGACAAGAACAAACGAATGGGTTACAAAGAACCTGGGTAATGTAATATTATTTCGAATATATATATAAGTTATATTAGTCCTTTTTAGACTGCTCAATGGAATGAATGAATGAATGGTAGTATCGTGTAGCACCATCTATCGGGTTGGAAGAGACCCGGATTTAGGGGCGTCACAGGTTGGTATCAGAGCATTAGGTTATAAAACTTAAGGGAGGGAATTAAAAACCTTAAGTCATAACCTTAAGAGAAGTCAAAGAAGTAAAAGAAGAAAGTAACCTTATAAAAATGCATTATGATTATGTTATGTGTTTTTATTATTCTACTGACGTGTACTAATCAACTTAATTGTTTTGTGTAGATGTCAGGAGTAAACGGAGTGTTTGTAGATGGTCAAGCTATTAGTGAAGAATCGGTGAACCAAATAGAGGTTATACCGAACCCTATAGCAGCAGAGCTAGATGTAGTGATTATTGAGTTTGGAGACTTAGAGGAAGCTGACTATATGTCAGTGTTTGACGGGATGATAGAGGAGGAGGTAGAGACAGTCTCCTTTAACCTAGTGGCTATAGCAGCTGAGATAGCTCCTGGGGGGTCGATGATGTCTCTGTTCATGTCAGTGTTGGATAGAAATATCCATTACTGTTAGGAGGTTAAGGAGCTGAAGGCAGAGCTCCAAATGCTTAGAGAGGACAAGACTGATGTCGAGTCCATGTGGGAGCAGGAGCATGATGAACGGATTTTGGCTAAGGATAAAGTCCATGATTTAAAGCACGAGGTCTTTGAGCTCAAGGAGGAGCTAAAGACTAAGGTGCAGAAGATAAGGAGAATGTCCTATATCTATAGGAGTTCTCATACGGATTTTCAGCAGCAGGTAGCTGGATATCCGGTGGAGGTGGGGCAAACACGGCATACTATTAGCCGTGATATCATTGCCGGTCTTGCCAAGGAAGATTTTGATAATGCCTTGAGGAAGATGTAGATTAGTGGTATTTAAGGTAGTATGTAAATATTTTGTAAGTAGTAAGTGACGTAAAGCCCTTTTTGTATAGTAAAGGGTAGTCTTTTGTAAATCCCAATTTTTGGAAAGTGATAGTGGGAAAGTAATGTAATCAGCTTTGGCTGAGTATGTAACCGATGTAGTATTATACTACGAAGAATGAATATAAGTTCTTTTTATGCAAAGCAATGTGTTATGGATGTTGACGTTATTGTTTAATATTAATGATAACTAATAAAGAAAGAAATAATAACGAAATGTGTTTATTGTATCAGCAAAATGCCGCCGAGAAGAGTGCAACGTAATCAAGGAACGAATGTAAATCAACCAGAGGGAGGTCCGGTTAATTCGATGCAGGAGTTTGTTAACTTAATAACCGCCACATTTAATAGAACAGGGGCTAATATCCCCGTAAATCCAGGAGTAGCACAAGCTACTACCTTTAAGGATTTCAAGAGTGTGGGTCCGCCGGAGTTCAAAGGAACTACGGACCCTATTGAAGCCTAAACGTGGGTTAAGGAAATAGAGAAGGCATTTGTAATTGCAAATGTCGACGAGGCCCAAAAGGTTGCCTTTGGGACCTATATGATGAAGGGAGAGGCCAAATTTTGGTGGGAAGCCAATCAGGCTAGGGTTGGGATAGCGAATTTGATGTGGGATAGGTTCAAGGAGATATTCTTCGAGAACTACTTTTCCACGAGCATGCAGGGAAGGATGGAAATGCGATTTCTGGAGTTGAAACAAGGGGACATGACGGTTCCCCAATATGCCGCCAACTTTAATGAACTGGCAAGGTTCGCTCCACACCAAGTGGATACCGAGGTGAGGAAGGCGCGACGGTTCGAGCAGGGCTTGAAACCCTAGCTCTATAACCGTATTTTGGTGTTTCAAAGTACTTCTTTTGGAACCGTTTTAGAGAAGGCAATAATCGCTGAAGGTGGTAGTGAGGCATTAAGCCAATACCACAAAGAAAAGAAGAATAAGGGAAAGGTTGACGGGAGAGTCAAGATTGAGGGAGCCAGTGGAAGTGTCGAGGGTCAGAAGAGGAAGGTATTTAGCTCTGGGAATATCGGAGTGAAGCAAGGAGACCCAAAGAGAAGAATGGAGGCCTGCAAGACCTGTGGGAAGACTCACTTAGGAGTCTATCTCAAGGGAAGGTAAATCGCTACAACTATGGATGGGAGGGCACATTACGCCTAATCGTCTCGAAAGTCAAAGAAGAACCATGGATGCTTTGTATGTGGGTCGACTGACCACATGGCAAAGAACTGCCCGAAGAAGGGGACAGACGGGAACTGAGGCGCTAATAGCGATAAGTTAGCTATTGGGGGTCCAGCGCAGCTGGGTAGGCCGATGGGTCGTACCTTTAACATGACAGTCCAAGATACAGTAGCGTCAGGGGATGTCGTTGCAAGTATTATTCCGATCAACGATATCAATGCGTACGTGCTGTTTGATTTGGGTTCTACTTGTTCATTTATAGCATACGATTTTGCTAGACGATTAGGATTACTTCCCGAAAAGTTGCCTATACCTTTAAATATTAAGATAGCAAACGAAGAAATAATTCCTGTTGAAGATGTTCATAGGAGTTGTTATGTAGATATACGGGGTTGTAAATTATCGGTAGATCTAATAATGATAAAGTTAGGAGAATTCGATGTAATTCTCGGAATGGGTTGGTTAGTAAACCATGGGGCAATTATAGATTGTCAAAATAAATGTGTGAACATTATGACGTTAGAACAACCTCGAGTAGAATTTTACGGGAATAGATCGCCGGGACGTTCGTGTTGTCTAACTATGACACAAACTAGGAAATTATTGAGGAAGGGGTGCGTAGGTTATCTGTGCCATGTTGTTGATACCCAGAGAGTGGTAGCAACCATGGAACAAATACCTATAGTGAGAGAATTCGCCGATGTATTTTCGAGTGAATTGCCGGGTCTTCCGCCGGATAGGGAGACCGAGTTTGTGATAGATATTGTGCCAGGAGCGGTACTAGTTTCCAGGGCACCGTATCGTATGGCGCCAGTGGAGATGAAGGAGTTGATGGTGCAGTTGCAAGAACTGTTAGACCAGAAGTACATTCAGCCGAGTGTTTCACCGTGGGGAGCACCCCAGATCGCATTTGTCGAAGAAGAAGGACGGATCGTTAAGACTATGTATCGACTATCGAGAGTTGAACAAGTTAACGATAAAGAATAAATACCCATTGCCCAGGATCGATGATATCTTTGATCAGTTAAAAGGGGCTAAGTATTTTTCTAAAATAGATTTAAGAACGGGGTATCATCAGTTGAAGGTTAGGAAGGAGGATGTGCCAAAGACAGCATTCAGGACTCGTTATGGTCATTATGAGTTTTTAGTAATGTCGTTTGGGTTGACAAATGCACCAGCTACATTCATGGATATGATGAACAGAGTGTTCAAACAATATTTGTACAAGTTTGTTGTGGTGTTTATTGATGATATTCTAGTCTACTCTAAGACGTCAGAAGATCATGCTGAACACCTAAGATTAGTGTTAGAGACACTGAGAAAAGAGAAGTTGTATGCCAAATTCACTAAGTGTGAATTTTGGTTAGAGAAGGTGCAGTTTTTAGGCCATTTCATTGACCATGAGGGAATTTCAGTGGATCCAGTGAAGGTGGAGGACGTGATGAATTGGGAACAGCCGAAAATGCCGACCGAGGTGCGGAGTTTCCTAGGGTTAGCGGGTTACTATCGGAGATTCATCCAGGATTTTTCGAAAATAGCTACTCTGTTGACTAACTTGACAAGGAAGACGGTGAAATACGCTTGGACTGATAAGTGTGAGGACAGTTTTCAGGAATTGAAGAAGAGGTTGAGTGAAGCGCCTGTTTTGTCATTACAGATGACACGTGAAATTTTGTAGTTTATAGCAATGCTCAAGATAGAGGACTTGGTTGCGTGCTCATGCGCAAAGATGGCAAGGTCATTGCGTATGCATCTAGGCAGTTGAAGGATTATAAAAAAGTTTATCCTACTCATGATCTCGAACTGGCCGCAGTAGTTTTTGCTCTAAAGATATGGATACATTATCTTTATGGAGAAAAATGTGAGATATACACGGACCACAAAAGTCTAAAATATATCTTCACACATAAGGAGTTGAATATGTGGCAGAGGAGATGGCTGGAGTTGATAAAGGATTACGATTGTGAAATCCTGTATCACCCAGGAAAAGCCAATGTAGTTGCCGACGCCTTAAGTAGGAAGGGTCGGGAAAAGTTATCTTTGTTAACGGCTCAAACTGAGTTAATAACAGAGATGGCTAGGATGGAGTTAGAAGTGAAGCTGCCAAGTGAAGCGGGACAAATGCTGTTTGCGACGGAGATGCAATCTACCATCGTAGAAAGAGTCAAGGAGGTGCAGCTCAAAACTGATGAGTGCGACCGGATAAAGGAGTGGCTGCCCAATGAAAAATATATTAAGTACAGTCTTGATAACGAGGGGTTATTGAGATTTGAAGGAAGAATTTGGGTTCCAAATGAGACGGAATTAAAGGAGCAGGTTCTACAATAAGCTCATAGTTCAAGGTTTTCGATTCATCCTGGTAGCACTAAGTTGTATCAAGATCTTGACGAGTTTACGGTGGTACGAACATGAAGAGAGAGAGATCACGAGCACGTTAGTAGGTGCTTGACTTGTCAGAGAGTTAAGGCCGAACATTAACGACCAAGTGGCTTGTTATTCTTGTATTTAACTTGTTATTTAGCATGCAATTTATATATTCTGATATACTAATGTTGAACAGTTTTTATCGTTCAATTTTTTATTTGTTATGCATGCTTAGTAATCAATTCTAAATAACCTTGGGTCAATATTGTTCAAGTAAGGAATGTTATAATTAATATTCAATGTTTATGCCCTTAGATTATTCCTAAAGCATGACTTTAGTGTACAATGTTGATTCCGTTATGATTTATTCCATAACATAAAGTTATTACCTTTTTATTCAACTACTCCGTAGTTGATGTTCGTTGAATTCCAAATTACCTTGAAACTTATCCAAACCAAACTTACTTTGGTGCAGACTCGTATTCTAAATGCTGAGATGAACAACCCTATTATTAGGGGATAATTTACGCATAGCATTGAAATGTTTGTGCACAACACATTGTACGAAAGGCTGATCCCCCTAAGTACGAGGAGTCCCTATAGTCTTATGACTGTTAAAGTTTAAGTTGAAAGATTACTTATAACTATGGACATAGTTCGTGGTCTTATGACCCTCAGATGTATATATTTCAGAATTTTGATTATCATTAATAGAGCATATTGTTCAGTTCTATTGAGCGTATTATCTGGCAATTGTTGTAAAGTTTTATTCATTGTCATTTCATGTGAGCCTTGTTTGCTCACTCTTGCTTATATAATTATTACAGTTAAAGTTGAGAAGATCGATGTACCTAGCACCAATAAAGGAAAAGGAAAGATGAACAAGTATTGATGACTTGTAATATGTTGACATTTTATTGTCGAACTTTATTTGAATTATTGTAATGAAGTTATTTAATTTTTTGCATATGAATGTTTGTATTTAAAGGTTAGATAACCTGGGATATTTTTATTAATGTAATCCTTTAATAAGAAGGTTTATTATCTAATTTGATTATGATTGGGTAGTTAGATATGAATGTTTTTATTAAGTGAACACCAAATCTTGTGGTAATGAAGTACTCGAATTTGAGAGTGTCACAAGTTGTTATCAAAGCTTTAGGTTATGAATCTTAGGTGAGAGAAAAGCCTTAGGAAGTAACCTTTGAAAAGATAGTGGTGATAAAATCTTATCGAGTTTTAAGGAAGAAGTAATAAAACACTTATGTGCTTATATGGTTGCAACCTATGTGCTCGTGAGTGTTGAGTAGTAATGATTAGTAACTAAAACTTAAAAATTTTTGTTGTCAGGATGGCTAATGTAGGAGAATCTAGTCAGGCTAGGGAGGAAGGATCCAAGATGCCTAGAGAGGAGGAGCCTCGAGATATTCAGGTGGTTTGGGAATAACTACTGCCACGGGAAACATCTTCGTTGGTCACAGTGGTTGAGCAGGAGGTTTTACCTAATGAGGATGATGAGATAGAGATAGATGAGGAGGACCTGGTTGAGTTGCCACAGTAGGATTAGGACGAGGAGGAAGAGCTTCCACTAAACTCGATCGCTGCCCATATATACGACGAAGTATACGACCGAAATGTAGAACTTAAGGATAGCATCGAGGAGTTGAGAGACATAGTAGCTGAACAACAGACCTCAATGGCACAGAAGGACGATGAGATCCAGGATCGAGAGGAACGTCTGAATAATGTTGAAGAGAAGCTGGTCCACACTGAAGAAGAGAATGAACAAATGACATCAGAGATTACAAAGCTAAAGAACAAGTTGAAAGAGGAATCTACTAAGAGGCCAAGAGCCGAAGACGCATACGAGAAAGCTTATCAACGAGCCAGAATAGCAGAGAGAGACGCACAAGCAAAGACGATGAAGATGGAGGAGATGAATAACGTATTCAACACCGTGATTAATCGAGCTCAAGATCGGGTCATGGGTTATCTGATTCAGTTTGAGACGCTGCCATCGTTCATATTAGACCGCATAACAATGTTCCGAATCATGGAAGAAGAATGTCGTAAGGCTACATAGTATCTTAGTAGAACATCATAGGGAATGTACCTGATATGCGATTAATGACATGACAAATAAAATGTAAATCCTAGATGTTATGTAACCTATGGGATATGATGATGATGTTATCCTGGAAATTTAGTAGTTCAGGAAAGTAATGTAAATAGCAGTGATGTTATCGCTCTTATGTTTTCAAAAATATTATGAATGAATAAAAGTTATTATTTTATTCAAAATGTTTTGTGTTACGTGGTGATGCTAATTAAGTAGAAAATACTTAAAGAAATTGAGTAATAATCTAATGAGTGTATTTTAACAGAAAATGCCTCCAAGACATCAACCACAACAATGAACCATTGAGGGAACTACCAGTAACGACAATGTTGAGGCTTACCCAGTTCAAAAACTAGTGACATTACTGACGGGTGCATTGCAGAATCAATCACAGAATCAAGCTATAACTTTTAAGGATTTCAAGGCGGTTGGACCACCAAAGTTCCGTGGGTCCATTAATCCAGTTGAGCACAGACCTGGATCATGGAGATAGAGAAAGTGTTCGATGTTGCGAGAGTAGGGGAGAATCAGAAGACTGCTTTTGAAACATTCATGTTGAAAGTAGAGGCTAGTTATTGGTGGCAGGCCAATAAAACTCGAGGAGGACAAGGGGTGATGACTTGGGATAGGTTTAAGGAGATATTCTTCGAGACCTATTTCCTAGAGAGTTCGAAGAATCAGATGGAGGTGAAGTTTCTGGAACTGAAGCAGGGAACAATGACGATATCAGAGTATGCCACAAAATTTAACAAATTGGCGAGGTTTGTGCCATATCAAGTCAACACGGATGAGCGCAAGGCGAGGAGGTTTGAGCAGGGACTGAAACCCTAGTTGTACAGTAGGGTCTCCATGTTCCAGCTAAAGAAATTTGCAACGGTTCTTGAGAAGGCAATTCTCGCTGAGGGAGGAGGCAAGGCTGTGACAAAGTACAATCAAGAACAAAGGAAGAAGAAGAACGAGGGTGAAGGGAAGAATGGTGGTGGGAGTGGTGGAAATAGTAACAATAACCTGAAGAGGAAATGGAATGGAAATGTGGGTGTTGGAAATCAGTAGGGTAACCAACAGAATAAGAAGTTCGAAGCATGTGCTTCATGCGGGAAGTTTCATAAGGGTGTATTCTTAATGGGGAAACGAGTATGCTTTAATTGTGGCTAAGAGGGTCACATCGCCCCAAATTGCAATCAACCCAAGAAGAACGTTTGCTTCACGTGTGGGTCCAAGGATCACTTTGCACATGAGTGCCCTAAGAAGAAGACTAGAGAGACAACAGGAAGCAAGGGAGGTAACAGTGGAGGTACATGGGCCACTGCTGGACCAACGGCATCAAACAAACCCACAGCCAGAACCTTCAACATGACTCTGTAAGATGGTGTGCAATCAAAGGATGTTGTGTCAGGTATTATCCCGATCAATGATATAGATGCTTATGTATTATTTGATTCGGATGTTACTTGTTCATTTATATCTGATGAATTTTCTAAGAGGTTAGGATTGCCTAGTGAAGAATTGAATTTCCCTTTAAACATAGAAATTACGAATAGGGAAGTCATTCCTATTAGGATCGTATACAAGAATTATAGAATGAAAATTAAGGGGAATGTCATGATGGTAGATCTAATTCCAATAAAACTGGGAGAGTTTGATGTTATTTTGGTAATGGATTGGCTGTTCAATTATGGAGTGATAATTGATTGCCAAAAGAAATATGTAAACCTTATGACTCCGTCAAAAGTAGTTTTCTATGGTAGCAAATCGCCTAGACATGTGAGATGTCTGACGATTATGCAGGCCAATAAGTTGTTGAGTCAAGGCTTTGTGGGTTATTTAGCTTACATAGTCAATACTCAGAGGAAGGGGGCGAAACTAAAAGAGATACCAGTGGTTAGGGAATTCATGGATGTGTTTCCAGATGATTTGCCAGGACTTCCGCCTGACCGAGAGATTGAGTTCGTGATCAGTTTAGCGCCAGGAATTGCTCCGATATCGAAAGCCCCATACAGAATTGCTCCGGTGGAGATGAAGGAACTAATGGTACAACTGCAGGAGCTGTTAGACAATAAGTACATTCAGCCGAGTGTATCACCGTGGGGAGCGCTAGTGTTATTCGTGAAGAAGAAGGATGGGTCGATGCGTCTTTGCATCGATTATAGAAAATTAAACAAAGTCACTATAAAGAATAAATATCCATTACCAAGAATAGATGACTTGTTTGATCAATTGAAAGGTGTTAGATATTTCTTAAAAATAGATTTGAGAAGTGGGTATCATCAATTCAAAGTTAGAAAGGAGGATGTACCAAAGACGGCATTCAGAACTCGTTATGGACATTACGAGTTTTTGGTGATGTCTTTCGAATTTACAAATTCCCCTGCTGCATTCATTGATTTGATGAACAGGGTGTTTAAACCATTCTTAAATAAGTTTGTGGTGGTATTCATTGATGACATACTGGTGTACTCCAAATCTCAAGAAGAACACGTGGAACATCTATGTTTGACGCTAGAGACACTAAGAAAGGAAAAACTGTACGCGAAATTCTGTAAGTGTGAGTTTTGGCTAGAACGTGTACAATTTCTTGGGCATGTGATTGACAAAGATGGGATTTCAGTGGATCCATTAAAAGTTAAAGTTGTAATCAACTGGGAACAACCAAGAACACCTTTAGAGGTGAGGAGTTTTTTGGGACTGGCCGGGTATTATAGACGGTTTATTCAGGATTTTTCCAAGATTGCCACGCCGTTAACAAATTTGACAAGGAAAGCTGAAAAATTCGTTTGGACAGAGAAGTGTGAAGAAAGTTTTTAAGAATTGAAAAAGAAGTTAAGTGTGGCACCTGTGTTGTCATTACCAGATAATACAGGAAATTTTGTGGTGTATAGTGATGCCTCACATAAAGGGTTGGGTTGTGTTCTTATGCAGAACGGAAAAGTCATTGCGTATGCATTAAGGCAATTGAAAGACTACGAGAAAGGGTATCCGACTCATGATTTAGAGCTGGCGGTAGTAGTGTTTGCCCTGAAGATATGGAGACACTATCTCTATGGAGAAAAGTGTGAGATATACACAGACCATAAGAGTCTGAAGTATATTTTCACACAGAAGGACCTAAACATGCGTCAAAGGAGATGGATGGAATTGATAAAAGATTACGATTGTGAGATCTTTTATCATCCAGGCAAAGTGAATGTGGTCGCAGATGCTTTAAGTAGGAAAGGTCAGGAAACGTTGATGTTGATAACCACTCAGGAGTAACTTATTTCAGTAATGACAAATCTACAAATGGAAATAAAATTTCCAAAAGAATCCGATGAACGACTATTCCAAATAGAAGCTGGTCCAAATTTAGTGGACAAGGTGAAGAATGCTCAACTACAGGATGAAGAATGCAGAAAAATAAAGAAAGGTGTGGACGAAGGTAAAGAGGTGAAATACAAGATTAATACTGAAGGGATGCTAAGAATCGAGGGAAGAATCTGGGTTCCAGCAGTACCAGATATTAAATAAGAAATCTTGACCGAAGCTCATAACTCAACATACTCGATTCATCCAGGAAGTACAAAGATGTATCAAGATTTACGACGACACTTTTGGTGGCCAAACATGAAAAGAGATGTCGCAGAATGTGTTGCAAAATGCTTGACATGTCAAAGAGTCAAGGCCTAGCATCAAAGACTAAGTGGATTACTTCAACCGTTGGAAATACCGTAATGGAAGTAGGAACATATCACAATGGATTTTGTGGTGGGTCTTCTAACTACGCAGAGACGATACGATGTGATTTGGGTGATAGTGGATAGATTAACGAAATCAGCACACTTTTTGCCAATAAAGATTAGATTTAATCTTGATCAGCTGGCAAAATTATATGTTAAGGAGATCGTCTCAAGACATGGAGTTCCAATATCAATTGTATCAGACATAGATCCGAGGTTCACATCAAACTTCTGGAAGACACTACAAGAATAAATGGGAACACTGTTAAGAATGAGTACAACATACCATCCGCAAACAGATGGCCAAAGTGAACGAACAATCTAGACGTTGGAAGATATAGAGCATGCATCATGGATTTCAAAGGGAGCTGAGATGAACATTTACCATTAGTGGAATTTGCCTACAACAATAGTTACCACGCAAGCATTGGCATGTCGCCTTACGAAGCATTGTACAGTAGGAAGTGTAGAACTCCACTATATTGGAATGAAGTCAGTGAACGTAAAACTGTTGAGGTTGTCAAACTCATCAGGACAAGATCGGTAGCTGCTCAAGAGAGACAGAAAAAGTATGCTTATCAACAAAGACAAAATCGTGCATTTGACATAGGAAATTTTGTGTTCTTAAAAATTTCTCCTTAGAAGGGGAAAAATTCATTTAAGTAAAAAGGAAAAGCTGAGCCTGAGATTTATTGGACCCTTCGAAGTGCTGCGAGGAGTAGGAGAAGTGGCTTACGAGGTAACTCTACCTCCAGAGTTGGAAAACGTTCACAATGTTATTCATGTTTTGGTTTTACGACCGTATAAACCCGATTACAAGCGTATGATAGATTAAGAACATTTACAGTTCGATAAAGACTTGTCTTATGAAGAGGTTCCTATCCAGATAGTCGACAGAAAAGAACAAGTTCTCAGGAATAAGGTGATACCCTCTGTGAAGGTAATATGGAGGAACCACAATGCGGAAGAAGCTACGTGGGAACTCGAAGATAAAATGATGAAAGATTACCCTGAGTTATTTGTTTAATCTATGTCTTCGATTCCAGGGACAAAATCTTTGTAATGAAGGAAGAATATGACGAATGATTTGCTTGAGTTATGATTCTGGGGGCAGAATCCTTGTAAAGAGGGAAGGATGTAACAATCTGAAAATTTAAATTGTAATTTTAAATATTTATGGAATTATATTAATGTATTTATTGTAGAATAAATATTTGCTTAATTTGATTTAATTTGATTATTTATTTGTTGAATAAATAATTAACGAGTTAAGGAAATTGATCATAATGAGATAATATTTTAATATTTAGTTGATTAAATAAAATTATAATTATAAAGAAAATTATAATTATGTTTTATTGATCTATGTGGTAAATGTATTTAATACATTGTTATTAGAATTAATTAAATTAAGTGTGACCATAAACTATATTATAAAGGAGTTATTAAAATAAGTTAAAGGAGGTTAATTCAGTTTTGGGCAAACAAGGCCTAGTAAATGTTAAGTCTTTAATTTAAATCTGTTTTACCAAACAAGGTGTAAGATTTAATGGGTTACTTTTTAGTTAGTTAGCCAAACAAGCCTTATGGCATTTGAGTTTTTTTTAAAGAACTGATGTCAATTAATAGATATATTTATATTATACAATTATTATGTATTATATCATATACGTTATATTTGTTAGTACGTAAGTTAGAGTTAAATAGGAAGAACTCAGAGAAGAAAAGTTGGAGAGAAAGAAAATTGAGAGAGAGTTGGGAGAAGGCTAGAGAATTTGAGAGAGAAATTGGGGAATAATAAAGCTTTCAAAGAATATCCATCATCTTCTAAAACTAAGGTATCATCTTACCCTTTTATTTTTAAAAGTTATAGTTTTATTCTCTTCCAAAATACTTTGTAAAACCTTTATAGAGGTAGAATTATTTGTTATATATAGTTTTATATGATACATTAGTGGTTAAAAAGTTGTTTGCATAAGTTTATAGATGACTTAATTCATGTTATGCACTTATTTGTGAAGGAAACCATATTACAGTGAATTGGTATGAATATATATGATTATAGCTTAGTTTAAAGTAAAATTGAGGTTTAATTATTTGTTTAATATATATGTTGATCGTTAATTTTAAAAAGGATGAATAAACATAAAAAGTTATTTTGAATTAACTATTTTGGTTGAAAAACACAATCATAGTGATGATTTTCAATAAAAATGTCAAAAAGTGAAGTTTTATCAAAAATAATGAAATTAGATGTTTTAAATTTGATGTTTATGTTGTTAAATGGGTAAAACCATGTTAAGAGTCCTCAAATTATGTTTCAGTGTGAAGTTTATATATGTAGTATATGTTAATTTCGTTGTTAAAAAGTAGTAGTCAGAGGCCAAAATGGCTTTATTTTCATTGTTCACCTAAGTAAGTCATGGGTATCGTAATTCTAAGACCGCATCGCAAATGACCTCGCAAAGACAAGTCTCACATCGCAACATTAACGCCTATGTCAGCAGCCAGCCAAGTATTTGTATGTGATCGCTACCATGAAGTTGCCAAGATCATGTGCCAAGAATGCCTACCACAAGATAAATCGCTGTGCACCGCAACATGAAGTTAATGTAATGGTCAAACAAAGATGTTTTAGTTACACAAAGTCTAAAAAAGTTAATTAAGTGAAATAATAGGACTGTTAAGATGTGATTTTAGTATTACTATTGTAACAACTCGGGTCAAATCCCGGGTCCGGAATAAATCTCGGGTCAAATCCCAAGTCCGAATTGAATCAAATCTATCAAAATAAGGTCTTAAACCACTGGCCCAATAGTATCTTCTTGGGTCAACTTAACCCACCACGGGCTCACCCAAAAGGTCATGACTTCAAGGTACTATTGGTAGTAACTTATTTCCTTATATGCAGACAAATTTTTTCCCTATCTTCCGATGTGGGACTGGGAGGTTACAAACTCCCCCACTTAAATTTCTGACGTTCCCGTCAGAACCGATCACACACATGGGCCCAAAGATCTTTGCCTCTCTCGCCATTGTGGGATAATACCGGCTGGCTTCGTGTCCCCACCTCCGGACCTCCATCTCTCCATTGTGGGATAATACCACCAGCCTTCGTGTCCCCACCTCCCAAGAACTCGATCGAGTGACCAACCCGAAGCCGAGAGTCGGCTCTGATACCATATGTAACAAGACGAGTCAAATCCCGAGTCCGGAACAAATCTTGGGTCAAATCCCAAGTCCGAATCGAATCAAATCCATCAAAACAAGGTCTCAAACCACTAGCCCAATAGTATCTTCTAGGGTCAACTTAATCCACCACAGGCTCACCCAAAAGGTCATGACTTGAAGGTACTATTAGTAGTAACTTATTTCCTTATATGCAAACAATTTATTTCCCTATCTTCTGATGTGGGACTGGGGTGTTACAACTATACTAAGAATGAACATATTATTAATAATTAACTAGTTTTATTACTAATGTAATTTGATTAGGTGATTACAGATCAAACCTTACATGATGTATATACTTATTTATATATAAAGTGTTGGTAGTGACTAATTATGTCATGATGACATATATATAGGGTATTGTGATTTGAGTTGTTACGATTTAGCTTTACTTAAGGCAAGTTTTCTAACTCTACACTTTCGTTGAGCTAGTTCTATTGTTATTATTGTACAAGTTTACTTATCCTAACTCAATTATAATTACGCAAGTTTCTTGTATCTAGTTTGTTTATGATGATGCAAGTTTTCTAAACTTTATTTTGACATTGATCAAGTTATTCCTGTATTTAACTTGTTATTTGGCATGCAAGTTTATATATTCTGATATACTGATGTTGAACAGTTTTTATCGTTTAATTTGCTATTTGTTATGCATGCTTAGTACTCAATTCTAAATAACTTTGGCTTAATATTGTTCAAGCAAGGTATGTTATAATTATTCAATGTTTATGCTCTTAGATTATTCTTAAAGCATGACGTTAGTATACAATGTTGATTCCGTTATGATTTATTCCATAACATAAAGTTATTACCTTTTTATTCAACTACTCCGTAGTTGATGTTCGAATTAATTCAAATTACCTTGAAACTTATCCAAACCAAACTTACTTTAAAGTGCGGACTCGTATTCTAAATGTCGAGAACAACCCTATTATTAGGGGATAATTTACGATAAGCGTTGAAATGTTTGTGCACAAACATTATCATTTAAGGGTAGATCCCCCGATACGAGGAGTCCCTATAATCTTATGATGTTAAAGTTTAAGTTGAAAGATTACTTATAACTATGGACATAGTTCGTGGTCTTATGACCCTCGGATGTATATATTTCAGAATTTTGATTATCATTAATAGAGCATATTGTTCAGTTCTATTGAGCCTATTATCCGGCAATTGTTGTAAAATTTTATTCATTGTCATTTCAAGTGAGCCTTGTTTGCTCACTCTTGCTTATATAATTATTACAGCTAAAGTTAAGAAGGTCGATGTACCTAGCACCAGTAAAGGAAAGGGAAATGTGAACAAGTATTGAAGACTTGTAATATGTTAACATTTTATTGTCGGAATTTATTTGAATTATTGTAATGAAGTTATTTAATTTTCCGCATATGAATGTTTGTATTTAAAGGTTAGATAACCTGGGAGATTTTTATTAATGTAATCCTTTAAAGGGAATGTTTATTATCTAATTTTATTATGATTGGGTAGTTAGATATGAATATTTTTATTAAGTGAACACTAAATCTTGTGGTAATAAAGTACTCGAATTTGGGGGTGTCACAGAAAATCACGGATGAACAGTTGTTAAAACTCACGGATTAAATTTTTTTTCCAAACGTCAGATTTTTTTAAAAATAATAATATAAAATTCAGGTAAAATAAATAACTTTATATATAATATAATATATTCTATTTTTTCATAAAAAACAAAACCTATTATAATATTAATATGTATATATATATATATATATAATGTCAGTACTCCTTCCCGTGACCTTACAAAATTTCTCTCCCCCCCCCCCCCAAATGTCCTTTTCAAAACGTTTGCTATATATATAATATAAAACATATATATTATATAACATATAATATATACATAATATAAAACATATATATAATATATTACCTTCCATATACGTAACCCCCCCACCATTTTGGCCTCATATGTGACCCCCACATGTGGCCCCACCTTTATTATATTAAATAATTTTCTACCGATTATTTTGAAAAATGGGTAAATAGGGGCCCATAAAATAAGCAAAATTTACAATAAATACTTTATAAAAATTCTCTTAATATTTTTAACAATATTTATTCATATTATTATAACTCGCAATATTAACAACCAGGTCGTTCCTAGGAAAGAGGGGGTTTTCCGATAAGGTTTTCTCCCTATTGGCGCGCAATTAGATGACCAAACTCCTTTCCTCGATAGAACTTTCTAGACATTGTTAATTATGCAAATAATAATATGAATAACTTGTCATCTCAATTATTGATTTAATAATATATAAAATATTGACAATAATTGAATCACATAACATGAGATACTATGTAGCAATTACTATAGCAATAATTGAACAAAACTGAGTGACTTCTCACGTAAGCATCAAAAATTAATTCTGTGTGCTAATATGCAACCACGCGTATTACTGTACTTTTATCACTGGGTATTTCAACAGTTAACGGTAAAACTATAGCCGTTATTTTCATAAAAAGATATTTCTGTCGTTTTCTAACTCCGACAACAATTCTATTGTGGGGTCCACCAATGATTGTATCGTCGTACAAATATTCCCTGTTAAAACGAATATTCTCCGACCAACCGAATATTATATAACAACTTGCATACTTTACAAAATTTATAAATATTACCCACAACTTTAATATTATAACAAATCAACACCATAATTATTTAAAATGATATTTATAAAAAAATTCATCTTTATTCATAAAAGTTGTGGTCTTACTGACCAAGATCTAGGGTTTTTGAAAATGGGTTGATATAAGACTGCAATACCATACCCAAGATACATTCAGCCGCAATACGGCATCGTAAAGGAATAAAAACTATTTTTATTTATAAAATTTGATTTTTAATTAAAATAAAAGGTTTATTTTAATTAAAAATTAGATTTCATGTTTTTCAAAAATTCTAAATTAAAATAAAGTTATTTATTTTGTATTTAGAATATAATTTCACATTGATTAAATAAAGGAGTTTATTTTAAATCAAAATTGAAATTAATGCTAATTAAATTTTCTCAATAAATTGATATCAATATATATTAAATGATTATTATTCATGAGATGAATGTTTTATTTATTTATACATATGGTGATATGTATAATAATAAATGGGAATAATTATGGACTATTGACCAATGTGATTAGATTTTATTTTGGTTGGATGCTTGAATGAATGAGTTTTATTAAATGGGGTCTGCGTACCTCATCTTTTCTGGTTTTATTCTTGATGTAAATTATATCTCTCTCCTATGTATTTTCCCTTGACTGCTGATCAAGGTTTCAATTTAAATGAAATAGCTTATGTAATAGGATTAATTAGAATTTCTCAAAGAACCAGAGATCAAAGATACATGAGCGCTCGAAGACCCGTTTGTAATGGAGACCGAGTTTAAATATAATAGTTATATTTAAATATTAATTCTTGCGCCCTAGGGTTTGACCTTTTGGTTCACTTGGTGGCTCTAGTGAACCAAATTAGAATAAAAATCCATAATCAATCTGGGTAGAATATATTATTCTATATTTGCATTCTGGTATTATATATATATATATATATGTGTGTGTGTGTGTGTGTGTGCGTGTGTGTGTGCGCGCGCGCGCATGCACGCTAAACAAGATGAGACTAATAATAACAAACCCCTCAAAGAAATTATATTAAGTTGTAACATTCAAATATATTTGAAATATCGAATGTCTCCTTCTAGCATGATAAAAACAATAGAGCTTTGAATATTTAATATGAGTTTGTTATGCACTCACAAGGCAAGTATTAAATATTTGAGATGTTGTTTTTATTACATAAAATGTTTATAAGGAATTGAACATTACCGCTTTGTTGTGCACACATAAGGGCTGTAGTTTTCTCTTCACTTATATGGAAATGTTGGGTATGACTTATGTGACGCCCCCAAAATAGGTATACATCACCCATTCTGAGTCGCCAAATACATGGTATAGAATACAAATACAAACTTAATTATACAACTATCATGTAACATAAGCTGAGAGTTTTAACATTAATATTGTCTCCTAGACAGTATCCAAACTCAAATGGAGTCCTCATTACAATTATTATCACACTATTTCACAGAATAGTGAGGACTACTAAAGCAACCATCCGGACCTTCAATCCATTCCCCGACTAGTCCCAGCTATATTCTCATTTTCCTGAAGAGAACAATGAAAAAAAAGGGTAAGCTCAACTAGCCCAGTAAAGAATATTATGACTAAGATAATGCAAAATAAATCATATGTAGCCTTCAACAATGTTAAACTGATAGAATACAATAGACAACAAGTTTAACTGAAGCGGAACAAACAATCCATTAGAAGAGTCAAGTAGAGCATGATATCTACTATCTTCTATGATTTAAAAGTTTATCATCAATTTTATCGTTGAGACACAGATTAATAATTAATCCACATCACTGAGTTATCCATGCACTATGGGCCAAGGATATTCATTAGTATCATATCCACGAATTATCCATGCACTATGGGCCAAGTATATTCGTGTTATCACCAATGGTCATGATCATGTCAAACAACAATTCATCTTTGCACCCTTGGCTGAAGAGAACGCATGGTCATTATCATACCAACAACTGTCCATCAAAGCACTACGGGCCAATGAGGACTTTTACCACATCATTTGTAATATTACATGTCATGATTATACTGAATAATCCCTAGTCATAATCATACCAATCAACAGTCCATCTATGCACTACGGGCCAAAGATGACTTTCATCACAATATAAACATAAGGATGATGACAATCATATAAGAATTCAATCAAACGAAATCAAGGATAATTATTAAAGACTTTAAATTTATCTAGAGTTTAAAAATGTCCAAAGTGTCAACATGATAACTGCTTTGTGGAGTAAAATTCAAGAATAATATTCACGTATCAAAAATAATTTGGACAGAAAAGAATCAATTTTTTCGTCGTGAATAGTACCCCGGGTGAATAGTATCCCGTGAATAGTACTTCATGAATAGTACTCCATGAATAGTACTTCGTGAATAGTGTCATACATATGAATAGTATCAGATGTATGAATAGTGTCGTACGTATGAATAGTTCCGTATGTATGAATAATATACATGAATAGTACTCCGACCTGAAAAGCATAAAATTTAACAAGAATGTTCAGAAAAACTAA
Source organism: Panax quinquefolius (assembly GCA_020205615.1). NCBI lineage: Eukaryota > Viridiplantae > Streptophyta > Magnoliopsida > Apiales > Araliaceae > Panax > Panax quinquefolius. The sequence continues at coordinate 60,725,335 of CM035158.1, forward strand.
TTACAGTATAGTATCTTCATCTATACCTCTATTTTTAATTTAGTCATGCAAGTATTATCAATCTTGCACCAACTCCCCTATAAGTAAATCATGTGAATCAATAGTACACACATGTGAACACATAGTTATAAGCATGTGAATTAATAGCAATTAATTGCTCATTTATCCGGTGAATTACCCGATTGGTCAATATAACCTCCAGACATTAATTATTATCAAAATAAATGTCGATTTTCACTAACACTAATAATTCCCACATAATGGAACTATCAATTTCATCTTTTAATCAATACGAACTTATTCACACTACTAAAAAACAATAAATAGACAACGCTTAAACCACAACATTTTTTATGAAAACGTTGTGGTATTTTTTTCCACAACATTTTTTAAAAAAACGTTGTAGATATATATGCAAAAATGTATATATTTAAAAGGGTATTTTTTGGGTTTTAATTAGATAATATTTTTAAAAAAAAAAAGTTGTTTATGAAGAAAAACACGGAGCAAAAATACGCTTCAGTTAAAACTTAAAATTAGAAGACGTATTCTTTTTTCCTTCTCTCTCCCGGTTTCCCTCTCTATCTCCAAGTTTCCTTCTCAGATCTGCTCTTTGGTTGTGTTCTTATTGTCCATGCTTGTGGAAGGGGTAGGCGAGGTCTCGGGCGAGGAGGAGCCGGAGTGGGTCGCCGAGTTTGGGTTTGTTTAGGCGGAGCAAGAGCTATCTGGTGGCGCCTGCTTCTCCTCGCCGACTTCGTTTTATGGCTCCGATAATGAAAACCGTAGAACAAGAAGGCCTACTCTTGAACGAGACCAAATAAATCTGAAGCAAGATGAGGATAATGATAAAGGGCAACTGTGTATCTGTAGATCTGATTGCTTTCGTCCCCGATCACTATCTCTCTCTGATTCTCTCTAAAGGTGTTGTGTGAGAATCGAAGAAAAGGCCCGCTCATCACAAGCGTCTCTTTATCTCCCACCCGTAAGTATATGATTGTTTTTCTTTTTGTTTGAATTTCTTCCGGAATCAATATAATATATGTATATACTGATCTTTTCTACTGTGTCTAATTTTGTTTGTATATATAAATAAATTTAGTGGTTTTTTCTTGGTAGATTTTATTAGGTTAAAATTCTGTAGCTTCTTTGATTTTGCACAAGTTACTCCTATCTACAGTAAACTTCATAACTTCTCTCAATTTTAGCTCATGTCCAGTTAGCTTTGCTGATTGAAAATTTTTTGTCATGAATTTTGCTTCTAATTAGGGTCCATATGAATTTCTTAACTTTGACGATTAATATTGTCATGAATTTTGCTTCCGCAATTAGGGTCCATATAAAATTTTGTAGACGTGATTATTTTCTCTGCAGATTTGTGACATGGTTGCTATTGTAAGATATCTGAATGTCACTCTTATGTGCTGGAACTGGACAAAACTTCATTTTGGGTTGATCCAAGGTGGGTTCAGTAGTTTTGTTCTATTAAGTGGACATAATTGTAATCGTATATCATCTTGAGTGCCATAGATTCTGTGTGACTACTCTCTTCATATTTCCTAAGATTGTCTATCAATGTGGCAGTGAGTTTAAGGACATATTTGATGTTGATCATTGCATAACATCCTTGAGGAATGATGTTCGGATTTTGAAAAAGCTTCCACCACAACTTAAGAGAAGAGTTGAGCTTGGACTATTCTACTCGTTGGTTTGCTATACGATGCTAACAGTGGCATTTTTTATTCTTCATGTCTAGCACTTGCAAACCGTAATCAACTACTGATCTAATTTTTTTGTAAACAGATTTTTTTATAGATTCGAACTTCAAAAGGAAAGAAGGTTTGTGTCCTTTAACACCTGAAGAAACTACCCTAATATTAACTGCATTGGGCATTGATCGTGATGTTCAAATCTATATTGGGCATTGATCGTGACCTTTACTTTTGCTAGTAATGAAGTTCTTAATTAATGACTTAGACTGCAATAATGCTCAGAAGGTACTTAAACCAAGTAAATGTGCCACGTATGGAAGAAGATGCAGAAACATGTATGCTAATGTAAAAAAGTGTTCTGTGTAATACAATAAGAAAAACCTCATTGCTCTTCAATGCTATGTTTTCCGGTAGGCATTTCACATACGAAATTTGATCGGGCTTATTTGAATTGGTCGGTTTATTTCACTGGGACATTATGATGCTGAGTATTTTTATAATTAGCAGCAGTTCTGTTTCTTTTCTTCTGTTTTGCGTATTTCTAAAGAGAGCCTCTATATAGTTTGTAAATGTTAAACAATGCGATGCAGTGAGTACTTCCCATACTCAACATACTTTGAAGGTGGTTGTAGCTCTGCAGTTATGTCTTGCAACCAGATAAAGAAGAACCCTGCTAATACTTGGAAGGGACAGCTGAAGCACAAGGTCTGGATGAAGCAATTGCATGGGCTAAAGAGAAGTTTCAATCACATAGCTCACTAGAAGACTGGAGCATGAAACAACATGAGAAAGAACTATCTGCAGAAGTTGCAGGTACTGTGGTTTATTGTCTTACAACTGAACTAATATTTACATGTAAGAAGTTCTATAAGAGGCTGCTAACAATTACCATTTATTTCTTATAAATTTTTAGAAAGTCCTGTTGTGCTTCACTTTCCAGATGGGCAGATGGATGGATGTGGATCATTGCACTTACAAGTGGTAAAATTTAGTTTTATGGAACAAAAGTCATATTTGATTAAAAGGAAAAAGAAAAAAAAATGCTGGTAGATCTGTCTATGAAAATAAACTAAACAAAAAAATGACAGTGATTTGTACAGGAGTCCCTTCCTATGTATAATAACACATAGGATGATATGTGTATGCCATTTGCTTGCACCTTGGAGCATATGCCCAGTAATATGCATATTTTAGAATGATAAGGTCACTGATGAGCTTTCTTTCCTTTTTGCTCCTTTTGCAAGATGAGACGCCAAATAATTGGAAAACAGAAGAAGAAAGAAAAATGGATGAATATGTAAAGTCTCTAACCTTTTACTAAATAAATACTTATAATATTTTGTTGTTGTTCGTTGCTCGAAAGAAACAGTTATGTACATCAGAATCAACTAATCAAGCCACTCTAATGAATTATAATCCCTATAATTGGGCTATGACATAGGAATGGGACATGCAAGCATCTAAGATGCTACCAAACAGATACCTATATACTACAGCTAAATCAATGTATGATGATTCCTCACAACATATCCCCACTAACTTTCTATAACCATAACAAAGATTGAACCTCTACTGATCAACATGAGTATGTGTGCACACGTGCTACCCCCATGTCAATTGTTTTGTGCTTAATGCTAATCCATATTCACTTTTATTTATATAGTGACTGGAAAACTATTACAGTGTCATGTTACTAAATCCTAATAACAGTTTCTCATTCTTCAAATTATAATGTCAATCGAGACTTGTCTACTTGTTCCAAGTTGCGGAATGTTTTTTCCTCATGTTAGACATCTGAAAAGAATTGCTACTTGCTCTCAGACACTCGCTTCTTTTTTTCCTTCTTTCATATTTTGGATTAAGAAAATAACATTTCAATAAAAAAATAATAAGAATACTTTTTCTTGTGGTGAAGTACAGAGGGAAATGGCATTACTGGATGAAGATATAAGGTTATGGTCATCTAGAAAGGAAAGAAACATTCAGTTGCAGAGTCAGGTACTTTAGCTGTTAATTGAATAATAACAGGCTGTGTAAACTTTCACATAGTAGTGCCAGTATTTAGTCTCAATAGCGTATATCTTATGCTTAATTTAATCAGATGGGAGCTATTGAAACAAGCAATGTTGATGAAGTAAAATTCTTTTTGATGAACTCTCTTGATACAATATTTGAAAGTTCTTAAGCAAATTATTACAGTATACTTGCATAAAGAAATCACATATATTACAGTATACTTGTTTTGGCAGTCATTGTATCTTTGCCACTTGGTTACATCAATTTGAATGAGGTTATGTGTCTATTGCTCTGATGAATTGCCCTTTTCATTGTTACTAATTTTTTGATATACCATGAGTATAGAATGTGGATTCATCATGTCTCACTTAGTTAATTAGTACTGGTGTGGATTAGTAATTTTGATTGGTCCAAAAGTAACAAAGCAACTCAGTTTATACTTTCTTCTTTTCGACCAGGCAGAAGAAGTTGAAGCTGTTCTAGCTAATGGAAAACAATGGAGCTATCTGTAAACCTTAGAAGGTTGGCACTAGCCCAATGGAGCTATGGATAGTTTGGTATATGTTTTGTGGATGTAGTAATTTGAAATTGTAAACGAATGGTATTATTGGGATGTATTTTGAATGGTTGATAAATTTTGCCTTTAAATTTAAATGAGAATTTAGACCTTTTAGTTATATATCATGGCATTAGTATATTGCAGGTGCATTGGTAATGTAGGTGAATTATAATTTTTTTTTCTTTTTTTTTAATCTACATTTTAAAAACGTTGTGTAAATGTGCATAAACGTTGTTTGATATACTAAACAACAACGTTTTTATCCAAAAAACGTTGTGCAATCATACCTTCTACAACGTTTTTAAGCATTTGCTAATTTTTGAAAAATAAATCTACAACATTTTTTTTCTAAAAAACGTTGTGTATTGTGCTTAACTACAACGTTTTAAAAATATTGTCTAATGGTGTCAAATAGATGACACTCATAACCACGACGTTTTCCTGACTGAAACCATAACGTTTTTTTCGCGTTGTCTATTTACTGTTTTGTAGTAGTGTCATCATTAATATTATAATTCACAATATTTAACAACCAGGTCGTTCCTAGGAAAGAGGGGGCTTTCCGATAAGGATTTCTCCTTATTGGCGCGCAATTAGGTGACCAAACCTCTTCTTGACAGAACTTCTAGACATTGTCAATATTACAAATAATAATATGAATAACTTTGCCGTCTCAATTATTGATTTAATAATATAACATATTATGCAGATGATACTGTGATAATAATTGAATCAATAATATGAGAGATATGATGCAACAATTACTATAGCAATAATTGAGTATAACTAAGTGACTTCTCACGTAAGCATTAATAATCAATACCGTGTGCTACTATGCAACCACGCGTATTACTGTACTTTTACTAGCGGGTAGTTCAACAGTTTTAATGGTAACACTTTCGCCGTTATGTTTATAAAAAGATAATTATGTCCTTTTCTAACTACGATAATACTTCCGTTGTGGGGTCCACCAATGATTGTGCCGTCGTACGAATATTTCCTGTTAAAACGAATATTCCCCGACCAATTGAATATTATATAACTACTTGCTTACTTTGCAAAATTTGTAAATATTACCCACAACTATAACATTATATCAAATCCACACCATAATATTCAAAAATATATTTCGAGAAAATTATTCTTTATTCATAAAAGTTGGGGTCTTATAACCTCCCCTTCTTATGAAATTTCATCCTCAAAATTAGGGTACGTACCTGGTATATCGAAGAGGTGAGGATATCTTGACTTCATCTCAGATTCTAACTCTCATGTCATTTCTTCCATATCGTGGTTTCTCCACAAAATTTTGACTTGAGATATAACCTTGGAGCATAGAATATGATCCTTCTTATCCAAGATTTTAACATGTAACTCTTCATACGTTAAATCTTCTTCTATCTCGTCTGGTTCTAATTCAATAATGTGGTTCGGGTCTTTCATATATTTACGTAATATAGATATGTGAAAAACGTTATGAACACGAGACATACTTGGTGGTAAGGCGAGTCTATAGGCCATAGTTCTTACTCGATCGAGGATTATAAATGGGCCAATGAATCGAGGATTGAGATTTCCTCTCTTTCCAAATCTCGTAACTCCTTTCCATGGTGTAACACGTAACAACACATGATCTCCAATATTGAATTCCACGTTCTTTCGATGAAGATCAGCATAACTCTTTTGTCGATCTTGTGAGGTTTTTATACGTTATCGGATCGTCTGAATCTTTTCCGTAGTCATACTTACCAACTCAGGTCCCAACAACGTTGCTTCACCCACCTCATCGCAGCATACCGGAGAACGATACTTTCTTCCATACAATGCCTCAAATGGAGCCATGTCAATACTTGCTTGATAATTATTGTTGTAGGAAAACTCCACCAATGGTAAGAACTTGTCCCAACTTCCCTTGAAGTCAAAGACACAGAGTCTTAATAAATCTTCAAGAGTTTGAATAGCTTTTTGCAAACTAACCCAAAATCTTGAAGTGAATCTTGGGTCTCGATCAGAAACTATGGATATTGGCATACCATGCAATCTTCCAATCTTGTTTATGTACATACTAGCAAGACGTTCAAGTGTTTAATTTTCTCATATCGGTAAGAAATGAGCAGACTTGGTCAATCTATCAACAATGACCCAAATCGCATTTATGCCTTGAGAAACCTTGGGAAGACTAGTAACGAAATCCATGGTAATGTGCTCCCACTTCCATTCTGGAATTTCAAGTGGTTGCAATGGACCTTTTGGCAATTGATGCTCCGACTTGACTCGTTGACAAGTTAGACACCTTGAGATAAACCCTGTTATCTCTCTCTTCATATTTCTCCACCAAAATGTATGTCGAAGATCACGATACATTTTGGTACTCCCAGGATAGATTGAAAATGGTGTGTTGTGCGCCTCCATCATGATTTTATACTTCAAGTTAGAATCGTTAGGAACACAAAGTATGGAGTTGACTCGAAGTATTCCTTCTTCATCGATTCTTGCTTCTGGAATAGCACCTTCATGCACTTTCTTCCTTATACGCATCAGGTCCAGGTCTGTAGCTTGAGCAACTTTAACTTTATCGATTAAAGTAGGTTCTACTCGTATATTCACCATCATCACATGGGTCCCTAGAGTCTTTAACTCTATCTCCATCCTTCGTAAGTCATATAAAATGGGTCTTTGCGTTGACAATATTGCACTCGTACCCGCATATGATCTTTTACTCAATGCGTCAGCTACTACATTCGCTTTTCTAGGATGGTATTGGATGGTATGATCACAATCTTTCAACAGCTCAAGCCATCGTTGTTGCCGCATGTTGAGTTCCTTTTGAGTGAAGAAATATTTGAGGCTTTTATGATCCGTATAGATCTCCACCTTCTCTCCATACAGGTAATGCCTCCAAATCTTAAGCGCAAAAATGACTGCTGCCAACCCTAGATCATGAGTAGGATAATTCCTCTCATATTCTTTGAGTTGTCGCGAGGCATAGGCTATGACTTTCCCATGTTACATGAGAACACATCCTAACCCTTTGCGTGAAGCATCACTGTAGATGACAAATCCCTCTGAGCTAGATGGTATTATCAGAACAGGTGCTGAAATGAGTCTTCTCTTGAGTTCTTGAAAACTCTTTTCACATTCCTCGCTCCAACCGAACTTTGTATCTTTTCTAGTCAGCTGAGTTAATGGAGTAGAGATTCGAGAAAATCCTTTCACGAATCTCCGATAATAACCAGCTAAGCCGAGAAAGCTACGTACTTCGGTCACTAACTTTGGTTGCTCCCAGCTTTGAATTGCTTCAATCTTCGCTAGGTCAACAGATATTCCATGATTTGATATTACGTGCCCAAGGAATGCAACTTCCTCAAGCTAGAACTCACATTTCTTTAACTTGGCATAAAGCTTGTTTTCACAAAGCTTTTTAAGTATCAGCCTCAAGTGTTGCTCATGGTCTTCACGGCTTTTGGAGTATATGAGGATGTCATCAATTAAGACTACCATAAAGTGATCCAAATATTCCTTGAATACTCGGTTCATCATGTCCATGAAGGCAGCAGGAGCATTAGTCAATCCAAAAGACATGACTAGGAATTCATAATGCCCATACCGAGTTCTGAAAGCAGTCTTTGGAATGTCATCAGTTTTAATCTTCAACTGATGATATCCGGAATGAAGATCAATCTTTGAAAAGAATTTGGCTCCTTGCAACTGGTCAAACAGGTCATCAATGCGAGGCAACGGGTACCTATTTTTGACGGTGACATGATTCAACTCCCGATAATCAATACAAAGTCGCATACTTCCATCTTTCTTCCTCGCGAATAGAAAAGGAGCACCCCAAGGAGACGTACTAGGACGAATGAAACCGATGTCTAATAATTCATGTAGTTGGGTTTTTAACTCCTGAAGTTCAATAAGAGCCATTCGATATGGGGCTTTGGAAATTGGTTTTGTACCGGATTCAAGGTCGATACAAAATTCATTTTCACGCTCTGGGGGTAGGCCAGGAAGTTCTTCAGGGAATACGTCAGGAAATTTATTAACAATAGAAATATCATTCAAATCTGACGTATTTTTATTTAAATCCGTGACATGGGCTAAGAAAGTTTGAAATCCGTTTTTCAATAAATGAATAGCTTTATGGCTTGATATGACAGTGATTGATTTTAGTGGTTTGGTTGCTTGAATTCGCATAATAGGTTGGTTAGGAATATGAAAGCTAACAACCTTAGGAAAACAATCGATTTTAGCATGATGAGTAGTTAACCAATCAATCACTCAAATCACATCAAACGCAAGTATTTTCAAAGAAATAAGATCGAAAGGTAACGTGCGGTTACCGATTTGAATCAAACAAGACTTATAAACAGTGGATGTAATGAAGGTTTCTCCGAACGGAGTTTAAACCGATAAGTCAAAGTCTAATTTCTCCGGAGTCAAATTTAAACGTTGAGCGTAAGTAGGAGAAATAAAGGAATGGGTAGAACCGGTATCAAATAAGGTATATACTTCGCTAGAGTTTATGATTAGCTTACCCGTGATCACCTCGTTCGGATTCCTTGCTTTTTGGGAGGTTACGACAAACGCTCTCCCTTGAACTACCGATTTTGTCTTGTTTGGGACGGCCTTTGATGCCTCCATCCCAGTTGGACTTAACTTTGGTGCATGAAAAAATCGGGCTAGGTGACATTCTCTTCCACAATTGTAACATGCTTTGGACCGCATCACGCAGTTTGGACTGATATGCCCCTCCCCTCCGCATTTGTAACATACGACCGGCAGTCGTTCTCCTTCCTTAACAATAGGTGCTGGTGCTGACGTCTTTCCATCATTGTTGAATCTCCTCTTCTTGAAATGTCTACTCTTATTGTCATGGCCAGGATTACCACCGAAGTGATTACCATTTCTGGCATGTTGATTCCCTCCATGCTTGTTGTCACCACTTCGATAATTGCTACCACTGGTATTATTGACTTGTCGGCTGCTCTCTCTTGGTTGGGTTGACTCATTATCGTGCTCCAATAACTGAGCCCTATTCACAACATCTGAATACAAACACAGTTTGTGAGAAATTAGGTATTGATTTATCTCGGGTTTCAAACCTCTTAGAAATATCCGCGTCATTCTCTCCTCATTATCAACCAAGTGGGACGCAAACCAGGACAACTCGGCAAACTTAGCTTCGTATTGTGACACGGTCATATTGTTTTGCTCCAGCTTGATAAACTCTACCTCCTTAATGTGACGAATACTTTCGAGAAAGTACTTGTCGTTGAACAGCTCTTGGAACTTCTCCCAAGACATCTTTAGTGCGGTAGGTTGAGTACGCTTTACAGATTCCCACCGAAGTCTGCCGCCTACTCGCAACATGAAGGTGGCAATGGAACCTTTTGCTCCTCGGAGCATCCCAAGACATCAAATATCTTGGTGATCTGCTTTATCCACGTCTCCGCCTTAAGTGGTTTTGGCTCTCCAAAAAACTTCGGTGGTCCCAGCTCCTTGAACTGTTTATCGGTGACCGTCCGAGAGTTGCCAGTGTTTCCACCTGCATTTTGAACAGGAGCCGCTCTCGCCTGATGTTGCATGAATTGCATAAAGCCTCTGAAAATCCCATCGTTCACCATTTCATCGGTGTTATTATTTACCTGAGGATTATTGTCTTCCTATTGCACATTATCCTTGGTATTGATCGTTAGTGACTCAACGGTCTCATGTGCTTCATTGCTTATCTCAACATTTTTGGATGCCATTTTCAAATACAACCACAAAACAAGGGTTAATTAACATATCACATATTACCCCTATACTCTAACCGACCAATTAAATACCAAATAAACTTAGGTAGGTCATACTAGCGAAGGAATTCCCCGTCTCTCCCCTCCTAGTTCTTGTCTCACATCTCAACCAAGGATCATATCCTAAGCTTTGATACCAACTTGTGACGCCCCCAAAATAGGTATACATCACCCATCTTGAGTCGCCAAATACATGGTACAAAATTCAAATACAACTTAATTATACAACAGTCGTGTAAATTACGACAAAACATAATCTAATAGTTTTAATAAGAATATTATCATCTAGACAATATCCTTACTCAATGGAGTCCTCATTACATTTTTTATCACACTATTTTATAGAATAGTGAGGACTACTAAAACAACCATCTGGACCGACAATACAATCCCCGACTTGTCCCAGCTATATTCTCATTTCCTAAAGAGAACAGTGAAAGAAAGGGTGAGCTCAACTAGCCCAGTAAGAAATATTATGACTAAGATAATGCAGAATAAATTATCCTTAGCCTTCAACAGTATGACAACTGATAGAATATAATAGACAACAAGTTTTAGATCAACAACTGCAGCGGAATAAGCAATCCATTAGAAGAGTCAAGTAGAGCATAATATCTACTATCTTCTATGATTTAAAAAGTTTTTCATCAACTTTATCGTTGAGACTCGGCTTAATAAATAAAATCAAATCATCCCTGCATCACGGCCAAGGATATTCATGTAATCATCAATGGTCATGATTATACCGAATAATCCCTGGTCATAATCATACCAACAACTGTCCATCAATGAACTACAGGCTAATGAGGACTTTCACCACATCATTCGTCACCTTACGGTCATGATTATACCGAATAATCCCTGGTCAAAATCATACCAAGTCCATCTATGCATGTAAGCCAAAGATGACTTTCATCACAATATAAACATGAGGATGATGACAATGACATAATAATTCAATAAAACAAGGTCAAGGATAAATTTTAAAGATTTATAATTTAATTTATCCAGAAATCAATAACGTCCAAATTGTCAACATGATACTGCTTTGTGGATTAAAATTCAAGAATGCTCAAAAGAATATTTCCATGAAAAGATACTGGATGAAGCACAAATATCCAGGATATTCTACTAATTTCACGGAGTATAGAAGCCAAAACTTTAACCAACCTGAGTATAATAGAATATATGAAGGCTCGAAATGCATTTTTGTTCGCCATGCGGTAATCCACGTAGACAGATCATTTCCACAATTTAATAAGGAATGAATACGAAGGATCATTCACCATGCATGCGGTAGTCCACATAGAGAGGTTATTCCAATAGAATAATAAAGAATGGAATAACAGAAGAATTCACCATGCATGCGGTAGTCCGCGTAGACTGGTTATTCCAACAGAATAATAAAGAATGGAATAAAAAAAGAATTCACCAGGCATGCGGTAGTCCACACAAACAGATTATTCCAATAGAATAATAAAGAATGGAATAATAGAAGAATTCACCAGGCATGCGATAGTCCGCACAGACAGGTTATTCCAACAGAATAATAAAGAATGGAATAACATAAGAATTCACCAGGCATGCGGTAGTCCGCACAGACAGGTTATCCCAACAGAATAATAAAGAATGGAATAATAGAAGAATTTACCAGGCATGCGGTAGTCTGCACAGACAGGTTATTCTAACAGAATAATAAAGAATGGAATAACAACCCTTACGAGTATTGAAAGAAATAACTCTCTTCATGAATATGAAAGAAATAATACCCCTTACCTTAGAAGAAACTGGATACTGGAATACTATAATTTCTCTCTATAATAATTTCTCTTATGAGACTTAGTGAATTGGTGAGAATGAAAGAAGAACGAGCTTCTATTTATAGGAAAATATGATAATTGCATGTTTTGGGACTCGAAATATTACAGTATAATACCTTCCTCTTTTTCTTCATTTTTAGTTTAGTCCTGCAAGTATTATCAACTTGCACCACCTCCCCTAATAGTAAATAATGTGAATTAATAGTTCATTCGTGTGACTTAATAGTATAACCATGTGAAAAAATTAATTACAGTATAGTACCTTCATCTATACCTCCATTTTTAATTTATTCATGCAAGTATTATCAATCTTGAACCAACTCCCCTAATAGTAAATCATATGAATCAATAGTACACACATGTGAACACATAGTTATAAGCATTTGAATTAATTGCAATTAATTGCTCATCTATCAGGTGAATTACCCAATTGGTCAATATAACCTCCAGACATTAATTATTATCAAAATAAATGTCGATTTCCACTAACACTAATAATTCCCACATAATGGAACTATCAATTTCATCTTTTAATCAATACGAACTTATTCATCATTAATATTATAACTCACAATATTTAACAACCATGTCGTTCCTAGGAAAGAGGAGAAACCTTCATTACATATATAAGTATATATGATTTAGCATCCGGTGAGTTATGCCTCGATTGAGCCTAGACTTATGTTTGGATAATGTGCATCACAATATTTAACAACAATATTGTGAGTTATCATTAATATTATAACTCACAATATGGACTAACATTAATGTTATAAGTCTAGGCTCAATCGAGGCATAACTCGATAATGTTAGTCCATATATAAAATATATACATATATAAGTATATATATAGATAGAAATGAAAACCACGGATCAAAGTCCGGGCATACACACATAACACGACTCTCAACGTGAAGAATAGTGTGTGCAAAGATGAAGAGAAAGGCTTTATAGAGTGTGAAAAGGCTTACAGTGGACAACCAAACTAGGCTTCTATCACTCCAGATGGATAAACACTCAGCTCTCGCCGATAAAATATAACTATATGTGAGCTAGCAGGTGTTTAAGATGAGAAAGCACTCAATATAGGGTCTGTACAGAACAAATTGGACAGGGCTTCCTTGCCTCTTTTTCTCTTACAAATGGCCACCCCAAGCTTTATATTTATAGAGCTGGGAGCTACAGGTGTACTTGCGGCAGCCACAGATGCACCTACAGCTTCTCGAGGAGCCTCGGGCTCTTTGGGTCCTGTTGTCTCGAAGTACGTGCACTCGTGTACTATGATGTTCGCTCGAACTTATAGAACTTCAATCCAAGCATCCGAACGAGGTGTTCAAGACCTTTTTTAGACTGCTTTTGTCGAGAGTTACGCAATGACATGGGATTAGAGGTTGTACGAAGTCAGGAAGAGGGGACCATGCCCATGGTATTCCAGCTTCAAATTCTATCCGGTGTGTTGCCACGCGTAATAGTCACTCAAGATTGTAACTCCTTGGTTCTTCTGGGACATTGCTGGGTAGAAATGTATGTATAAAATTTTGAGATGGCGCGCTGGGGTTGAGGTGGAAAGATGACGATTTTGCCCCTCACTAGGGTTATCTCCGGTTTGGGCTGATAGCAGGCGTTGCTCAGGGTTACATCTGAGATTAGACTACTGCAAGTGTTTGAATTCCGCAAGTTCATTTGTAAGTGTGCCTGTCTTCCCGGTGTTAGCTCCAGGTCTTTTGAATGAGTCCCTCGGCAGGAGGTTAGAGATTGAAACTGATTGCATGCATTTGAAATAAGCATTTTTGGAGTTATCGCCGGAACTACAACAACATTCCTTGGGGTTATCTCTAAGGATGAAACTCGGGGTTATCTTCGAGGTTGGAATTGATACTCCTGGTGTGTGTTCCGGGGTTAAAATTGAACTTCCTGTAGTATCCAGAATGGATGTGAGCTATCTTCCAGGGTTATTTCTGAAAGACAAATCTTCCCTCCTTCAATGTTAGTAACAGGTGTGCAGAAAATTTTGAGTGTCTACAGATGCCCCTCTTTATCATATTCATGCAATGTAAGGAATGGATAGGATAAAGAATCCTAGACACTTGAAATGCAACAAGATAAATATAATGTTATGTGCAGTAAGATGATGCAAATGCATGATGCATGTATGTTGTTGGATTATTTTCCAACATGATGGAATGATTGTTGGTTCCCTGTTAATCCTGTCGGGGATGACAATTAGTGATGTCTTGGACGTTCGATCCAATTCTTCAAGAATGTTTACGTTGGGGTTATAACCAAAGTCCTGAATCCTTGATATAGACTTTACTCCAAAGATGTGCCTCTCATGTGCAAGAGATCTGTGGGGATAAAGTTTTGTCTATTTTGAGGATCTGTATAACATATTCCATCATCGGTCATCTCCGATGAGGATGGTCTTCTCTTGTTTGTGTCACCAACATATACCACGGTCCTGTTGGAGTTACTGTCAATAGTATGTATTATCAGGGCTGCCTGACCTTCGCTGATGTGTGTATCACCAGATAGATCCTTGTTGTACAAACTATTAAGGCTGCTTGACGTTCATTGATTTGTGTATCAATGGTTGCATTGCGTTGTGACCCCCACCGGGGAAGGTTGTGGATAAGTGCACTAATGGATGAGATCATTGAATGACCTCCGATGCTTCGATGGGTTTACTTGCCATCAATTGAAATGATATCAAGGTTGCTTGACCTTCATTGATTTGTACATCAATGGTTGAATTGTGTTGTAACCCCCACCGGAAATTCATTCATAGATGAATAATGCGTTGTAACCCCCGTCGGGGATACATGGATGAGTGAAAGTTTGTGTTGTAACCCCTATTGGGGATTATTTCAAGGCTGTTTGACCTTCATTGACGCGTATATCAATGGTCGAATTGCGTTGTAACCCCCGTTAGGGAACACGTCTTTTAGGGTTATGACCCTGTAATTGGCGGAATCGGACCTGTATGAGGCATTGCCGAGCATGATTTGCAAAAGCTGAGGTCACTGGTATAGTATACCTTGCATTCAAGCGAATACCAATGAGTGATGTACAAAGCCAGAGTTTGGCCCATGAAAACTAGGATTCCAAGCTATTCCGCTTAATCGTGTAGCATTTTAATTCTTGATTCGGCCTTTTCAGCATGTGGGACCTCCTTTGAACTCAAGGCCGGGCCAGAGCGGGGGGGGTGGGACCCATGTAAGGGTGTCATGTGGTACACACTGAGAGCAGTAGTGGACTGACTGGCCAACCATGGCTATGTAAAGCCTGCAGGTTGCTTTCATAAGTCACTTTTCAAGTTGCACCGCGAAGGAAATTCGAGAGCTCTTCTTCATACCTATAAGAATTTGCAAATTCTGCTACCGTACAAGTGTTCTACACTGTCTTGGTAACGTATGCATGTATTCTTTTCCAGTTTTATCTGTTAGAAAATGACTTATCTCATGAAATGCAATTATACACATAGTAGTGAATATGCATGCTGATATGACTTGATAAAAAATATTCAACATAGCAAATGTTAGTATTAAACCATGCTAACATAATGATGTGAAAAATTTTAACTTTTGAAACAGTCAAATTGGCACCTTTTACTGTCATTTCTTATCCTTTTTGAGGACAAATGAGTAAAGGTAGAAAAGCAAAATAATTCTGGTAATTAGACTACATTTACGGATCTTTTTTACTGTGATGTATTAATGCATGTAGGATGTATATGACTGTGGGTAGTTGTTCTACTAAATGGCCACCTAGTCATACTTATGTGCATGTGGATAGTCCTATTTACAAAGGGGACTATGGCAAAATCTTCCAAAACGTAGGCATTGGGTAGTCATGCATTTTTAACTCTACTGTAGACGTATGTTAAAATAATGCACGCATGCATATAGTCATAAAATGCATTTTGAAAAGCTGCATATAAGAATTTACCACACCCTTTCTGAGGTGATTTGGAGACTTGTTGTCCAGATATATGGATCCAAATCAGCCGATTAGTTCCTGCAGGACCACTTCTGATGTATGGAGAAGGGCATTTGAAGTGCCTCGACCCTGTTCTGTTAGACAGCCTCATCGTTTGGTGGAGGTGGTGATACGTCCTATCCAGGTTGAAGTGTCGGATGTCGAGGATGAGGAGGAGGATGTATCGGTTGAGGTTCCTACTCCTGCTGCACGTGTTCCCCGTAGGGATTTTCCAGGCATTCAAGTGGCGAACCTTGAGCTTCTAGGAGACTTGAGTCGACACCCTTCAGTTTACCTGCATGCAAATGAGGTATAAAGTTAGATCTTAATCTTCCTTCTTTCCAATTAATGAGGAGTAAAGGGTTCTGATGTTGATCTGCATTTGATGTAGGTTCCCGGCTTTACATAGCCTCGAGGGAACTGGTTCAGCATCCACTCTATGTATCAGGCTTTGCATGATAACTATAGAGCGATTGTACATGGCTGGGGATTCGGGATGTTCTTTTCCATTCTTCCCCATCTTTGTCCCTGGGGTTACCTCAGGGCATTGTCTGAGCGTTGATTTCACAAGACTCAGTCACTTTATTTGTTGAACTGTGAGGAGATGATGACACCAGTGGATTGAGAGTTTATCACAGGTATGGAGTTTGGAGGGGAGCTAGTGCCTTGTACGGTGGATATCACCACTACTGCCGTCAGATCCTTGTTAGGAGTTACGGCGGAAGCGCTCAAGGGAAAGAATGTTCGTATAGGTCGTTTGAGCATAGATGCTATGAGCGGGCTATTAAGTGAGCCCATACCCGATGATGTGAGAGTCAGGGATCGCATTCTTCGGTGATTGTTCCTGATGATCATTAGGGGCTGCTTCATAGCAGATAACTCTTCTACGGTGTCCTTCGCTTTGATCAGCGCCACTCGACACATAGACCGTATAGGAGATTATGATTGGGGTTCCTATACCTTTGCCTATTTCCTCAGGGTAATGCACATGTGATCGCAGGGCTTGACCGAGGTTTGGTTATGATTTTACCTATTTCTGCTGGTGAGTATTTCTCTTGTCTTTTCCCATGTACAGGTTAAGAGTGTTGACTGACAGCAGATGTTTGCCTTTATGTTGCCAGTTTTGGGCCTATGAGAGGCTCCCATGCTTGCGTCCTGTGAGGGTTTTTGGTTTAGACACCTATCCACGAGGATGGAGATGACATCATTCCATAATGGCAGAGGTCCCTATTGCTAAGTGTTTTACTCATTACTGCCTACAACTGGAATTATTGACAGTGGATGTCATCACGTGGATTCCCTACTCTGAGGAGCATTTGAGCATTTGATTTGAGGATGGGTACCCGACTGGTGTCGAGCACGTGATTTCCACCCGTAGGATTCCTCTTTTCACAGATGGAGGATGGGAGCTCTACTTAGAAGAACATGCTATCAGGAGCACTATAGGAGAGATTTGCATGCCGATCTTGCCTCCTGCTAGGCGTTATTGGCCTGTTTCGCAGTCACCCGTCATTGATATCCCATTGTTGGGGATTGACGGTTTCACATTATCTGAGGGTCCCTGAACTTAGGAGATGTTTCAGCATTGGTGGTTCCCTCATACCGTTAGAGCCCAGACCCGCGCCACCCAGTTCATGGGGGATATTGTTCTAGGATCCGTGATGATGACGGATTGGCTAGCCTATGTCTGAGATACGACTCATTTTACACAGATTGATAGTTTGACATAGCAGTTGGACCGGGCACATTTCTTTATCTGGCACTTGGGCAGAGATCCTTCAGAGGCAGATACTTTTGATCCTTTCAGCTCCAGCGCTGGCCCCTCAAGTGACCCATATGGTTTTGCCGGTGCATATCCTCCCTTGTATAGGCCTGACATCCCAGTGGATAGAGATCCAGTTACTCAGGAGGAGTTACATCAGGTAGAAAGGATTGATAATGTGGACATTAACACCATTCACTTCTTCTGATGTATATTCTCGTTATCTCTTTTGATAGGCCTCTGTTAGACATTGGGTAGCTTCGCCCCATTCTCGCTATATCTTTTGATAGACCCGTGTTAGTTGTAGGGAAGTTTTTCCCTATTTCCCTATATTTTAGCTGTATAGAGATGTATTAGATAATGATATACTTAGGAATGCATGTATAGTTTTCCATTCCCTATATCATATTGCCATCTATTGTATCATGCATGTTATTATGTTATGCATATGTATGTATGTCCACATATATTCAAAGATTGACCTCGGATGGTCTTATGACATGGCTACGTCTGCATGATGTCTTCTTCGACAGATTAGTCAGTATTGATCATACCCCACCATTTTTGGTGGCATCTAGTATGCGATCGTGGTATGATAGCATGTCACCATCGATATGGTGATTGTAGATCATTATTCAAAGATACTATGAGCCTGTTGATGTTTTAGGTTCCCACAGGATTCGTGGAGGGCATGTTGGAGCACTGGGTATTGGAGAGGCAGGTTTTCCGATTTGGGACCTAGGAGTTGACTCCTACTATAGAGGAGTATGCACGTTTGACGATGTTGCCACTGGACAGACCTTGCGTGCGTATGGCGATTGGAGACATGAGTAGGCAGTTCATGACCCTTACTGGCTTAAGGCGTAGGGTGGTCCAGGATGAGCTCACATTTGGCCGTGTTATATCCCAACATTTTCTATTTGACAGATTTGGCTCTGGGGATAGTTATACATGACATTACAGAGATTTCACCACACCGAAGGATCATTGGCGTATGGCCAAAGTGGATGTACTGCTATTGTGCATACTATCGTATGTCTACATGCCACGATACATGGATGAGTTGGACATAGGAGTCATTATGGCAGTTAGAGCTCTCAGGGAGGGTCACACCATTATACCGATGATTATAGCAGAGACTCTGAGGTCAGCCACATACTGCTGCATTTATCCAATGGGAGTGTTTACAGGCATCTCGGTCATGTTGTACGTGTGGTTTATGTCACACTTGAGACCGATTGGCACTTTTAGACGGCATGGGTATTATTTCACCCATGATATAACCATGTCATACTCCTTTCAGACTGTAGAGTGTACATATGCTTCATCTTGGTCAGCTTTCCTGGCAGGGATCGGAGATCTGTTTGCTATATTGCCGTGTACAGGGCTTAGCTCACCTTACAGCTTCATTACTCATGCTCCGGGCATGGATTATCTTCCTCTAGATGGTTTGAGAGGCATGATCACTTACCACCCGCTGGCCGTGATATGTCAGTTTGACCAGTTCCAAGACTTCCATCCTTTTGAGGGGACATCGAGTCAGCGCTTCGCTTCTCGCCACTTATTAGCAGAGGACAGATCCAGGTTGTATGCCTGTTGGGATCAGCGAGAGCTAGCTGAGTTTTTCATCATCCATCTTGGTTGTTCTGCAGAGTATTCCGCATGGATGGAGACAGAGACTGCATTGGCTGCGGTAGTATCCACAGTATAGGGGATTGATTCCAATGATGAGGAGCCTATGGAGGAGGCTAATATTCCCATCGATGAGGATTTGACTGCTGGGTTGCCAGCATTTGTGAAGGATTCTTCCACTACGAGTGCTAATGTGATTCAACATTCAGCATAATATTTGGAGCAGAGTCTACATCTGATGACCTTTGAGAGAGATCAGACTAGGGCATTGATGTTGACAACTCTTAATGGGAGAGACGCAGCTCTATTAGAGAGAGACGAGGCTAGATCAGCCAGAGATGCATTAATTATAGAGCGGGATGCTGCCCTATCTGCCCGCGATGTGGCCGTCACAGATAGTACTTCAGTGAGATGCCTCACGACTGGCATCCTTGCCGATATGAGTGCATATATTGATGAGCATCATGCCACCATGTAGTTAGCCTCAGATCTGCTAGCTCATGTAGATACCATTGGGCAGGAGCTTGCAGTGTTACCTCCTTCTTTAGAGAGGGATACTATGTTAGATCTGATAGTCTGTATACACACAAATCCGTAGATAGACTTGTATTTTCCTGCACAGACTAGCTTAGCCATTTTGTCATGTACATCACATATTGTATATATAAAACAGTATTATATATGGCAGAGAAATATATTTTGATTTACTTCCCTTTCAGTTGTGCCTTAATACTTGCTTGATATTTGCCTGTTTCTTCAGGGCTTGTGATCTTGATACATTCTGAACTCACCCTTGATCTGTGGACATTGAGACGTCGCAGGATTTTTCAAAATTGATCATTGATCTGCGTATCTCCTTACCATCTTTGGTGTCTTGGGACTAGTTTCTATATGTAGATGTGGAGAGGAGTGTGGCTTTTCCTCTTTGAGATTGACCGCACCACGATGATGGTCGCCGATACTCTCTATTTGTGAGAGCTAGTTAATTCCATCTCTTATGGATTGGTGTTGCTCTTTGAGGCACAACCGCACTTAGATGGTCGCTTTAATCTCCTATTGTGAGGAGAGGTTAGGTAGTTCCATCCCTTTGATCTAAAGCTGATGAAATGTAGTGGATTGAAGTTTGATCCCGATGATCGTGTGATAAGTATTTTTTTTTCGGTAGGGGTTAGACCGAACCATAAATGGGTACGCCACGTACTCTATTGAAGAAGAGATCAGTTCGCGTAGTTCAAACCGTGTAAGAGGTTCAACGATGAATGTGAAGGGCAGATGGGTGTAGAAGCTTTATTGATGAAGAAAGGTGTAGAAGTGTTTTTGTTGTTTTTGTTTTTGTAAAGAAAGGGTAGAAATTTTTTTATTTTTTTATTGCGACTGGGCCATATAGAATATGATTTCTTACGTACTCCCGAGTATCAGGGAGATCAGGTCGATGTAGTTTACCCCTCAGGACAAATTGCAGCCGAAGAGAAGTATGAATCCCATGTGCAGGCTATACTCTGGGGAGAAGAAAGTTTGATCCCATGATTGGGACAAACTGCAGGTGAAAAAGTTTGATCCCGTCTTCAGGACAAACTGCAAGTGTAGAAAAGTTTAATCCCGTCTTCAGGATAACCTGCAGGTGTGAAAGGTTCAATCCCTGTGGGGATAACTAAAATTGTGTGAAAGGTTTGAAATTAAGTGAAACTAGGCTGTTGGTTTAAAGTGTATATTTCCCTGAGGGGCAGAAGAGTATGTAAAAAGGGTTAGAAAACCGGAATGACTAGTGATCTGATGATCCAAAACCAGGATGTTTGCTTGATGATAACTTTATACATAATACCGTTTCACGGTGTTCGAGTTGATGAGATGTGGAAATTCATCGCCATCCATTTCCTATAGTCTGAGAGTGCCTCCTATCAATACCTCCTTGACAACAAACGGGCCTTCCTAGTTAGGAGTGAATTTTCCCTTAGATTGATCTTGGTTGTCAATGATCTTCTTCAAAACTAAGTCATGTTATTTAAACTGCCGTAGCCGAACTTTTTTGTTGTAGGATCTTGCGATCCTTTGCTGATATAATTGACCATGGAAGATAGCCGCGATTTGCCTTTCATCTATTAGAGACACTTGGTGATACTTGTCTTGTACCCATTGGTCTTCATCCGGCTGAGCGTCTATCAACACTCTGAGGGATTCCATTTCTACCTCTATGGGGAGCACTGCTTCCATCCCATAGGCTAATGAGTAGGGGGTTGCCCCAGTGGAAGTTCGCATTGGTTCTGTAGGCTAATAAAGTTAGAGGCAAGAGGTCATGCCATCCTTTGTGATTGGCGGACATTTTCTGCATGATCTTCTTGATATTTTTATTAGCCGCTTCAATAGAACAATTCATCTTTAGAAGGTAGATGACAAAGTTAAGGTGTTTGATGTGGAATTTACTGCATAACTCCTCCATCATTTTGTTGTTGTGGTTCTTAGCATTGTCTGACACAATGACCTCTGGTTGTCCATATCGACAAATGATATTGTTTTCGATGAAAGCAATGATGACTTCTTTGGTAACCCCGGGAAGGAGGTCGCTTCTACCCATTTGGTGAAGTAGTCGATCATGGTGAATATGAATCGATGTCCACATCGGCTTTGGGCTCGATGGGCCCGATCACGCCCATTCCACATTGAGAAGGGCCATGGTGAACTCATATTGTGGAGTTCCCTCGAGGGGCGTGGATAGCATTCCCATGAATTTGGCATTGATAGCACCTCTTGACGTGATCATCACAAATCGACTTTGAGCGTAAGCCAATAATGCCCTATTCGAGGATCTTCTTAACAAAGTAGGGTCCGCCATGTGTGGGCCACATACTCCACCATGGATCTCATCCACGAGCCTCGAGCTTGGTCTTTGTCCGGACATCCGAGGAGACCTAATCTCGCATCTCTTTTGTAGAGTGCATCTCCGCTCGTAGTAGAATTTCATAGCAAGTCGATGGATCGCCTCTTTTCGGTCGGGCTCGCTCAATGGGTGTAGATCCATCTCGTAGATATTCCTTGATATTCCAATACCAAGGGTTGTGGATGGGAGGTAGCTCATCCGATACTTCTCCAACATAGTTCCCGTAAGCTGGGGCCTTTTTTGAAGGCAAATGTGATGTTTGGCATGTTTTTCCTTGTCGTATGTGAATCAAGGAGGCCAACATTGCTATTGCATCCGCAAAATTATTCCTATTATGAGGAATGTGTAGAAAGGAGATTTCTTTGAACTCCAAAGCCATCTGTAGAACTTGCCGATGGTAAGGCCACAAATATAGTTCATTGGTTTGATAGATTCTTGTGGATTGTTTAATTACCAACTCTGAATCCCCAAAGACAGTTAACCGCTTGATGCCCATTGAACGGGTAAGTTTTAGCCCCATGATACAACCTTCATACTCAGCTGTGTTGTTGGTGCTGACAAACTATAATTTGACGGCTATGGGATACTGCTCCCCCGTACCGGATACTAGAACTGCTCTAGCTCCAGAGCCTTCCATGTTAATAGCTCCATCAAAATATATTTTCCATGTGTGGCATGCATCGTAATGATGGTGTTGCTGAACTGCCATTACCCCTTCATTGGGGAAATACGTTTCCAAGGGTTTATAATCCCCTGCAGGTGCGGCGACCAGTTGATCTGCAATTCCTTGACCTTTGACAGACTTTTGCGTCATATAGACGATGTCAAATTGCTGTAGGATCAACTGCCATCTGGACAGCCAACAATTAAGTATGGGCTTATTGAACACATAATTGAGAGGATCCACGCGGGATATAAGATGGGTTGTGTGACCATGGAGGTAATGTTGTAACCTCATGAATGCTCATGCTAAAGCACAACAAGTCTTCTCAATTATAGTGTACTTGTGTTCACTGCTGCTGAATCTTTTGCTGAGGTAATAGATAACTCGTTCTTCACCTTTATCATCTTTTTTCCCCAACATATAGCCCATAGCATTGTTATTAATGGATAGGTTCATGAATAGGGGAACATCATCCCTGGGAGGTACCAAAATAGGAGTGTTAACCAATTGCTCTTTGATTGTAAGGAGGGCTTTCTGACACTCATCGTTCCATTTCATGGAGGAGTTCTTCCTTAACATCTTGAAGATGGGCTCACATGTTGCTGTGAGTTGAGAAATAAACCTGCTAATGATGTTGATTCTTCCCAAAAATCCCTATATTTCCTTCTCTGTCTGAGGAATGGGCATTTCCTTGATGGCCTGAATTTTGGTGGAATCATTCTCAATCCCTTTGTGGCTGACTAGGAAACCTAGCAACTTGCCTGATTTAATGCCAAAGGCGCACTTGGTTGGATTCAACTTCAAGTTTTACTTATGCAACCTGTTGAAGAGCTTTTTGAGATGGTCTAAATGGTCTTCTTCCCTTCGGGACTTGACAATGATGTCATCCACATAGATCTCTATCTCTTTATGCATTAAATCGTGGAAAAGAGCAATCATGACTCGCTGATAGGTTGCCCCAGCATTGATGAGGCCGAATGACAACCGTCTATAGCAGATTCTCCAAGGCGTGATGAAAGCAATTTTCTCACGATCCTCCTCAGCGACCATAATCTGATGATACCCCACAAAGCAATCAACAAAGGAGTACATATCATATTGAGCAGTATTGTCAATAAGAATGTGGATAAAGGGCATGGGAAAGCTATCTTTAAGGCAAGCTTTGATCAGATCCTGGTAATCCATGCAAACTCGCACCTTTCCTCCTGGTTTAGGCACTAGAACAATGTTGGATATCCATTTCGGATATGTGGATACCATGATAATGCCAGCTTGAAATTGTTTCACAATTTCTTTTATTACCTTTAAACTCCACTCAGGTTTCAATCCCCTGAGCTTCTGCCTGACTAGCTTGAATCCTTCCTTAATGGGAAGACGATGAAGGACAATGTTAGTGGACAAACCCACCATGTCTTCGTGAGACCATGCAAACACATCCTGGAATTGGGTTAGTATCGCAACCATGTCATTCCATTGGTTTTGGGTTAGGTTTGAACCAATCTGGATTAGCTTAGGGCTTTCTAAGGTTCTAAGATTGAAAGGAATGGTTTAATCAATATTAGGTTTAGGTTTGTCTTCGACCCATTCCTTAATCTCCGAGGTGTCTCAATGTCCTCTTGGATTACCATTAAGTCTGAGTCCAACTTTTCATCAAAGTTACTGATCCTTGTGGAGAAAAGGCACTTCATCGCAAAGTACAGTGCACATCTAAATTGAGTCCTCAAAACAAAATATGCTTTCACTTAATATATGAAACTGTTTAATCATACAAAAGTGTTAGCATGTATCGATAAAATAACCGCTAATATTATATAAAAAAAAGTAAGCAATTAAAGTTATCTCTGAGGCGTAGGATTTCTTCCCATTTTACCCTCGTCGACCAATGCATAGAGTGTTGCTCCAATTGTCGAGGGTAAAGTCTTGATGGACTGTAGTGATGGAGGGGTTGTCATCATCCTTATTTTCCCGAATGGTCACCATAACATCTGGGCAATCATCGTCTGGGGTATATCTGTTTGTATGTTCATCATGGACAATGATGCGTATGCCTGACATCATCAAGGCGATGTCATGTTTACATTTTCGTTCCTTTTCTTCCACTTCAAGATTAGGGATCAAGACCTCTTTAGCTTTGAATTGTACTGGTTTGGGAAATAGCATAGCCATAACATGGGCTGGCACCTTTATTGGAGACTATATCAGCTCATGAGGTGCGGGTGGAGAAAATCACCGTGTGGCGGAAGCCTGAGGAATTTACTTATGCTTATGAGGATTCCTATTACTAAAATTGACAGAATAGCCTTGTCCGGATGTCCCAGTTTGAATGGACACTTGAATTGGGTGCTTAATACCCTACTGATTTTTACCAAGCCCTTATCCAGGCTGATGACCCAATGACATCATTTCTTGAGTGGCCGACATAACCTCGGCAGAAATCTTGGGTACGAGAAGTGGTGCTCCAATAGGATGGTATTGCGTGTTACTCACTTCCAAAGTATGAAAACTGGCCGGCTCAACTTCTGAATTGAAGCTGATGATTGGTAGATCTCCTTGTTCAGGACATTCCGGCTCAGCGTTGACAGTGACTAAGCTATTGTTGACAATGTATTTGAGTTGTTGATGTAGTGTAGAAGGGATGGCTCCAACTATGTGGATCCATGGTCTCCCCAATAGCAGGTTATATCCTGAATCTATCTTGAGGACGTGGAAGGATACATTGAATGTATTTGGACCAATCTTAATTGGCAGCTCAATCTCTCTAACAAAATTTCATCGGGATCCATCAAAAGCTTTGATAACCGTATGACTACTTCGGATCCGTTTGAGATTGACGTTCATCTTTACCAAAGTGGCATAAGGATAGATATTCAGAGACGATCCTCCATCTATCAAAACTCCAGCTAACATATACCCGGAGGACAAAACTGCAATGTGCAATGGCTTGTAATGACCGGGGTCCCTTGGGAGGTATGTCATCATCGATGAAGGATATCACATTGTTGTTAAAAATGTGATCAACCAGATGTTGAAATTTTTCCACATCCACCGATTTTTGGTAAGTAGGCTTCTTCAAAACCTTCAATAAGATCTTCTTGTGATCCTCGGAGGAGAAAACCAAGTCCGAGATTGAGATCGATGTGGAGCTTCTCTTAAGCTTAAAACCACCTTGGCTTCATTATGGCCCATAGTGCGGAGGAATTTCTTAATTTTCTCCATGGGAATCTTCCCCTTTGCTTTCATGGCGGGCTTCATCACCCTCTGAGGAAGATACAGTGGATTTTCCTTCGACATTATAGCAGTAGTATGAGATATGGATCCTTTAGCTTCTCTATAATTCCATGGGACTTTGTGTAAGCTGACAACAGGATATTCGTGGTCTGAAGGGTAAAGAAATTGGATCTAGTGCAGCCACTTTCAAAGGATTGTCAGCTCCTTTGAGTTGAATTGCTTGTATGGGAAATGGTTTAACAGTCTCATCAGCCTCAACGGATATAACTGCTACTAATTCCTTTTATTTGGTATGACAAGTATTCCCACCCTCGAGTATCACAGTCTCATCATCTGCCAGATGCAGGACATCGCTATCAATTAGATTTTGAATAAGGTGGCGGAGTGCCCAACATTCTTCTATGCTATGACCGCGAGAATGTCAATGATATTGACATACTCCATCGGAGTTGAACCGTCTTGAACGGGGATTGATTGGAGGTAGAAGGGAGGTAATTCTTCCTTCATTTATTAGCATCTGAAATATCTCCTCCATAGGTTGGCCCAGGTATGTAAATTCCCTTTTATTGGCAAAATCCCGACGGGCTTTAGCACTTTCTCTCTTCGCAACCTTATCCTCCATAGATTTGCTTTCTGAAGGTGATGGTGGAGCATTCATAACAAAAGGAAAGAGATATGCATGCTTCTAGCTGACTAACTAACATGTGACTTGATGCTGATGGGTCACCAGTTCTGGCAATTGTTCAATTTGCTTACAAAGAGCTTTCATCTTTCGTTCTATAGCAAATTGAAACTTTTTGTAATCCCATATGTCAACACCGTCTATGATGGTTTGGGATGATTCGCTATAAAAATTGGAACTCTGTCCAGTGCTCCAACTAATCATGTTGACCTCTTCTTCTTTGTGTTGAGGAAGAGGGTTGTCTTGCACATGAGGTTGATCTGGTTTAGTAACCACGATCTCACCGTTGTCTATCAAATCTTGGATCTTGTGTTTCAAGGCCCAACAATCTTGATTATCATGTCCAGGTGCTACGGCATGATAGGCACACTTCCGAGTAGCATTGAAACCCCTACCATTAGGGTTGGTTGGTGGAAGAAGATGTGTGATTTTCTTAAGAGTAGTTAGAAGAGCAAGAATATTCTCGAGCGAGTCCCCTAAGGGTATGAACGTTCTAGGGCGCTTTGCGTCTCCACCTTTAGGCAATGGAGGGTTTGAAGGTTATGCTTGGAAAGGGGAGTAGTTTCTCCTCTGTATAGGCATGTTCTGACTGCCTTTTTGACCTTATAGTATCAAGGAAACAACCTCCTCTTTCTTTTTATAGACCCTCCGGGGGTTGTTTCCATAAGATCCAAATTGGATGTGCTCAGCAACTGCTTTAAGAGCGGCTAGGTCTTGAATCTTTCCTGACTTCAACCCCATCTCAGCCATCTCTCTGTGCTTGATCATTTCAGAAAATGGTTTGCTAATACCAGCTAAAACTCTTTCATAGAAAGGAGCTTCTTGTATGTCTATGAAAGTCATGACCATTTCTGACTCTGTCATGGAAGGAATAACTTGAGCAGCAAGGCGCCTCCACCTTTGAGCGTACTCTCTGAAAGACTCATTAGACTGTTTCTTGACCTTGGTAATCTGGTATCGGTCAGGAGCCATTTGAGATTGAAAACTGTATTGAGTGAGGAAGGCGTGAGCTAGCTCTTCCCAACTATGGATCTTTGAGTTATCTAATCTGGTATACCATAAATGGGCTTCTCCAGTCAGACTCTTCTTGAACATCTGTATTTTGAGCTTCTCGTTTTCCGCATAAGATCCAAGTTCTCCAATAAACACCTTCAAATGTGTGTAAGGATCCCCTAATCCATCATACTTTTCAAAGTCATGGGTTTTGAATTTCTCTGGATAATGAACATCAGGGAATATGCAAAGGTCAACATATGAAACACTTCTATGTGTTCCAATCCCTTTGAGAGAACGGATAGTTTCTTCCATTTGAAGGACTTTCTTCCTAATATCACCAGTGTCTGGATCTTTTTTGAGATGGGTGTTTTCAGGGTCTTTGTTGGTCGTATCCAACTGAGGTTCTGGATTTTTTTATCCAAACCTTGTGTTCCTCCTTGTGTAGAGGATTCTATATGTATAGGCATTTTTGAGACCTGAGTAGACTGATGCAATTCTTTAAGCACAGCAGCCAAATCTGTAATTTGTTTACTTAATCCGTCAAATTCTTCTCGAGAAATGGGATTAGACTGGTCAAAAGAAGACATGATTGGATGTAGGCTCGTGGCCTTTTTGGATTTTAAGCGGGTAACATGCCCAATTGTTTCCCTAGAAAAGACTTATGTAGTTTAGTCTTAGGGATAATGTAAATGTTATCATGCTATCATAATGTCCATTTTAGGAATATCATCCCAAAAAAATGGGTGTTATTTGATAGCATGTCATATATGCACAAATATTCTTCATATTTTCCATTACATAAAGATGAACATGGAATAAATTTACAAGTAAATGCTTTTACAAGTAATTGAAAATGGAAAGCATGAAGAAACTTTCCTCCGCGTTTGGTTTATCAGAGGCTGACCTATCTTAGGGTTACTCTCGCGGCTTTTTGGCATGAAGGTCCCCAGATCATCGCAATCTACTTGACAGGAAGTTAATCCGGTCTTTCAACTGGAGCGAATCTTGGTGGTGCCTTTCTTGAGCCTCGTTGGAATTAGTCTCCCTACGAGTCCAGTAATCAAACACCAACAGGATAGCCTCCTGGTGGAGGAACCACGCAACATACATTCACATAGAACGTGTCTCACCGTTTATGAAAATGATGACATGTCCGAAGCACTAATATCATAGATAGGTATATTGCAGTGCACTAAGTAAAATGCATTCATACACATTCATCATAAATGTAAATGCAACATTCACACATAAGCCTATAACAGTTTTGAAAAGCTTGTAGCAGCGGCTTAAACCCTCTTACTGGTGTCCCCAGCAGAGTCGCCACCTGTCGACGTCGGGATTTTTATTTGTCCATTTTCAATTCTTGTTTTTTGGTGTTCTCATTTTATGTGAGATTTGTTTGAAAAAAATAACTGAAAAAGATCCGACATGTATCATGTCTACGATTTGACTGTAAGAGTCCTCAGTTGGTGTTTTTAACTGGTTGCACCAACACAACCGAGAAAAGGTTTGCACATTGATCAGTGATGTGACACTGCTAAACGGGTCTGTGAAACCGAGATTCATTTGGGTTCGGGGGTTTGATTATGCGGAGGGAAGGTGTTAGGCACCCCCAGACATCCGTGTTGCCATGGTGACCGCCACTTTTCAATAAACTGTTATATGAAGTTGTGTGTGTGTGTGTGTGGATCAGTGTGCAATTTATTTGGAAGTAGTGTGAGGCCTCGTTCGCACCTATATACAAAGGATTTGAATTTATATAAAAATTCTATTTTAAACATGATCTAGCAGTGAAGTTTTGTAAAAGAGGTTTTTCAAACCCTGTGCTCAATAGTAATTGAGACCTTTTCATACTTCCATTTTATTATTAAATGTTCGGCTTGTTTTCTTTTATTTTTGAAATGCAAAGCATCTTAGAGAAAATAATATACAGCAGTGCAGAACTCCTCATGGGCATGAAAGCCATCTAAGGAAATTCAAACATCAGAATAATGTACAAGTCGCTACATACCTGAAAAAGTCCATCACGAACCGAATCTAGATTGATGAGATCAATCTGTGATCACATGATTCCAAGGCTCAAATGATGTATTAATTAAACGAAAAGATAAAGAATAAAATCATACCCTTGAAGATCGAGCTTCCTCGTGTACAAGTTCACCTCCAAATCCTTTCGCTCAACTTGAATCTCTTTGGGGTTTTGTTCCTTCCTTTGATCAACATTAGCCACCCATATGTTTGGCCTCTAGAGATGATCCACCAAGGAGAAATAAAGATTCAAGAAGAAGGGGTGTTTGGCTCAACCCTAGTTTTCTATCTCTATAGAAAGGGCGTACTCTCCAACAAATTGGAATTATTACGTATTAGTAAAAGTCAACAACCCCATCACCCATTAAAAGACTCCTCTTATTTATAGATGTGGGCAACCCACCTTAACAATTAAGGAATTGGGTTTTATTTAATTAATTAAATTCTTTTAATTAATTAAGCTCCTTAAACTTATTAGGGATAATTAATTAAACTCCTTTAACTAATTTTCCCTCCTAATCCTATTAGGAATAAATGAGAGTACTTATATTAAATTAATTCTTAAACTCTTTTAGAAATTAAAATAATAATAATTGTAATAATATTAATAAGACTC
The DNA here is from genome assembly GCA_020205615.1 of Panax quinquefolius. Lineage (NCBI taxonomy): Eukaryota > Viridiplantae > Streptophyta > Magnoliopsida > Apiales > Araliaceae > Panax > Panax quinquefolius. Next base: position 60,755,692 of record CM035158.1, read on the forward strand.
CTCTTATTAATTTATATTTAATATTTCTAAAATATTAAATAATAAATATTAAGCTATTTAATTTATTCTATCACCATAGATTAAATTAAATATACATAATATATTATTACGATTATGCCATTAACTTCTTAAATAATTATTCTTCCTTTTATGGTGTGACCCTTTAGGTTCTCCATATTAAACCAGTTGTGAATAAATCAATTAGAACAATTCTAATCTTATTTAAATAAATAAATTAAACAATTAATTTATTTAAATAAATAATATTTATCCTACAATAGGGATAAGCCTCCCTAGCGATCAACGACTTTCCAGATAATATAGATTTCAACATTAATCATAAAAGAACCTTTGAGTAAATAGTTACCGTACAATTCAATCCTTCCACCATACAATGTCCCAATTAAATATAAGACATGAAATTACTGTCAAGTCTTATTTTATTTAATTATATGTATTTCGATCCTTAAATGCACAACTCCAAATAATGCAAATTAGAAACTCCTTTCTAATTTCATTCTGCCTTGGCCAAGGACTACTGGGTAGTCATTTATCGAATCACATAGGACATTTCTCTTCTTTTATTAGAAGTGATAGATTCTTTATTGATCATACATTATCTCCATGTATAACTTATTATACCCAAGCATACCCTTTGATATACCCTAAGGGTCTTAAAGAATAAGTCAAAGTATAACTCATCATACATAAGATACTATGATGATCTCAAGTCCAAGGATTACTTGTACTACTATCACTACAGGAATTCCTATTGACAGGCAAATAAAACTCCATTAGGTATTCCTTAGCGAGCCACGTTCAGTGAACTTGTGACGCCCCCAAAATAGGTTCATTCCATCCAACCCATTCTGAGTCGCCAAATACATGGTACAGAAATAACTACAACTTTATTATTACAACATATAAACTATGAGTTTAAATAAAAATATTGCCAGCTAGACAATATCCACACGCAAATAAATCCCCATCATAATTATTGATACATTATTTTACAAAAATGGTGAGGACTACTAAACAACTATCTCTAGAACCTTCATTCCATACCCCGACTAGTACTCGCTACATTCTCGCCTCCTGAGAAGAAAAATGGAACAACAAGGAAAAGGGTGAGCTCAACTAGCCCAGTAAAGAATATTATGACTAAGATAATATACAACAAATTATCGTTAGTCTTCAACAGAGGAAAAATCTAATAGAATACAATAGACAACAAATTTTAAATCAATATTCGCAAATGAAATAATAATTCATTAGAAGAGTTAAGTAGAGAATGCAAACTACTATCTTCTATATATGAATTTAAAAGTTCATCGTCGATATTTTATCCCTGTAACATCAATCAATATACATCCGAATCAAATATTCATCTTTGCACTACTGTGCCAAAGATATTCATCATTGGTCATGTTCATCTAAACACTGTTCATCTTGCACTACTGGCCAAAGATATTCTTCAGAAATCATTCATCTTTGCACTTTCTAAAGCCAAAGATATTCCATAATATCATCATTTAAGATGAAGATGATGAAAAATATTTTTAAAGAAACGAATCTCTGTGAAACAAAATGACAAGGATTAAGGATTAAGGATTCAGTATTTTGTTTTATCCATGTCCAACAATACCTCAAAAATAATCATAGTGGTGTAAAATTCAAGAATGATCAAAACATGGATACAATCAAAGCTAGTATCCGAATAGATATTTTGACGAAAAGAGGAAATTTCATTTTTCTATTGAATAGTGCCGATTCGTGAATAGTGTCGTATACGTGAATAAGACCGAATCTACGTGAATAGTAACTCAGACACCAAAAGATATAAATTTCACAAAAAACATCTTCACGCTTCATGAATAGTACTCGTGAATAGTAACTCGTAAATAGTAACTCATGAATAGTAACTCGTGAATAGTAACTCATGAATAGTAACCCTTACATGAAAAAGTTCCAAATTTGATAAAAGTTCCAACCAATATTTCAAAGATAATGATATTGAAGAAATAATATCATTTGAGAAGAAAATAACATCCCTTACCTCGAAAAGATGACTTTAGTTGAAACAGGATATAGGCTATGACTTGAACTTGCACCGTATAGCAATACTCAAAGTATACTCAAAATACTCACAAGAATACGCTCGATAATATAGAGAGAGAAAACTTCAGTTTCTGGTGTGATTTTCAATTCTAACCTAAGCACCCTATTTATAGGAAATTGCTTAGAACACCAAAGCAGAAAATTTAATATAATAATAATATATTATATATATATTTCTCATCAACCATGACTCCTGAAATCAGCATGTTTACAACACATGGGGGGCCAACCAAAACAATAAAAATGTTTTTGTTGATATAAATAATTAAAACTTCCAAAAATCAATTATTTCGGAGCTTCGGAACTTCAATAATTCATAATAAATAGCTCTTTTATTAGAAAAATTCGAATCTCACGAGTTTTTATAGGAAACTCAATTCTCTACAACTTTGCAGAAGAAAGGTTTTCCAAATTCCAAACAGAAATTGACCGAAATCCACATACGGACAATTTTACAGGCTATAATCAAATTTCAGTCAAGAAATGGGGTCCACCGACACACAAAACATGTGTTAATCATTTAATGCCACAAAAATACTCTTCCTCCTCATATACTCATATATCCCACATTCATTATAAAAATATCACCAATTAATATATTATTAAAATAATATATTTAAATGAATTATTTTATCAGAAAAAGATAAAATATTAATTTTCAACAATTGTCATTTTAAAATTTTTCTCCATCTATATCCACATAAAATCAATATTTTCCTCATCATATAAATCAATAATTAATTATTCACAAATAATATTACAGAATCACAAGATGCAACTGAGCCGGTAGTTCGAGAAAGAGGGGCTTTCCAATAAGGATCTCTCTCATCTTGGGCGTATGATTAGGTGACCAAACCTCTCCTTAGATAGAACTTTCTAGACATTTCCAATAATGTTATCTAATAATATTATTCAGATAATATAAATTATTGCTTCGATAATAAAAAAAATCTTGTGTAATGACAATTATTGAAACAACAAAGAATATAAAATATCAACGCAACAATTATTGAATCAATAAAATAAAAATATTGAATAAGTAATTATCGTAACAATTATTGAGTAGTGCCTTCTTTACGTAAGGATCAATAATTGATGCAATACCGTGTGCTCTCTTGTTCAACAACGCAGCGTATTAGTGTGTTTTAACCAACGGGTATTCCAACAAGATACTTGAATAACTACGCCAGTTATTTATAAACAACTTATATTTGTCGTTTTCTTCATCCAATCGCTTTTCGTTATGGGGCCCATAAAAGATCCGCATCGTTGCACGAATATTCCCCGACAATCATTGAATATTCCACGACCAAACGAATATTCCCAAATAATAATGAATATTTTATCACCACTTGCTTATTTAAAATATTTATGCATTTTACCCGTAACTAACCACATTAATCAAATCCACCCTTACTATTTCAAAATAATAAATAAAGGAAATTCCTTTTTATTTAAAAATTTAGGGTCTTACAACCTCCCTCCTTATGAAATTTCGTCCTCGAAATTGACGTCACGATACTGGTGTTTGAAAAGATGAGAATACCCGCTTTCATTTTCGTTTCCAACTCCCGTGTAATTTCCTCAATAGCATGGTTTCTCCACAAAACTTTAACTTGTGGTATAACCTCAGTACATAGGACATGTTCTTTCCTCTACAAGATCTTGACAGTACCTCCTCAAAGACGTTAAGTCTTCGCTCTATCTCGTCTGGGTTCTAACTCAATGACGTGGTTCGGGTCGTCCACATATTTACGTAACATCGATACGTGAAAAACGTTATGAATACGCGTCATACTTGGCGGTAAAACGAGTCTATAGGCCACAGTTCCTATTTGATCGAGAATTTCAAATGGATTAATAAATCGAAGGTTTGAGCTTTCCTCACCTCACCGATTCTCGCTTTTGAAATAACAACTTCTTGCACCTCCTTCTTCAAATTCATCAGCTCCGGTGTGTAGCTTGAGCGACTTTAACTTTATCGATTAAAGTTGATTATACTCAGATATCATCCCGTAGGTACCTAGAGTTTTCATCTCCATCTCTATTATTTGTAAATTATACGAAATGAGTCTTTGACAATATCGTACTCAGACTTGATATACGATCTTCTACTCAACACGCCGCCTACCACGTTCGCTTTTCCAAGATGGCATGGTCGTAACATGTCTTTGAAATGAGTCTCCTCTTGAGTTCTTGAAGCTCTTCCCACATTCCTTGCTCCATTCGAATTTTGTATCTCTACGAGTCATTGCGTTAATGGAATAGCGATTCGAGAATATCCTTCAACGAATCTCCGATAATAACCAACTAAGCCAGAAAGCTACGTATTTCGATTACCGACTTAGGTTGTTCTCAAATCGTGACTCATATCCCAACCTTGGATAAGACGTTACAATGACACCTATCGGTTTACCATCGCATACGAATATGGTGTCCCCTACGACGAGAGTCGGCTTTGGGCATTCCACAAAGGAAGTCACCGGATAAAGGCTCGTGTACCAAATTTATAGTTGAATTTTTAACTCACGAAGTTCAATAGAGCCATTCGATATGAGATTTTAGAAATGAGTTTTGTCTGGGTTCAAAGTCGATACAAAATTTAATATCGATCTTTGGGAGTAAGCCAAGAAATTCTTCAGGAAATACGTCAGGAAAAATCAATAACAACAGGAATATTATTCAAATCTGACGTGTCTTTATTCAAATCCATAACATGGACTAAGAAAACGAATGACTTCATGGCTTGATATGAAAATGTTTGATTACCATGGTTTGATTGCTTGAATTCGAATAACAGGTTGCTTAGGAATATGAAAATTAACAACCTTACGAAAGTAATCAATTTCGGCATGATGAGTAGTTAACCTTAAAATCACATCAAAAGCAAATATCTCTATAGAAATAAGGTTAACAGGTAATGTGATAGTGCCAACCTGAATCAAACAAGATTTCTAAACAACGGATGTAATGAAAGTTTCTCCTAACGGAGTCTCCATAAATAGGTCAAAGTCTAATTTCTCCGTAGTCAAGTTCAAACGTTGAGCGCAAGCAAGAGAGATAAAAGAATGGGTAGAACCGGTATCTAGTAAGGTATAAACTTTGCAAGAATTTATAATTAACTAACCGAGTGCTAACTTCGTTCGGGTTCCTCATATTTTGACAGGTCACGACAAACGCTCTTCCAAGAAGCTGTTGACTTTGACTTTTACGGGACATCCTTTTGAGTCACCATTCTCATTTGGATCGGGTTTGATATCGTATAATCTCGAGCGATATGTCCTTCTTTTCCACAATTATAGCATACCTTAAACTGTTGTGGGCGGTTTGGGGTGATATGTCCTCTTCCCAAGATTTGTAACATACGACCGATGGTCTTTCTCCTCCTTGGAACTCGAACACTGTTTTCTTTGGCGGCGTCTTCACATGGTCGTTGTTGAATCTCCTCTTTTAAAATCTCCTCCCGACTCGCTTCTATTCTCATGGCCACGATTACCACCAGAGTGGTTACCGCTTTAATTCGTATTCTTCTTTCTCCTTTGGTTATCGTTATTTTGTTGACTACTATCTTTGGTATGATCCACGGTTATGGTCCCTCGGTTGACGTACTCGTTATCTCGCTCTAACAATCGAGCCTCATTGACAACATCGAATAGAGAAAATTTATGAGAAATGAGATCTTGGCGTATCGGGTTTCAAACCTCTCGAAACATTCGCGTCATACGTTCCTCATTCTCCACCAAATGAGGTGCAAACTCGGATAACTCCATGAACTTTCGCCTCATCTTTGGGACACCGTCATGTTATTCGCTCCGGTCTAATAAACTCCACTTCCTTCATATATGCCCGAATACTTTCGGGGAAGTACTTGTCATTGAACTGCTTTTAAACGCGTCTCCCATGACATCTTTGAGTGTGCAATTTGGATGGGTACGCTTCACAATTCCCACCAAGAATCGCCTCGCCACGGAACATAAAGGTGGCGAATGGAACTTTTTTTTCTCCGTGCATCCCAAGACATCGAATATCTTGATAATTTGTTTGACCCACGTCTCGCCTTAATCGGATCCGACTTTCCTGTGCTCGTGGTCCCAACTCTTGAAGCGCTTGCACGTGACCACTCGTGAATTGCTATCATTTCCTCCTATATTTTGAACACGAGTCTCCTCGTCTCGATTTTGCATGAATCGCAAAAAGCTTCTAAACATCCCCTCGTTCATCATCGCTTTCAATTGGTGTTGTTCACAAGAAGTACATTGCCGACTGTTGCAGACGTTCTCTTCGTTGGTAAATACAGCATCTCCACGGTCTCATTTACTCCATCGTTAAAATTCTCACGACATTCTCAAATATCGTCATAAAACAAGGGTTAATTAAGGAAATCAATATATCACATAATATCCCTATATATCGACCAACTAACAAATAAGCTTAGGTAAGACACACTAGCGAAGGATTTACTCGTCTCTCCTCCTAGTTCTATTCCTCGATCTCCGCCTTTGGAGATCATATCCCTAAGCTCGATACCAACTGTGACGCCCCTAAAATAGGTTCATTCCATCCAACCCATTCTGAGTCGCCAAATACATGGTACAGAAATAACTACAACTTTATTATTACAACATATAAACTATGAGTTTAAATACAAATATTGCCATCTAGACAATATCCACACGCAAATAAATCTCCATCATAATTATTGATACATTATTTTACAAAAATGGTGAGGACTACTAAACAACTATCTCTAGAACCTTCATTCCATACCCCGACTAGTACTCGCTACATTCTCGCCTCCCGAGAAGAAAAATGGAACAACAAGGAAAAGGGTGAGCTCAACTAGCCCAAGAAAAAGAATATTATGACTAAGATAATATACAACAAATTATCGTTAGTCTTCAACAGGAAAAATCTAATAGAATACAATAGACAACAAATTTTAAATCAATATTCATAATGAAATAATAATTCATTAGAAGAGTTAAGTAGAGAATGCAAACTACTATCTTCTATATATGAATTTAAAAGTTCATCGTCGATATTTTATCCCCGTAATCATCAATCAATATACATCCGAATCAAATATTCATCTTTGCACTCATGCACTAAAGGCCAAAGATATTCATCACCGGGTCATGTTCATCTAAACACTGCTCATCTTTAGACTACGGGCCAAAGATATTCTTCAGAAATCATTCATCTTTGCACTACAGGCCAAAGATATTCCATAATATCATCATTTAAGACTGAAGATGATGAAAAATATTTTTAAAGAAACGAATCCTGTGAAACAAAATGACAAGGATTAAGGATTAAGGATTCGTACTTTGTTTTATCCATGTCCAACAATACCTCAAAAATAATCATAGTGGTGTAAAATTCAAGAATGATCAAAACATGGATACAATCAAAGCTAGTATCCAGAATAGATATTTTGGACGAAAAGAAGAAATTTCATTTTTTGGTGAATAGTGCCGTATTCGTGAATAGTGTCGTATACGTGAATAGTACCGTATACGTGAATAGTAACTCCGACACCAAAAGATAGAAATTTCACAAAAAAACATCTTCACGCTTCGTGAATAGTACTCGTGAATAGTAACTCGTGAATAGTAACTCATGAATAGTAACTCGTGAATAGTAACTCATGAATAGTAAACCCGAGCATGAAAAAGTTCTAAATTTGATAAAAGTTCCAACCAATATTTCAAAGATAATGATATTGAAGAAATAATATCATTTGAGAAGAAAATAACATCCCTTACCTCGAAAGGCAAGACTTTAGTTGAAACACTTGAGGATATAAGCTATGACTTGAACTTGCAACCAGAATAGCAATACTCAAAGTATACTCAAAATACTCACAAGAATACGCCGATAATATATAGAGAGAAAACTTCAGTTTTCGGTGTGATTTTCAATTCTAACCTAAGCACCCTATTTATAAGAAATTGCTTAGAACACCAAAAGCGTAAAATTTAATATAATAATAATATATTATATATATATTCCTACGCCAACCAAGACTCCTGAAATCAGCATGTTTACAACACACATGGGGCCAACCAAAAAAAAAAAAAAACATTTTGTTGATATAAATAATTAAAACTTCCAAAAATCAATTATTTTGAGTTTTGAACTTCAATAATTCATAATAAATATCTCTTTTATCAAAAAATTTGAATCTCATGAGTTTTTATAGGAAATTTAATTTCTACAACTTTGCAGAAGAAAGGTTTTCCAAATTCCAAACAAAAATTGACCCAGAAATCCACATACGGACAATTTTACATTTATAATCAAATTTCAATCAAGAAATGGGGTCCACCGACACACACAAAACATGTGTTAATCATTTAATGCCACAAAAATACTCTTCCTCCTCATATACTCATATATCCCACATTCATTATAAAAAATATCACCGTTAATATATTATTAAAATAATATATTTAAATGAATTATTTTATCGAGAAAAAAGATAAAATATTAATTTTCAACAATTGTCATTTTAAAATTTTTCTCCATCTATATCCACATAAAATCAATATTTTCCTTATCATATAAATCAATAATTAATTATTCACAAATAATATTACAGAATCACAAGATTGCAACCGTGCCGTTTCAGAAAGAGGGGCTTTCAATAAGGATCTCTCTCCTCATCGTGCGCAATTAGGTGACCAAACCTCTCCTTAGATGTAACTTTCTAGACATTTGCAATAATGTTATCTAATAATATTATTCAGATAATATAAATTATTGCTTGATAATAAAAAAATACCGTGTAATGACAATTATTGAAACAACAAAGAATATAAAATATCAACGCAACAATTATTGAATCAATAAAATAAAATCTTTGAAGCATTAATTCATTGTAACAATTATTGAGTAGTGCCTTTCACGTAAGGATCAATAATTCAGTGCAATCTGGTGCTATCGCTTCAACAACGCCAGATATTAGTGTGTTTTAACCAAAGGGTATTCCAACAAGATTAATCGGTAATAACTACGCCAGTTATTTATAAACAACTTATATTTGTCGTTTTCTTCATCCAATCGCTTTCAAGTTATGGGGCCCACAAAAAAGCGCACCATCGCATTTAATATTCCCGACAAAGCAGTCTGAATATTCCACGACCAAACGAATATTCCCCGACAATAATGAATATTTTATCACCACTTGCTTATTTAAAATATTTAAGATTTTACCTGTAATTAACCACATTAATCAAATCCACCCTTACTATTTCAAAATAATAAATAAAGGAAATTCCTTTTATTTAAAAATTTTGAGGTCTTACGTAACTTATTCTCTAATAAGCACTACATACTTGCTTTAGTGTCTCCACACAAATGATCGTGAGATCAATCATCCTCATCCAACGAAGCAAGCAACGTGTAAGACCCACTTTTATAAATAAAGATGAATTTTCTATAAATAATATTTTTGAATATTATGGAATAATTTGATATAATGTTATAGTTATGGGTAATATTTATAAATTTTGCAAAGTATGCAAGTGGTTATATTATATTCGATTGGCCTGGAGAATATATTGATTTAGCGAGGAATATTCGCACAACTACTCAATCATTGGTGGACCCACAATGTAATTATTGTCGGATTGAGAAAAAAGCACAAAATATTTTATTAAAATAACGGCGGAAGTTTTACCGATTGATACTCAATTGAACTACTCGATAGTAAAAAGTCTGATGAATACGTGTGGGTTGCATAAGAGTACTACCAGATTGATTATCGATGCTTATGTGAGAAGTCACTCGGTTTGATTCCATTATTATCATGAATTATTATAGCGATAATGACTTTTTGTTTTTATTCAGTATTATTAACGTAATAAAATGCGAAACATCTTTTATATAAAATGTAATACTTTATTAAAGTTATTTTATAAATAAAATATATTATATTTTATTATGCATAGTGTTGCATATAGTGTTTTGCATAGTGTTTTGCATAGTGTTTACATAGTAAATGTTTTTATATAAATAGAATATATTATATTTTATTTAAAAGATTTTATTTTTTAAATATGGACCGTCGATTAAAGTAAATCAACTGGACCGTTCATGGATTAATTCTTATGCATTCCATTTTCCTATAAATAAGCTCATTCCTTCATTATTTTCTTACGAATTCATTGAAACTCTAGAGAGAGAAATTATAGAGAGAAGCTATAGAGAAAGTTATAGAAAGAAGAAGATTATTCTCGCTACTTCACTACTTCTATATTCAGGTTCCTTTTACTAAGTAAGGGTGTTATTCTTTCTTCTTGAAGAGAACTTCGTTATTCCATTCACTATTATTCATTGGAATAACTTTCGTAAAAGTGGCATACCCTATACATAATAACACGATACGCTGATACCCTATACTTGGTGAAATCCTTATATTATTCCATTGCTTATTATTCATTGGAATAACTTTTGATATCGCATGGTTTACCCTATACTTGGTGACATTCTTCTATTATTATTCATTGGAACATCACATGCTCAGATGTTTTACCTGGGACCTAGTTCCGTCTTTATCATTTCTGTTGGAATATCCTATCTCGTGTGTTTTACACCGGATCCGGTTCCATCTTTATTATTTCATTGGAACATCCTATCGGTGTGAATTTCACCGACTTGGTTCCGTTATTATTATTACATTGAATAACTCGCATGCTAAGTACCGCATGCATGGTGATTTCTTTTTGTTAACCCATTTTTATTATACCCAGTTGGTTAAAACTTTGACTTCTATACTCCATGAAATTAGTGGAATATCCTTGACATTTGCGCTTCATCCAAAGATCCTTTCATGGAAATATTCTTCTCGAGATTCTTGAATTTTACTCTCAAAGCAAAGATATCATGTTCGACAATTTGGACGTTAATAATTTCTCGGATAAAATAATTCTTGAACTTGTTTTATTGAATTCTTATATCATTGTCATCATCCTCATGTTTATATTTTTTTAAAGTCATCTGTGGCATTCTGTAGAGTATGGATGGACTTGGTATGATTATGACCGAGGATTATTCGATTGTAATCACGACCGTAATGTTACAAATGATGTGGTAAAATCCTCAAAGGGTCAGTAGTGCATTGATGGATGATTGTTGGCATGATCATGACCATTAATGAATACACAACTATTCTTGGCCCGTAGTGCGGGAATAATTGTGGTCGTGATACTAAAGAATATCCTTGGCAGAAAAAGTGCGGGGGTGATTCGATGATGTGGATTATTTATTAAAGTCGAGTCTCGGCTATAAATGATGATGAAAACCTTTTAAATCATAAAAAATAGTAGATTTTATTTTCTACTTGACTCTTTTAATGGATTGATATTCACCGCAGATTAAACCGGTTGTCTATTGTATTTTATCGGTTTAACATTGTTGAAGACTATTGATAATTTATTCGCATTATCTTAGTCATAATATTTCTTCATCGGGCTAGTTGAGCTCACCCTTTCTTTCATTGTTCTCTTTAGGAAATGAGAATATAAATTTGGGATTTAGCCGGGGAAACGAGTGATGGTCCCAAGATAGCATTAGTAGTCCTCACTATTCGTGAAATAGTGTGATAATAATTGTAATGAGGACTTTTGTTTGAGTTTGTATAATATCTAGTAGAGCGATATTTGTATTTAAACTCACGCTTTATGTCGTATTGTACAAAGACAGCTTATGTTAATAAGTTGTATTTAAATTACATACCATGTAAGTGGCGACCCATGATGGGTGATGTATACCTAACTTTGGGGGCGCCACGGTTGGTATCGAGCTAAGGGATATGATCCCCGGCTAAGATGTGAGAAAAGTACTAGGAGGGGAGAGGCGGGAATACCTTCGCTAGTATGACCTACCTAAGTTTATGTGCTATTTTATTGGTTGTCGTAATATAAAGATAATTGTTACATGTCAATTAATCTTTTGTTTTGTGGCAAGATCTCAAAATGACATCCGAGAATGTTGAGAATAGCAATGGAGCACAAAGCGATCGTTGATTCACCACATATCAATAATCGAGGATAATGTGCATCGAAGGCGACAATCCTCATGCAAAACAACAACACCGACCAAATGATGAATGATCAAATGTTCAGAGGCTTTTATGCAATTTATGCAACAAAGAAAGAGAGCGACTCATCCAAAACGAGGTGGAAACACTTGAAAAACTCTCAAGCGGTCACCGCTAAACAATTCAAGGAGCTGGGACCACCGGAGTTTAAGGGAGAGCCAAAACCACTTCGGCGGAAGCATGGATAAAGCAGATTACAAGATATTTGATGTCTTGGGATGCTCCGAGGAGCAAAGGTTCCCTGCCGCCTTTATGTTGTTGCGAGAGGCAGACATTCTTGGTGGGAATCAGTAAAATGTACTCAACTCTTCAGATCAAGATATCTTGGGAGAAGTTCCAGAGTCGTTCAACGACAAATACTTTCCGAAAGTATTCGCCACATGAAGGAGGTAGAGTTTATCAAGTTGGAACAAAACAATATGACCGTGTCGTAATACGAGGCAAAATTTTATGAGTTATCACGGTTCAAGGCCCCACTTGGTGGATAATGAAGAGAGAATGGCGCGAATGTTTTTAAGAGGTTTGAAGTGGGAGATACGCCAACATCTTATTTCTCATAAACCGTGTTTGTATTCAGATGTTGTAAATAGGGCTCGATTAGTGGAGCGCGATAACGAGTCAACGAACTAAAAAGAGAGCAAAGCAAAGTTATAATACCAAATGAGAGTAGTCATCAAGCGGTGACAACAAGCGTGGAGGGAATCAACGGGCGGATATGGTAACCACTTCGGTGGTAATCGTACAAAACAATAAGAATGGACATTTCAAGAAACGGAGATTCAACAATGATGGAAAGACGTCGCACCAAAGACCGTTGTTAAGGAAGGAGAAAGACCACCTATCATATGCTTCAAATGCGAGAAGAGGGACACATCATCCAATCGTGCCATCGCCGTCAAAGTATGTTATAATTGTGGAAGAGAAGGTCACTTAGCTCGATTTTTTGTCGCCATCAAGACAAATTCAACTAAGATGGAGGCACCAAAGGTCGTCCCGTAAAAGTCAAACCCCAGTAGTCAAGGGAGGAGAGCGTTTGTTGTGACCTCCCAGAGAGCAAGGAACCCGAATGAGGTCATCACGGGTAAGCTTATCATAAACTCTAATGAAGTCTACACTTTATTTGATACTGGGTTCTACCCATTCTTTTATTTCTCCTACTTGCGCTCATCGATTAAATTTGACAGGAGAAATTAGACTTTAACTTATCTGTGGAAACTCCGTTGGGAGAAACCTTCATTACATCCCATTGTTTATAAGTCTTGTTTGGTTCAAATCGGCACCTCACATTACTGTCGATCTTATTTCATTAAAAATACTTGCATTTGACGTGATTCTAGGGATTGATTGGTTAACTACTTATCATGCAAAAATTGATTGTTTTCGTAAGGTTGTTGTTAGCTTTCATATTCCTAATCAACCTATTATGCTAATTCAAACGACCAAACCATTAAAATTAATCACGGTCATCTCAAGCCATAAAGCTATTCGTTTATTGAAAAATGGATGTCAAGCTTTCTTAGCTCATGTCATGATTTAAACAAAAATACGCCGATTTTGAGCGATATTTCTATTGTTAATAAATTTCCTGACGTATTCTGAAGAACTTCCTGGCCTACCCCCTGAGCGTGAAATTGAATTTTGTATCGACCTTGAACCCGGTACAAAACCTATTTCCAAAGCCCCATATCGAATGGCTCCTATTGAACTTCAGGAGTTAAAGACCCAACTGCAGGAATTGTTAGACATGGCTTTATTCGCCCTAGTATTTCTCTCCTCGGGTCGCTCCTCGTTCTATTCGTGAAAAAGAAAGATGGGAGTATGCGACTTTGTATTGATTATCTGGAGTTGAATCATGTCACCATCAAAAATAGGTATCCATTGCCACGTATTGATGACTGTTTGACCGATTGCAAGGAGCCAAATTCTTTTCAAAGATTGATCTTCGTTAGGATATCACCAATTGAAGATTAGAACCGTGACATTCCAAAGACGGCGGCCGAACTCCCCAGACGGGCATTATGAATTCCTAGTCATGTCCTTTGGATTGACTAATGCTCCCGCGCCTTTATGGATATGATGAACCGAGTATTCAAGGAATATTTAGATCACTTTGTGGTCGTCTTTATTGATGACATCCTTATTTATTCCAAAAGCCGTGAAGATCATGAAAGCAACACTTGAGGTCGACACTCCAAAAGCTTCGTGAATATAAGCTTTATGCCAAGTTGAAGAAATGCGAGTTCGGCTTGAAGAAGTAGCATTCCTTGGGCACGATGGTATCAAGTCATGGAATATCTGTTGACCCAAAGAAAGATTGAAGCTATTCAAAGTTGGGAACAACCTAAATCAAATGATCAAGCACGTAGCTTTCTCGGTTTTATTTGGTTATTATCGGAGATTCGTGGAAGGATTTTCTCGAATCGCTACTCCATTATTCGGTGACTCAAAAAGATACAAAGTTCGGTTGGAGCGAAGAATGTGAGAAGAGTTTTCAAGAACTCAAGAAGAGACTTATTTCAAAGACTGTTACGACAATACCATCCGGCTCGGAGGATTTGTCATCTACTGATGATGCTTCGAGCAAAGGGTTGGGATGTGTTCTTATGCAACATGGAAAAGTTATAGCCTATGCCTCATGACAACTCAAAGAATATGAGAGGAATTATCCTACTCATGATCGGAGTCAGCAAAATGTTATCTTTGCACTTAAAATTTGGAGGCATTACTTGTATGGGGAGAAAGTGGAGATCTTTACTGGATCATAAAAGCCTCAAATATTTCTTCACTCAAAAGGAACTCAACATGCGACAACGACGTTGGCTTGAACTCATTGAAAGATTATGATCATACCATCCAATACCATCCTCGAAAAGCGAACGTGGTAGGCGATGCATTGAGTAGAAGATCGTATGCAAAGCACGAGTGCGTTATTGTCAACACAAAGGCCCATTTTGTGTGACTTGCAAAGGATGGAGATAGAGTTAAAGACTCGAGGACGCATGTGATGATAGCGAATATACGAGTAGAACCGACTTTAATCAATAAAGTTAAAGCCGCTGCCAAGCTGCTGGACTGGAGTGATGCGTATGAGGAAGAAAGTGCAAGAGAGGTGCTATGGGAAGCAAGAATCGATGAAGAAGGAATACTTGAGTCAACTCCGCACTTTGTGTTCCTAACGACCACGATTTAAAGTATAATATCATGATGGAGGCACAACACACCATTTGCAA
The DNA here is from genome assembly GCA_020205615.1 of Panax quinquefolius. Lineage (NCBI taxonomy): Eukaryota > Viridiplantae > Streptophyta > Magnoliopsida > Apiales > Araliaceae > Panax > Panax quinquefolius. The sequence continues at coordinate 60,771,142 of CM035158.1, forward strand.
TCCATCTCGGGAGTACCAAAATGTATCATGATATTAAATCATACATTTTGGTGGAGCAATATGAAGAGAGAGATATATTTGTTTATCTCAAGGTGTCTAACTTGTCAACGAGTTAAAGCGGAGCATCAAGTACCAAAAGGTCCATTGCAACCACTTGAAATTCCGGAATGGAAGTGGGAGCACATTACCATGGATTTCGTTACACGTCTTCCTAAGGTTTCTCAAGGCATTGATGCAATTTGGGTCATTGTTGATAGATTGACCAAGTCTGCTCATTTCTTACCGATACGAGAAACTTATACACTTGAACGTCTTGCTCAGTATGTACATAAACGAGATTGTAAGATCGCATGGTATCTGCAGTATCCATAGTTTCGATCGAGACCCAAGATTCACTTCACGATTTTGGGTTAGTTTGCAAAAAGCTATGGGCACAGACTTACGATTTAGCTTCGGCATATCATCCTCGATGCCAGACGGACAATCGGAGAGGACTATTCAAACTCTTGAAGATCTATTAAGACTCTGTGTTCTTGATTTCAAGGAGTTGGGACAAGTTTTTACCATTGGTGGAGTTTTCCTACAACAACAGCTTATCAAGCAAGTATTGGCATGGCTCCATTCAAGCGTTGTATGGAAGAAAGTGTCGTTCTCGAAGATCTTTGGGATGAGGTGGGTGAAGCAACGTTGTTGGGACCGGAGTTGGTACGTATGACTACGTAAAAGATTCAAACGATCAAACAACGTATAAAAACCTCACAAAATCGATAAAAAGAGTTATGCTGAACTTCATCGAAAGGACGTGGAATTCGATATAGGAGATCATGTGTTGTTAAAAGTTGCTCCATGGAAAGGAGTTACAAGATTTGGAAAGAGAGGGAAACTTAATCCTCGATTCATCGGTCCATTTTCAATCCTCGATCGAGTAGGAACTGTGGCCTATAGACTCGCTTTACCGCCAAATATGTCTCGTGTTCATAACATTTTTCACATATCCATGTTACGTAAATATGTGAAAGACCCGAACCATATTATTGAGTTAGAACCGGACGAAATAGCGAAAGATTTGACGTATGAAGAGGTTCCTATTCAAATTTTGGATAAGAAGGAACATATTCTACGCTCCAAGGTTATACCTCAAGTCAAAGTTTTATGGCGGAACCACGATGTTGAGGAAATGACTTGGGAGTTAGAATCTGAAATGAAATCAAGGTATCCTTACCTCTTCAACATACCAGGTACGTACCCTAATTTCGAGGGCGAAATTTCATAAGAAAGGGAGATTGTAAGACCCCAGCTTTTATAAATAAAGATGAATTTTCTATAAATATTATTTTTGAATATTATGGAATAATTTGATATAATGTTATAGTTGTGGGTAATATTTATAAATTTTGCAAAGTATGCAAGTGGTTATATTATATTCGATTGGTCGGGGAATATTCGGTTTAGCAGGGAATATTCGTACAACGGCTCAATCATTGGTGGACCCCACAACAGAATTATTATCGGATTGAGAAAAAGACAAAAATATTTTATTAAAATAACGGCGGAAGTTTTACTGCTTGATCTTTGTTGAACTACTCGGTAGTAAAAGTACAAGAATACGTGTGGTTGCATAGTAGTATTACGCGGTATTGATTATTGATGCTTATATGAGAAGTCACTCGGTTTGATTCCATTATTGTCATGAATTATTATAGCGATAATGACTTTTTGTTTTATTCAGTATTATTAACGTAATAAATGCGAAACATCTTTTATATAAAATGTAATACTTTATTAAAGTTATTTTATAAATAAAATATATTATATTTTATTATGCATAGTGTCATAATATATAGTGTTTTGCATAGTGTTTTTGCATATAGTGTTTACATAGTAAAATGTTTTTATATAAATAGAATATATTATATTTTATTTAAAAGATTTTTGCTTTAAATATGGACCGTCGATTAAAGTAAATCAACTGGACCGTTCATGGATTAATTCTTATGCATTCCATTTTCCTATAAATAAGCTCATTCCTTCATTATTTTTATTTAATTCATTGAAACTCTAGAGAGAAATTATAGAGAGAAGCTATAGAGAGAAAGTTATAGAAAGAAGAAGATTATTCGCTACTTCACTACTTCTATATTAGGTTCTTTTACTAGTAAGGGTGTTATTCTTTCTTCTTGAAGAGAACTTCATGTTATTCCATTCACTATTATTATTACATTGAAATAACTCAGTAAAAGTGGCATACCCTATACATAACTTCAGTATCATGGCATACCCTATACTTGGTGAAATCCTTATGTTATTCCATTGCTTATTATTACATTGGAATAACTCAGATATCATGGTTTACCCTATACTTGGTGACATTCTTCTATTATTCATTGGAACATCCTCATGCATGTGTTTTACAACGGACTGGTTCCGCCTTTATTATCATTACGTTGGAATATCCTATCGTGTGTTTTACAGGATCCGGTTCCATCTTTATTATTACTGTTGGAACATCCCAGCCGGTGTGAATTTCACGACACCGTTCCGTTATTATTATTCCGTTGAATAACTTTGTCCTATGCGCTAAGTACCGCATGCATGGTGATTTCTTTTGTTAACCCATTTTTTATTATACCCGGTTGGTTAAAACTTTGACTTCTATACTCCATGAAATTAGTGGAATATCCTTGACATTTGCGCTTCATCCAAAGATCCTTTCATGGAAATATTCTTCTCGATATTCTTGAATTTTACTCTACAAAAGCAAAGAGATCATGTTGACAGTTTGGACGTTAATAATTTCTCGGATAAAATAATTCTTGAACTTGTTTTATTGAATTCTTATATCATTGTCATCATCCTCATGTTTATATTTTTTTAAAGTCATACGGCCCTGTAGAGCATGGATGGACTTGGTATGATTATGACCGAGGATTATTGATTGTAATCATGACCGTAATGTTACAAATGATGTGGTAAAAATCCTCGATTGGTAGTAGTGCATTGATGGACGATTGTTGGCATGATCATGACCATTAATGAATACACAACTATTCTTGGCCCGTGAGTGCGGGAATAATTGTGGTCGTGATACTAAAGAATATCCTTGGCCGTAGAAAGTGCGGGGTGATTCGATGATGTGGATTATTTATTAAAGTCGAGTCTCACTATTTATATGATGATGAAAAACCTTTTAAATCATAAAAATAGTAGATTTTATTTTCTACTTGACTCTTTTAATGGATTGCATATTCATTGCAGATTAAACCGGTTGTCTATTGTATTTTATCGGTTTAACATTGTTGAAGACTATTGATAATTTATTCGCATTATCTTAGTCATAATATTTCTTCTTGGGCTAGTTGAGCTCACCCTTTCTTTCCTTTTGTTCTCTTTAGGAAATGAGAATATAATTGGAGATTTAGCCTGGGAAGCAGTGATGGTCACGAAGATAGCATTAGTAGTCCTCACTATATTCGTGAAATAGTGTGATAATAATTGTAATGAGGACTTTTTGTTTGAGTTTGTATAATATCTAGTAGACGATATTTGTATTTAAACTCACAGTTTATGTCGTATTGTACAAGACAGTTATGTTAATAAGTTGTATTTAAATTCTGTACCATGTAAGTGGCGACCCATGATGGGTGATGTATACCTAACTTTGGGGGCGTCACACAACGTATGTACCAATCTATCCGGATTCACTAATCCCCAATTTAGTAATCCAAAGATTGGGAACTATTTTAGTTTTAAGCTTTCTAAGAATTTAGATCTCATTAGAATGATCATCATCATTATTCTAAAAGCATTGCTTAAAATTATGGGTTTATCACATATTATAAAACAAAGATCATGTAGATAATTAAAAGCCTTTAATAAATTAATACTTTTTATTAATAAATGAATAAGATTGTTACAAAGTATATGCTTTATCATCAAACATGATTGGCTTGTATGCATACTACTTTCAATCTCCCACTTGCACTAAAGCCAATCGTCATGGTATCTCATACTCTTCTTCTCTAAGTGACGATTATCCTGTTTCGTTGGATAAGCTTTAGTTAATGGATATGTAATGTTGTTCATGAGAGTCCACTATCTCTATAGTGATTTCCCATCTTTCAATGATTCTTATAATCAAATGAAAGTGCCACAACACATGTTTAGATCCAAGATGAGACTTAGGAACTATTCCTAGTTCTGTAATGAACTTTTAATCCAAACAATCAACTTGTAGCTTCATTTATAGCTATATACTTTGTCTTTATTACTAAACCAAAGAACTCTTTTCTTTGTTTGGAACCTTTCAATTCAACTCGCACCACTGATTCAAGGTAACACTTTACCTTAAAGTGGATTTTCTGTCGTCTTGGTCTGTCTGAAAAACTTAAGTCTGTTAAGCCCTCTAGTTTTAATTAAGACCCACCATGAATATGATCACATCCTTAGTGCCTGTTAAGCACTTTAAGATGTTTTTCACTGACTCATAGTGAACTTCTCCATAATTTGACTGATCAACATCAGGTCTCGTACATTTCATTGCATACATGATTGTCACTCATGCGACCTCTCTTTTCAGGAGTCTGTGGGGACTATTAAGAGAGATACACTCCATAGCTCATCGATATGAGACATCTCTTGGAGTTTGCCATGCTAAACGACTTTAGCATCAAATGAATATACGTTCCTTGGGTTAAGTTGAGCATCCTCTTAAATCTATCTATATAGATTTATATCCCCAATTAAGATACTCTTCCAAATCATTCATGGAGGATTGTTTAGACAACTTTATCTTTACTGATTGTAGCATTGGTATGTAATTCCTCATCCGTAGTATATCAACATATAATATTAGAAATTTCACGACGCTCCCACTGACCCTTTTGTACACACTAGAACTCTGATTTTTGATAAAATCAAACTCTTTTGATTGCCTCATCAAAACAAATGTTCCATATTTGAGAAACTTGCTTCAATCAATTTCTCTGAGTGTCTACAACACTTACCTCATCGTATGTAACTGGATCATCATCTTCTATGATGTGTACCTCATCATCATCATCCATGATGAATCCATACCTCCTAGGTATCTTGATACTATTCGCATTTATGATTCGATTTGTGGTACAATAGGTTACATCTCTGTGTTCCTCTTATTTGACTTATAATGTTTTGTGGTTCTTGAACATTTCAAGATCTATTATCCTCCCACTAGCCCCTTTTAATGATAATCACCTTTATCTTAGAAGGAATCGTGTTTCGTAACAAACACCTTTTGCTAAGTAGGATTATAGAACATTTACCCTAAACTTACTTTAGGATGTCCCACAAATCTGTACTTGTCAAATCTTGTCCCAAGCTTATCCTTTGAAACCTTTTCACATAAGTTGGACAACCCTTTATCTTAACATACTTAAGATTAGAATCCTCCCCGTCCATAACTTTTATGGAGTCTTGGGTAGGAATTTTGAGGTTATCATTTTTCGTGAGATATCTGACCATTTCTAGGACATGATCCTAGAAGGATACTGGAATGTCGGTAAAATCATTATGGACCGTACCATGTCCAACAAGGTATAATTTTTCATTCAGATACATCAATCAATTATTGCGTATCAGGATGTGTCCATTATGAGAAAACCATTTGAGATGATCTAGAAACTTATTGCACAAGTATTTATTCCTTGATCTAATCAAAGAATCTTAATACTTTGCCAATTTGTTTCACTCTCAATTCTTTGAACCTTTCAAATAATTCACACTTGTATTTCAGTAAATCTGAGACATTCAACTCTTTGAATGATCATCTCCTTTTCTTATACTAATTTGTTCAATATGCAAAATTATTTTCATGTAAGTCAAGTATACAAAATTTATTAAGTAATCTTTCGGTTCTATCTAAAAACATTATTATTATAAATAGAAAAACAATTGTTCTTAATTATAATACCAAAGATTTCATTGTCCAACAATAAAATGGAAATAATATTTCTAACAAGAACTGAAATACAATAACAACTTATTGACTTAATAGATTTTCCCATAGGCATTGCTAAACTATAAGTTTTACATGGCTAATGTAGCAACCTTTGTTACATTTCCGCACTTAGGATTACTTATATTTGTTTAGCTTTCTACTTACTCGCTTGTTTTTTTCATAAATCTATATTTATGATAACCAAAGTCGGTATCCAATACCCAAGTAGAACCTTGACTTAAAGAAAAATTTATTTCAATCATGAACAAAAGCGTATTATAAAGAAACTTCACTAAGCTTCTTTGGTTAGCCTCTGCAAGATGCTTCTTTGCAGTTTCTCCAAAGTGTCGGGCTTATTGCGGTGGAAGCAAACTCCTTTGTTATCCGTGTCGGTTTTGTTCTTATTATCCTTTGTTTTTGCCTTTCTATTTATACCTTCTTGAATCGTTCTTCTTTTTAGAAGATCCTTTGGCCCCTACCAAGAAGACTTCGGTCTTTCTTGGTTGGAAAGTGACTCTCAACATTTTTCAACATGATAAGCAAATCGGCGAGAGGTCGGTATCTAGCTTGTTCATATGAAAATTCACAACAATTGTGAAAGGAGTCCAGGGAGTGAGTGCAAGATCAAATCTTGGCTCAACTCTCCATCCATGACAAAACTGTTATCCTAATTGATCAATCAAATTGATTATGTTAAGAACTTTTTATGTCGTATTTATAGTGCCATTGGCCATTCTAGATCGGAAGAGCTCCTTAGATATCTCGATATCTATCGGTCTTTACTTTCCTCACCATCAACTACTTGATGTGCGGGAATATAGTAGGAGCATCCATAGTTTCACATGCCGATTTGAAGCTCGTTACTCATAGATGCGAGCATGATGCATTGAGCCAATGTGCATCATCTTGCCACTTTATAAAAGTAGCAATCTCTTCCTCGGAGGCATTATGCGCAACCATTGCGAGGATAGGCGTATTAAGGACATAAGATAGCTTTTTTAGCCGTGAGAACTATTCTCAAATTCCTTAACCAATCCGTTTAATTGCCGATTAATTTAGCATCTAATATGCTTCGCATGATAGTAATTTTAGACATTGTAAAATTACGTAAATGAATTTGTAATTAACAACATTTTAACATACATTCTTTTATTAATTACCAAAATAATTTAGGTCTTGTTTTAAATTGGTATCTCCCACTATTTTCTTTTCAAACTATATTACCTCACTTATATAGTTCGGCAAAATCTAATTAAAGATTTGCTAATGAGAATAAGGATCCCATTTCAAATGTATATAGCCTTTGTGGTGACAAACAAACTATATATAAATAAATAGGTAGACAACTTTTGTCAATTACATCAACTATGCAACTCCTTTTCTTTTGCCTCTTAGATTATTTTGATCAAGTGGTGGCACATCCGAATCAAAATTATCCAAGTTAAGTCCGACCTAGCACTCCATATATTCAAAAAAGAAAAATATCATCCTTGTGGTGACACAACAAAACAATATTGTTCAATTTTCTTTATAAGCATCAAATGTGATAAATTAACATCTTAAATACTTAATACTTGCCTTGTGGTGACACAACAAACTCATATTAAATATTTAATACTCTATTAATTTTATCATGCTAGAAAGCGACGTTCGATATTCCAAAATATCTTTGAACGCTTAGGACTTAATATAAAATTTGAGGGGTTTGTTATTAATTTGTCTCATCTTGTTTAGCTGCGTGCATATATATATATAAAATACGCGTTATATTAATGAACATGCGAAGCATGTTTGCATAATATATAATATATATAGTATAAGCATGCACATATAGAATACTATATTCTACCCGGATTGATTATGGACTTTTATTCTAGTTTGGTTCACTAGAGCCACCAAGTGAACCAAAAGGTCAAACCCCCAAAGCAAGAAATAATATTTAAATATAACTATTACATTTAAACCCGGGCTCCATTACAAACGGGTCTTCAAGCGCTCCTTGCTTTCCTTGATCTCTAATTTTTTAAAATTAATTCTAACTATTCCTATTACAAAACTATTTAAAATAAATAGAAACCTTGATCGTGATCGAGGGAAGTACATAGGAGGAGATAGAATTTACATTAGGAAAAATTAGAGAAGGCGAATCTGTGTAACCCCATTTAATAAAACCCATACATTCATGCATCCAACTAAAATAAAATTCAATCATATTGGTCGATAGTCCATAATCAATCCCATTTATTATCATACACATCACCATATGCATCAATAAATAACATTCATCTCATGAATAATAAACATTTAATATATATATTAATATCATTTATTGGGCAAATTTAGTTAGTATAAAATCTAATTTTGAATCAAAATAAACTCCTTTATTTTAATCCAAATTTAAATCAAAATAAAACAATTTTATTTTAATTTATCCAATTATGAATAAAATAAACTATTTTATTTTAATCAAAATAAACTCCTTTATTTTAATTAATTATGGAATCCAATTCCATATATATAAAAAAAATTATTAAAGGAAACACGGATTATCTTTCCTATTCACAAATAAACTCCTTTATTTTGAATAATATGAAATCTTATTTCATATCTAAATAAACTCCTTTTATTTAAGGAAAGATCGATTCTTTTTTCTATTCACAAATAAACTCCTTTATTTTGAATAATATGAAATCTTATTCCATATCTAAATAAACTCCTTTATTTAAGGAAATTAGGATTCATTTTCTATTCACAAATAAACTCTTTTATTTTAAATAATATAAAATCTTATTTTATATTTAAATAAACTCCTTTATTTAAGGAAACATGGAAATCAATTTCAACTCTAATTAGTTATCATGGAATCCAATTCCAACTCTAATTAGTTAGCATGAAATTTAATTTTAAAATTAAAATAAACTCTTTTATTTTAATATTAAAATAAACCTTTTATTTTAAGATTAAAATAAACTTTTATTTTAATTATAAAATAATTAAAATAATATATATATATATATATATATATATATATCCGAACCTTCCTTTAAAAAAAAAAAAAAGAATTCACGTGGTACTCTCTCTCGTTGCCTTTTGAAAACAAAGTAATCTGTTACTTTAATTCCAATTGTTGTTCTCGTGATCCGCGCCTCCTTTTATGGAGTAAACAATCTGCATTTTTTTTATTTGTAATCCGTGACTCACATTTGGTTTCCGTGATTCCACACATGGCCATTCTCAAACAGATTTTCGGATATCAATTACCGTTTTTTTATTTGTATTTTTAAATTTTATACAATTAAATTATGCCCAATTAAATTGTTCTAAACACATATCAATATACATATCAAATAAAACAATTAATAATTCGCATAAAGGTTTGGCTCGATACCAATTGTTAGGTTTGTAATATTCATATACTTGAATCAAATTGCATAAAAGTGCTAAACGTGTAAAATCGAGTTTAAAAATTTACAAACCATATACCCGGATCACCCTTTATGCATAATTATTAATTAAACGAAAAGATAAAGAATAAAATCATACCCTTGAAGATCGAGCTTCCTCGGTACAAGTTCACCTCCAAATCCTTTCGCGTTCAACTTGAATCTCTTTGGGGTTTTGTTCCTTCCTTTGATCAACATTAGCCACCCATATGTTTGGCCTCTAGAGATGATCCACCGAGGAGAAATAATGATTCAAGAAGAAGGGGTGTTTGGCTCAATCCTAGTTTTCTATCTCTATAGAAAAGCGTCTTTCTCCAACAAATTGGAATTATTACATTATTAGTAAAAGTCAACAACCCCATCACCATAATAAGACTCCTCTTATTTATAGATGTGGGCAACCCACCTTAACAATTAAGGAATTGGGTTTTATTTAATTAATTAAATTCTTTTAATTAATTAAGCTCCTTAAACTTATTAGGGATAATTAATTAAACTCCTTTAACTAATTTTCCTCCAAATCCTATTAGGAATAAATGAGAGTACTTATATTAAATTAATTCCTAAACTCTTTTAGAAATTAAAATAATAATAATTGTAATAATATTAATAAGACTCCTCTTATTAATTTATATTTAATATTTCTAAAATATTAAATAATAAATATTAAGCTATTTAATTTATTCTATCACCATAGATTAAATTAAATATACACTTTATATTATTACGATTATGCCATTAACTTCTTAAATAATTATTCTTCCTTTTATGGTGTGACCCTTTAGGTTCTCCATATTAAACCTAGTTGTGAATAAATCAATTAGAACAATTCTAATCTTATTTAAATAAATAAATTAAACAATTAATTTATTTAAATAAATAATATTTATCTCTACAATAGGGATAAGCCTCCTAGCGATCAACGACTTTCCGGATAATATAGATTTCAACATTAATCATAAAAGAACCTTTGAGTAAATAGTTAAAAGACAATTCAATCCTTCCACCATACAATGTCCCAATTAAATATAAGACATGGAATTTCTTTGTCAAGTCTTATTTTATTTAATTATATGTATTTCGATCCTTAAATGCACAACTCAAATAATGCAAATTAGAAACTCCTTTCTAATTTCATTACGCTTTTGCTAAGGACTCTTGGGTTGTCATTTATCGAATCACATAGGACATTTCTCTTCTTTTATTAGAAGTGGTAGATTCTTTATTGATCATACATTATCTCCATGTATAACTTATTATACCCAAGCATACCCTTTGATATACCCTAAGGGTCTTAAGGAATATGTTAAAGTATAACTCATCATACATAAGATACTATGATGATCTCAAGTCCAAGGATTACTTCAGATTACTATCACTACAGAATTCTATCGACAGTAAATAAAACTCCATTAGGTATTCCTTAGCGAGCCACGTTCAATGAACTTATTCTCTAATAAGCACCTATATACTTGCTTTAGTGTCTCCACACAAATGATCATGAGATCAATCATCCTCATCCAATGAGCAAGCAACGTATGTACCAATCTATCCGGATTCACTAATCCCCAATTTAGTAATCCAATGATTGGGAACTATTTTAGTTTTAAGCTTTCTAAGAATTTAGATCTCATTAGAATGATCATCATCATTATTCTAAAAGCATTGCTTAAAACTATGGGTTTATCACATATTATAAAACAAAGATCGTGTAGATAATTAAAAGCCTTTAATAAATTAATACTTTTTATTAATAAATGAATAAGATTGTTACAAAGTATATGCTTTATCATCAAACATGATTGGCTTGTATGCATACTACTTTCAGATGCCGTAGTTTATATGAAAAGCACTAAGCAGTTATATAAAGCTGTAAATATATATATACAGACATGATCAACCACCACGAAGCACCTCCATGGGGGATTGGAAATGTAAATATATAAAAGCGGTAAATATATATATAGAGACATGATCAACCACCACGAAGAACCTCCATATGGGATCAAAAAAGTAAATAAAGTTGTAAAAGACGATCAACCGCCAAAAAGTAAACTCCAGGCGAGACTAAATGTAAAGAAAGCAGTAAAGACGATCAACCGCCACGAAGTAAACTCCAGGCGGGACTAAATGTAAATAAAGTAGTAAACTCTAGACCTGACATAAATATATATATATATATATATATATATATAAGCAGTAAACGCTCCAGATGTAAAATCCAGGCTCATCGGATATAATCCGACAACAGTTCATATATATATATATATATATATAAGCAAGTAAACGCTCCAGACATTAGTCTAGGCTCAATCAAGGCATAACTCGATAATGTTAGTCCATATATAAAATATATACACATATAAGTATATATATATATAGATAGAAATGAAAACCATAGACCGAAGTTCGGGCATACACACACAACACGACTCTCAACGTGAAGAATAGTGTGTGCAAAGATGAAGAGAAAGGCTTTATAAAGTGTGAGAAGGCTTACAGTGGGCTGCCAAGGTAGGCTTCTATGACTCTAAATGGATAAACACTTAGCTCCCGCCGGTAAAATATAGCTATATGTGAGCTAACAAGTGTTTAAAATGAGAAAGCACTCAATATAGGGTGTGTACAGAACAAAATGGACAAGGCTTCCTCACCTCTTTTTCTCTTACAAATGGCCACCCCAAGCTCTATATTTATAGATTTGGGAGCCCAGTGAGTGTACTGTGGGAGCAGCAGTGTACTGCGGCATTGCAGATGAGACTCACATGCTGCCCGGGTGCCCAGGCTCTATGGGTCCTGACGTCTAGAAGTACGTGCACTCGTGCACAGTGATGTCCGCTCGAACTTGCAGAACTTCAATCCGAGCATCCGAACGAGGTGTACAAGACCTTCTTCGGACCACTTTTGTTGAGAGTTACGCAATGACATGGGATTAGTGGTTGTACGAAGTCAGGAAGAGGGGACCATGCCCATGGTCTTCAAGCTTCAAATTCTATTCGGTGTGCTGCCACACGTAATTGTCACTCGTGATTCTAACTCTTTGGTTCTTGTGGGACATTGTTGGGTAGAAATGTATGTATGACGGCGTGCTGTGGTTGAGGTGGCAAGATGAGGATTTTACCCTCACCGGTTATATCTCGATTTGGGGCGATATCGGATGTTGCTTTCGAGTTACATCGAGATCGATCGCCGCAAGTGTTTGAATTTCGCAAGGTCATCCGTAAGTGTGCCTGCTCTTCCGATGTTAGCTCCAGGTCTTTGGAATGAGTGCCTTGGCAGGAGATCTGAGATTGAAGCTGATTGCATGCATTTGAAACAAGCATTTCTGGAGTTATTGTCGGAACTGCAACAACATTCCTTGGGGTTATCTCCAAGGATGAAACTCGGGGTTATCTCTTAGGTTGGAATTGATACTCTCGGTGTGTGTTCCGGGGTTGAAACTAAACTTCTGGTAGTATCCGGAATGGATGTGAGCTGTCTTCCAAGGTTATCTCCAAAAGACGAATCTGCCATCCTGCAATGTTAGTAACAGGTGTGCAAAAAATTTTGAGTGTCTACAATAGTACTTCGGGAATAGTAACTTATCAAAAAGATATCAAGAATGCTCAGAATAATATTTCTATGAAAAGATATTGGATGAAGCGCAAATATCAAGAATATTCTACTAATTTCATGGAGTATAGAAGCCAAAACTTTAACAAAATGAGTGTAGAATTCGAAATTTGAAACGAAATAATATTACTTACATACTACAGAGTATGGAAGAAAATATTATTTCATACGAATATTGAACAAAAATAACATCCCTTGCAACTGTTGAACAAAAATAATATTCTTTACGAATATTAAACAAAGACAATATCCCTACGAATATTGAACGAAAATAATATTCATTACGAATATTGAACGAAATAAAATTTTTTACGAATACGAAAAATAATATTTTAAGTGAATATGAAATAAATAATACCCCTTACCTCAAAAAGAATAGTATTCCAGCTGGTATAGCAGATATATTTTTTAAGAAAACTTTCACTGTTTTCTACACTCAAAGCTTCATAAAACTCTAAAGAAATACGCTCAATATTATAGAAGAAGTATTCTCTGATTCTGGTGTGATTTTTAATTCTAACTAAGCATCCTATTTATAGGAGAATGGAAAGGATACTATTTGAATTTTTCTCACGGGCGCACAGAAGAAATCAGACAAATTCAATTCACGGGCAAAAATTTTATTTTGATTTTACTATGTAAACACTATGTAGGTACTATGAAAATACTATGCATAATAAAATATAATATATTTTATTTTTCATAAAAAATAAAACTAATATAATATATATAAATAATAGTTCCTTACCTTTACGGTAAGGATATATATACGCCTTTCCCTCCCACACACTCCACCACACAATTCATACACACATATTATTCTACACACACACATATTCCCTTCCCCCAAGGCATCTCCCCCGCCTTTTTTTCATTCCATCACATATACACACATACTTCCCATCTTTTTCTATCGGGTATCCTCCACCACCCACCACATTAATATTACAAACACACACACACACACACACACACACACACACACACATCACTATCACACACTCATCTTACACTCCCACACACATATCACTATCACACACACATATATCATTATCACACACACACACACACTTTCTCTTCTTTTTTCTTCCCACCACCACATTTCTTTTACCTATCACTTTCACTCCTTTTCCACCACTTTTTCCACACACACATATTATATATATATATATATATATATATATATATATATATATATATATATATTCCTCCCTTTACGTATACTTTCCCCCTACCCATTTCCAAAATCACTTCCACACGTGAACCCCACATGTAGCCCCCGCCTTTATTATAAAAAATAAATTTCTACTAATTATTTTGAAAAATGGGTAAATTGGGGTCCAAATAATAAGCAAAATTTACAACAAATACTTCATAAAAATTCGCTCAATATTTTTAATAATATTTATTCATCATTATTATAACTCGCAATATTAACAACCAGATCGTTCCCAAGAAAGAGGGGGCTTTCCGATAAGGATTTCTCCCTATTGGCGCGCAATTAGGTGACCAAACCTCTTTCCTCGACAAAACTTTCTAAACATTGTTAATTATGCAGATAATAATATGAATAACTTGTCATCTCAATTATTGATTTAATAATATATAAAATATTGACAATAATTGAATCAAATAACGTGAGATACTATGCAGCAATTACTGTAGCAATAATTGAACAAATTAAACTAAGTGACTTCCCACGTAAGAATCAATAATCAATATCGTGTGCTACTATGCAACCACACGTATTACTGTACTTTTATCACCAAGTATTTTAACAGTTAATGGTAAAACTTTTGCCGTTTTTTTATAAAAATATATTTCTGTCATTTTCTCATTCCGACAGTAATTATGTTGTGGGGTCCACCAATAATTGCGTCATTATACGAATATTCCCTGTTAAAACGAATATTCACCGACCAATCGAATATTTTATAACAACTTACATACTTTTCAAAATTTGTGAATACTACCCACAACTATAATATTATATCAAATCCACACCTTAATATTTTAAAAAAAATATTTCGAGAAATTAAATCTTTATTTATAAATTTTGGGGTCTTACTGTTAGGTTTGTAATATTCATGTGCGCAATCAAATTGCATAAAAATGCAGAAACGTGTAAAAATCAGAGTTTAAAATTTTACAAACCATATACCCGGATCACCCTTTATGCACAATTATTAATTAAACGAAAAGATAAAGAATAAAATCATACCCTTGAAGATCGAGCTTCCTCAGGTACAAGTTCACCTCCAAATCCTTTCGCGTTCAACTTGAATCCACCGGGTTTGGTTCCTTCCTTTGATCAACGTTAGCCACCCATATGTTTGGCCTCTAGAGGTGATCCACCAAGGAAGAATAGGAATTCAAGAAGAAGGGGTATTGGCTCAAACCCTAGTTTTTCCTATCTCTATAGAAAAAGGCGTACTCTCCAACAAATTGGAATTATGTAAATGACGTTAAAAAAAGTCAACAACTCCTCCACCCATAATAAGACTCCTCTTATTTATAGATGTGGGCAACTCACCTTAACAATTAAAGAATTGGAATTTATTTAATTAAATTCTTTTAATTAATTAAGCTCCCTAATCTAATTAGGGATAATTAATTAAACTCTTTTAACTAATTTTCCTTCCTAATCCAATTAGGAATAAATGAGAGTATTTATATTAAATTAATTTCTAAACTCTTTTAGAAATTAAAATAATAATAATTGTAATAATATTAATAAGACTCCTCTTATTAATTTATATTTAATATTTCTAAAATATTAAATAATAAATATTAAGCTATTTAATTTATTCTATCACCATAGATTAAATTAAATATACTTAATATATTATTACGATTATGCCATTAACTTCTTAAATAATTATTCTTCCTTTTATGGTGTGACCCTTTAGGTTCTCCATATTAAACCGGTTGTGAATAAATCAATTAGAACAATTCTAATCTTATTTAAATAAATAAATTAAACAATTAATTTATTTAAATAAATAATATTTATTCTACAATAGGGATAAGCCTCCCAGCGATCAACGACTTTCCGGATAATATAGATTTCAACATTAATCATTAAAGAACCTTTGAGTAAATAGTTACTGTACAATTTAATCCTTCCACCATACAATGTCCCAATTAAATATAAGGCATGGAATTCTTTGTCAAGTCTTATTTTATTTAATTATATGTATTTCGATCCTTAAATGCACAACCCAAATAATGCAAATTAGAAACTCCTTTCTAATTTCATTACGCATTAACCAAGGACTCTTTGGATTGTCATTTATCGAATCACATAGGACATTCTCTTTTTTATTAGAAGTGGTAGATTCTTTATTGATCATACATTATCTCCACGTATACAACTTATTATACCCAAGCATACCCTTTGATATACCCTAAGGGTCTTAAGGAATAAGTCAAAGTATAACTCATCATACACAAGATACTATGATGATCTCAAGTCCAAGGATTACTTGTACTACTATCACTACTGAGAATTCCTATTGACAGCAAATAAAACTCCATTAGGTATTCCTTTAGCGAGCCACGTTCAAATTGAACTTATTCTCTAATAAGCACCTACATACTTGTTTTAGTGTCTCCACACAAATGATCGTGAGATCAATCATCCTCATCCAATGAAAGCAAGCAACGTATGTACCAATCTATCCGGATTCACTAATCCCCAATTTAGTAATCCAATGATTGGGAACTATTTTAGTTTTAAGCTTTCTAAGAATTTAGATCTCATTAGAATGATCATCATCATTATTCTAAAAGCATTGCTTAAAACTATGGGTTTATCACATATTATAAAAAAAAGATCATGTAGATAATTAAAAGCCTTTAATAAATTAATACTTTTTATTAATAAATGAATAAGATTGTTACAAAGTATATGCTTTATCATCAAACATGATTGGCTTGTATGCATACTACTTTCAATCTCCCACTTGCACTAAAGCCAATCGTCATGGTAACTCATACTCTTTCTTCTCTAAGTGACGATTATCCTGCTGTTGGATAAGCTTTAGTTAATGGATATGTAATGTTGTTCATGAGAGTCCACTATCTCTATAGTGATTTCCCATCTTTCAATGATTCTTATAATCAAATGAAAGTGCCACAACACATGTTTAGATCCAAGATGAGACTTAGGAACTATTCCTAGTTACGTAATGAACTTTTAATCCAAACAATCAACTTGCGACTTCATTTATAGCTATATACTTTGTCTTTATCACTAAACCAAAGAACTCTTTCTTTGTTTGGAACCTTTCAATTCACCGCACCTTTGTCCAAAGTAACCCTTTTCCTTAAAGTGGATTTTTTACGTCGTCTTGTGCGTCGAAAAACTTGAGTCATTAAGCCCTCTAGTTTTAATTAAGACCCACCATGAATATGATCACATCCTTAGTGCGGTTAAGCACTTTAAGATGTTTTTCACCGACTCATAGTGAACTTCTCCGAATATGGTGATCAACATCGGGTCTCGTATATTTCATTGCATACATGATTGTCACTCATGCGACCTCTCTTTTCGAGAGTGCGTGGGGACTATTAAGAGAGATACACTCCATAGCTCATCGACATGAGACATCTCTTGAGTTTGCCATGCTAAACGACTTTAGCATCAAATGAATATATCGTTCCTTGGGTTAAGTCGAGCATCCTCTTAAATCTATCTATATAGATTTATATCCCCAATTAAGATACTCTTCCAAATCATTCATGGAGGAATGTTTAGACAACTTTATCTTTCTTGATTGTAGCATTGGTATGTAATTTCATCATCAGTAGTATATCAACATATAATACTAGAAATTTCACGATGCTCCCACCGACCCTTTTGTACACACTAGGTTCATTCTATTTTTGATAAAATCAAACTCTTTTGATTGCCTCATCAAAAAACGAATGTTCCATATTTGAGAAACTTGCTTCAATCCATTTCTCTCGAGTGTCTACAACACTTACCTCATCGTATGTAATCTGGATCATCATCTTCTATGATGTGTACCTCATCATCATCATCTATGATGAATCCATACCTCTGGTATCTTCGGTACTATTCGATTTCTGATCTGGTTGTGGTATAATAGGTCTATACATGTACCTCTTATTTGACTTATAGTATTTTGTGGTTCTTGAACTCTTCAAGATCTATTATCCTCCCACTAGCCCCTTTTAATGATAAACACCTTTATCTTAGAAATGCGGCGTGTTTCAGTAACAAACACCTTTTGCTAAGTAGAATTATAGAACATATACCCTAAACTTACTTTAGGATGTCCCACAAATCGACACTTATAAAATCTTGTCCCAAGCTTATCCTTTGAAACTTTTTCACATAAGTTGGACAACCCCTTATCTTAACATGCTTAAGATTAGGAATCCTCCCTGTCCATAACTTTTATAGAGTCTTGGGGCCGGATTTTTGAGGTTACCTTTTCGTAGATATGCAACCATTTCTAGGACATGACCCTAGAAGGATACTGGAATGTCGGTAAAATCATTATGGACCACACCATGTCCAACAAGGTACGATTTTTCATTCAGATACATTAATCAATTATTGTGTATCAGGAGGCGTCCATTATGAGAAAACCATTTGAGATGATCTAGAAACTTATTGCACAAGTATTTATTCCTTGATCTAATCAAAGAATCTTAATACTTTGCCAATTTATTTCACTTCTGAATTCTTTGAACCTTTCATATAATTCACACTTGTATTTCAACAAATACATACATTCAACTCTTTGAATGATCATCTCCTTTTCTTATACTAGTTTGTTCAATTTACAAAATTATTTTCATGTAAGTCAAGTATACAAAATTTATTAAGTAATATTCCAGTTCTATACAAAACATTATTATTATAAATAGAACAACAATTGTTCTTAATTATAATACCAAAGATTTCATTGTCCAACAATAAAATGGAAATAATATTTTTAACAAGAACTGGAATACAATAACAACTTATTGACTTAATAGATTTTCCCGTAGGCATTGCTAAACTTTAAGTTTCTATGGCTAATATGCAGCAACCTTTGCTTCATTTCCCACACATAGGATTACTTACCTTGTTTAACTTTCTACTTCTGCTTGGTCCCTTCATAAATCTATATTTATAATAACCAAAGTCGGTATCCAATACCCAAGTAGAACCTTGACTTAAAGAAAATTTAATTTTAAATCATGAACAAATTTGTATTTATAACCGAAACTTCACTAAGCTTCTTTGGTTAGCCTTTGCAAGATACTTCTCGCAGTTTCTTTCCAGTGTCCAGGCTTATAGCAGTGGAAGCAAACTCCTTTGCTATCCGTATCAGTTTTGTTCTTATTATCCTTTATTTATGCCTTTCTATTTACCTTCTTTGAATCGTTCTTCTTTCGAAGATCCTTTGGCCCCTACCAAGAAGACTTGATCTTTCTTGGTTGGAAAGTGACTCTCTACATTTTTCAACATGTTAAGCAAATCAAATGAAGGCGATATCTAGCTTGTTTATATGAAAAATTCACAACAATTGTGAAAAGAGTTAGGGAGTGAGCGCAAGATCAAATCTTGGCTCAACTCTCCATCCATGACAAAACTCGTTGTCCTAATTGATCAATCAAATTGATACTGTTAAGGACTTTTATCTGTACTGTAGTGTTATCGGTCATTCTAGATCGGAAGAGCTCCTTAGATATCTGATATCTATTAGTCCTACTTTCCTCACCATCAACTACTTGATGTGCAGGAATATAGTAAAGCATCCATAGTTTCATCTTGTGTTCAAGCGAAGCTCGTTACTCATGGATGCGAGCATGATGCATTGAGCCAAGCCGGTGTCATTTTGCCACTTTCTAAAAGTAGCAATCTCTTCCTCAGAGGCATTGTCTGCAACCATTGCAGGGATAGACGTATTAAGGACATAAGATAACTTTTCAGCCATGAGAACTATTCTCAAATTCTTTAACCAATCCGTTTAATTCGGTCTGGTTAATTTAGCATCTAATATGCTTCGCAGTGATAGTAATTTTAGACATTATAAAATTCTGTAAATGAATTTGTAATTAACAACATTTTAACATACATTCTTTTATTAATTACCAAAATAATTTAGGTCTTGTTTTAAATTGGTATCTCCCACTATTTTCTTCAAACTATATTACCCTCACTTATATAGTTCGGCAAAATCTAATTAAAGATTTGTTAGTGAGAATAAGGATCCCATTTCAAATGTATATAGCCTTGTGGTGACACAACAAACTATATATAAATAAATAGGTAGACAACTTTTGTCAATTACATCAACTATGCAACTCCTTTTCTTTTGCCTCTTAGATTATTTTGATCAAGTGGTGGCACATCCGAATCAAAATTATCCAAGTTAAGTCCGACCTAGCACTCCATATATTCAAAAAAGAAAAATATCATCCTTGTGGTGACACAACAAAACAATATTGTTCAATTTTCTTTATAAGCATCAAATGTGATAAATTAACATCTTAAATACTTAATACTTGCCTTGTGGTGACACAACAAACTCATATTAAATATTTAATACTCTATTAATTTTATCATGCTAGAAGGCGACGTTCGATATTCCAAATATCTTTGAACGCTTAGGACTTAATATAAAAATTGAGGGGTTTGTTATTAATTTGTCTCATCTTGTTTAGCACGCATGCACATATATATATAAAATACGCGTCATATTAATGAACATGCGAAGCATGTTTGCATAATATATAATATATATATAAAATAAGCATGCACATATAGAATACTATATTCTACTCGGATTGATTATGGACTTTTATTCTAGTTTGGTTCACTAGAGCCACCAAGTGAACCAAAAGGTCAAACCCTAGGGGTGCAAGAATTAATATTTAAATATAACAATTACATTTAAACCCGGGCTCCATTTCAAACGGGTCTTCAAGCGCTCCTTGCTCCTTAATCTCTAATTTTTTCAAAATTAATTCTAACTATTCCTATTACAAAACTATTTAAAATAAATAGAAACCTTGATCGTGATCGAGGGAAGTACATAAGAGGAGATAGAATTTACATTCGGAAAAATTAGAGAAGGCAAGGCTGTAAACCCCATTTAATAAAACCCATACATTCATGCATCCAACTAAAATAAAATCCAATCATATTGGTTGATAGTCCATAATCAATTCCATTTATTATCATACACATCACCATATGTATCAATAAATAACATTCATCTTATGAATAATAAACATTTAATATATATATTGATATCATTTAATGGGCAAATTTAGTTAGTATAAAATCTAATTTTGAATTAAAATAAACTCCTTTATTTTAATCCAAATTTAAATCAAAATAAAACTATTTTATTTTAATTTATCAAATTTTGAATAAAATAAACTATTTTATTTTAATCAAAAATTTTAATCAAAATAAACTCCTTTATTTTAATTAATTATGGAATCCAATTCCATATATAAAAATCTTTAATTAAAATAAACTCTTTTATTTTAATTAATTATGGAATCCAATTCCATGTAAAAAAAATCTTTTATTAAGGAAACACGGATATTCTTTTCCTATTCACAAATAAACTCCTTTATTTTGAATAATATGAAATCTTATTTCATATTTAAATAAACTCCTTTATTTAAGGAAAGGCAGATTCTCTTTCCTATTCACAAATAAACTCTTTTATTTTGAATAATATGAAATCTAATTTCATATCTAAATAAACTCCTTTATTTAAGGAAAGATGGAATACAATTTCAACTCCAATTAGTTATCATGGAATCTAATTCCAACTCTAATTAGTTAGCATGAAATTTAATTTTAAAATTAAAATAAACTTTATATTTTAATATTAAAATAAACCTTTTATTTTAAAATTAAAATAAACTTTTATTTTAATTATAAAATAATTAATATATATATATATTATATTAGCAGTATATATATATATATATATATATATATATATATATATAGGATAAGCAACTCGCTACATTTGATTCAACCACGTGATAACGGCTTTCCTTGAAATTTTTTTTTTTTTTTTTTTTTAAGTTTTATACAATTAAATTATGCCCAATTAAATTGTTCTAAATACATATCAATATACATATCAAATTAAAACAATTAATAATTAGCATAAAGGTTTGGCTCGATGCCCTTTATTAGGTTTGTAATATTCATAAGAATCAAATCAAATTGCATAAAAATGCGAAAACGATGTAAAAATCAGAGTTTAAAATTTTACAAACCATATACCCGGATCACCCTTTATGCACAATTATTAATTAAACGAAAAGATAAAGAATAAAATCATACCCTTGAAGATCGAGCTTCCTCAGGTACAAGTTCACCTCCAAATCCTTTCGCGTTCAACTTGAATCCACCGGGTTTGGTTCCTTCCTTTGATCAACGTTAGCCACCCATATGTTTGGCCTCTAGAGGTGATCCACCAAGGAAGAAAGGAATTCAAGAAGAAGGGTAATGGCTCAAACCCTAGTTTTCCTATCTCTATAGAAAAGGCGTACTCTCCAAAGAATTGGAATTATGTAAATGACGTTGTAAAAGTCAACAACTCCCTCCACCCATAATAAGACTCCTCTTATTTATAGATGTGGGCAACCCACCTTAACAATTAAGGAATTGGGATTTATTTAATTAAATTCTTTTAATTAATTAAGCTCCCTAATCTAATTAGGGATAATTAATTAAACTCTTTTAACTAATTTTCCTTCCTAATCCAATTAGGAATAAATGAGAGTACTTATATTAAATTAATTTCTAAACTCTTTTAAAAATTAAAATAATAATAATTGTAATAATATTAATAAGACTCCTCTTATTAATTTATATTTAATATTTCTAAAATATTAAATAATAAATATTAAGCTATTTAATTTATTCTATCACCATAGATTAAATTAAATATACTTAACATATATTATTACGATTATGCCATTAACTTCTTAAATAATTATTCTTCCTTTTATGGTGTGACCCTTTAGGTTCTCCATATTAAAAGGTTGTGAATAAATCAATTAGAACAATTCTAATCTTATTTAAATAAATAAATTAAACAATTAATTTATTTAAATAAATAATATTTATTCTACAATAAGGATAAGCCTCCTAGCGATCAACGACTTTCCGGATAATATAGATTTCAACATTAATCATTAAAAAGAACCTTTGAGTAAATAGTTTACCGTACAATTCAATCCTTCCACCATCAATGTCCCAATTAAATATAAGGCATGGAATTACTATCAAGTCTTATTTTATTTAATTATATGTATTTCGATCCTTAAATGCACAAACCCAAATAATGCAAATTAGAAACTCCTTTCTAATTTCATTACATACCGCCAAGGACTCTTTGGATTGTCATTTATCGAATCACATAGGATATTTCTCTTTTTTATTAGAAGTGGTAGATTCTTTATTGATCATACATTATCTCCATGTACAACTTATTATACCCAAGCATACCCTTTGATATACCCTAAGGGTCTTAAGGAATAAGTCAAAGTATAACTCATCATACACAAGATACTATGATGATCTCAAGTCCAAGGATTACTTGTACTACTATCACTCTGTGAATTCCTATTGACAGCAAATAAAACTCCATTAGGTATTCCTTAGCGAGCCACGTTCAAATTGAACTTATTCTCTAATAAGCACCTACATACTTGTTTTAGTGTCTCCACACAAATGATCATGAGATCAATCATCCTCATCCAATGAGCAAGCAACGTATGTACCAATCTAACCGGATTCACTAATCCCCAATTTAGTAATCCAATGATTGGGAACTATTTTAGTTTTAAGCTTTCTAAGAAGTTAGATCTCATTAGAATGATCATCATCATTATTCTAAAAGCATTGCTTAAAACTATGGGTTTATCACATATTATAAAACAGCATCATGTAGATAATTAAAAGCCTTTAATAAATTAATACTTTTTATTAATAAATGAATAAGATTGTTACAAAGTATATGCTTTATCATCAAACATGATTGGCTTGTATGCATACTACTTTCACTTACAACCTCCCCTTCTTATGAAATTTCGCCCTTAAAAAATTACGTACGTACCTGGTATGCCGAAGAGGTGAGGATACCTTGTTTAGATTCTGACTCTTGAGGTATAACCTTTGAGCGTAGAATATATTCCTTCTTATCCAACATTTTAACAGGTATCTCCTCATACGTTAAATTTTCTGCTATCTCGTCTAGTTCTAATTTAATAATGTGGTTCGAGTCGTCCATATATTTACGTAACATCGATACGTGAAAAACGTTATGAACACGCGACATACTTGGAGGTAAAGCGAGTCTATAGGCCACAGTTCCTACTCGATTGAGGATTTCAAATAAGCCAATATAATCGAGGTTTGAGATTTTCTCTCTTCGTCAATTCTTGCTTCTAGAATAATGCCTTCTTCCACCTTCTTCTTCACATTCATCAGTTCTGAGTATGTAGCTTGAACGACTTTTATTGATTAAAGTCGATTTTAATCTTATATTCGCTATCTTCACCTAGGTTCTTGGAGTCTTTAACTCTATCTCCATCTTTTGTACGTCGTACAAAATAGGTCTTTGTGTTAACAACTTCGCACTCGTAACTGTATATGATCTTCTACTCAACGCGTTAGTTACCATGTTTGCTTTTTTAAGATGGTAATGAATGGTATTATCGTAACCTTCAACAGCTCGAGCCAACAAGTTTGGCGCATGTTACGTTTGTTCTGGGTGAAGAAATATTTGAGGGTTTTAGAAATGGGTTTTGTACTGGAGTCAATACAAAATTCGATTTCACGCTCTGGGGGGTAGGCTAGGAAGTCTTCAGGAAATACGTCAGGAAATTTATTAACTATAGAAATATTATTCAAAATTGTGACTCTTATCCAAGACTTGGATAGCACGTCACATTGATACTTATCAACTTGCCACCGTTATTCACAGCTTCCCTTACGGAAAGTCTGGCTTCGGTGCATTCCAAGACTTGGAAATCACCAGCGAAAGGTTTGGGGCTCTTTGCTTATGGCTTAATATGACAATGATTAACTTTAGTGGTTTGGTTACTTGAATTCGCATAAAAGGTTGGTTAGGAAGGCTAACAACCTTACGAAAACAATCAATTTTAGCATGATGAGTAGTTAACCATCGATTCCTAAAATCCCGTCCAAGACAAGTACTTTCAAAGAGATAAAATCAACATATAACGTGAGGGTGCCGATTTGAATCAAACAATATTTATAAATAGTGGATGTAATGAAGGTTTCTCCCAATAGAGTTTCAACAAATAAGTCAAAGTCTAATTTATCTGGGGCCAAGTTCACACGTTGAACACAACTAGGTGAAATAAAAGAGTGAGTAGAACTAGTATCTAATAAGGTATAGACTTCCTAAGAATTTATGATTAACTTACCCGTGATAACTTCGTTCGGGTTCCTCGACAAACGCTCTCACTTAAACAAATAGCTATAAAGTACTATAAAACATTGACTAGCACTTCTCATTTCATAACAACAATTCTGAATTATATATAATAGCTTAGGAATTCTGAACCGGTCGAAAGACCATGAACATACTCTTTTCGTTTTCATACATGAAAAGGACATCCCGACACTAATGTCGTACATCCAATATTTCTTACGAGCACTTTTAGGTGATCAGCCTATAGTACTCTATGTTGATTAACACTCATCCGTTAAACGTATTTACATTTAAGTTTTGGCAACCTCACGTGCCCATCGAACAATCGATGAAAAATACATTTATTTATTTATATACAAACTTACCTTGAATATGTACCAAATACTTGGCATAGGATAGCATTAACAGTTCTATATCGAAAGACTTGTAAACAAATCAATCTAACTCTTAAGAATAATCTAGCCGAGTTAAAACTGGCATCGACCCTTTCGTAAAACAATTCATGCATCTCATAACATGAATCACAGAAAACTTGGCTTACACGAAGGTTAGACAAGCGTTAAGAAAACTTGCCTTCAAGCGTCTTTGAATACAATATTCAATAGTTCTCAGTCTTTACAAAATCTACATGATATATTCACATAGCACACTGTAATTAGCTACCAAATAATCTAATCACATTGTTATTACCAACTTCTTTCTCTTCTATGTCTTAATTGAATTTATTTCATTAATAATGTCAATTCGACTTACTAACCTTCATTACGGCTTGTTAACGTTCGTATATTACTAACCGAGACTCAATCATCATTGGTGAAGTACCAACGTTGAATATAATTTACTTTCTTACTCTTTACATTCTTTGTTTAATCACTATTAAACCATACTTAATTTCCTAACTTTATCACTATATAAGTGATTTAAAATTGATCTTTACGATGTATATTAAGTACATACATGTTGTACTATTCATTTCCAATCAATTGGGAATGCAAACCTAACTTGTCTATCAAAATCTCTGGCTTTGGACGCTGCGGCTTGGACACTAGCACTTTTGCTTGGTCTTTGGCCTTGAGTTAGTAGTGGCTAAAGTCCTGTTTGGGGGTTGCAGTGCAAGATTTAAGCATACTAGTGGTGCTGCGGTGCCACTCTTCTATAACTAATTTCCCTATTCCTGGCGCTGCGGCGTGACATTTAACACCGGGGTTGGCTTTACAGTTTGGTTTTTCTACAAAATTCTTGGGCTCATAACTTTTTCTTTTTACATCCAAATTGGCTCATTCAAAAGCTATTAGCTCACAAATCACATACTCTAAATGTTCATGCAAGAATTTTACATTTTCGAATCCGTTAACTCGGAATTCACCTTTTAGTTCATTATCGAGCGTTTGTTTATCATTCGTGAGCGTTCATAGCTCGTTTTCTTTGTTCTAAGTCAGAATTCGACGATTCATGAGTCCACGACTCTTGAATACCTTATCTCATGTGATGCCATCGAAAACCAAAGTTTCCAAGTTACACGACAACTTTCGACTACTAATTCGTGATTTCTACGTTTTCAACGTTTAACGTCGAATCTTAGAAATTTCGCCATAACTTCATTACTCGTGTTCTATATGCCAAATCAAATGGAACAACTCCATTGATTCATCATCTACATCCTAACCATGCAATATGCACATACGCTAACAATGATGGTTTTTAATTTTTCCATCAACAATCAAGTTAATGTTAAAAGGTTTCTTCGATTTAAACTTACGTAACTACTTATGATTTCTACTTAAACATGACTTATCAATGATGTAATCATTAATAGCCATCATAATACCTCCTAAAGAGACATGCTCCACCAATCTACGATTCTCTACGAAAAATAAATCGAAAAGATCGAAGACTAACATTTATAAAATATTACCTTTTTATTCTTCGCGTTCTTGCTAAAAACTCTTATGATTTGCTTCAAAATAGCTTGATTACTTATTTTTAGATCTTTCTCTCTCTCAATAAATGTTGTCTAATGTTTGTAAAGTAACAAATGAACTAGTCAAGCTTTCTTTTATAGGAATTTCCAATGGAGGGTATTATGGTCATTAGGCCACCTCCTTACTATTCACCACCTCCTTAGCAAGTTAGCCACCAAGTAATGGCTTTACTTGGGCTCCAAGTGGCTGGCCCACATGACTTGTGGGTCCCCCATGGGTTGCCCTATGGGTTTTACCCATTCGGTGACCCATCGGTTCGATTCGCGGTTCGATTTCTTGGATCGGGCTTGATTTAACCTAACATTGGGCCTTAACTTGGGCTTGATTATACAATTCATTGGGCTTGATATAATCCAAGTCCAATTCGATTCTACAAAGTCCATAAACTCAAAGTCCATTAAGACTAATCGTATTTTACGCGTTCAATTCTCGTATTCTCTTCATTTAGTATTCATATGATATTAGTATTATACGGCATAATATTCTTCATACTATACTCGTAATCTAACTAGTATCATACTCGTATATCGTACATATAATAACCCTAATCATTATACACATTACATTTCCTTCTCGGAAATCACTTTCCCTAACCCTTAGGTTTTAAGTCCGCAGGCAAAAACTTCGTTTGCCATAATTGAAATATTATTGGATATTCCATCTCATCTTAGAATTCTATCATTACGCTTTTCTCAGAATTTCAAACCTAATTCCCGAGTAGAAATTGATTAATAGTGTTTTTACGGAAATTTCTCGGAAAACTTTTATTTTTGTCTTAGAAATTCAAAACAATTAATTCTAGAACATAGCCAGAATCCTAACCACATCCGCATATTTTAGGTCATAGAACGACCTTCAAATAGCTTACTCACATAAATAATCAATTAAATTCATTTAATCTACATAATCAAATAAAAATTTAATTGATTTAAAAATCCAATTTTCTCAGGCGTTACATTCTCCCCCCCCCCCTATAAGGATTCTGTCCCCAGAATCTCACTATAATTACATAAACAAATGAGGAAAATTTTCCTTCATTTTACTTTCGAGTTCCCACGTTGCTTCTTTGGCATTGTAGTTCCTCCAAATTACCTTCACCGAAGGTATTATCTTATTTCTTAAGACTTGTTCCTTCCTATCAACAATTTGAACTGGAAGTTCTTCATACGTTAAGTCTTTCTCTATCTGAATAGATTCATACTCTATTACGTGTTTATAGTCCGGTTTATAGGGACGCAACACTGACACGTGAAACACATTGTGTATACGTTCCATTTCTGGAGGTAGAGCTACTTCATAAGCTACCTCTCCTACCCTTCTTAAAATTTTAAAAGGCCCTACAAACCTTGGACTTAACTTCCCTTTCTTCCCAAAACGTATCTTTTTTTTCCAAGGCGATACTTTCAGAAAGACATATGAACCTACTTCAAATTCCCTCTTCTCTCGATGAGGATCTACATACTTCTTCTACCTATCTTGAGCCACAACCAATAGAGTACGTACTAACTTTACCATGTCCACCGTCTGTTGTACCATCTCAGGTCCTAACATTCGACGTTCACCTACTTCATCCCAATAAAGTGGAGTTTTGCACTTCCTCCCATACAACGCTTCATAAGGCAACATGCCTATACTAGCGTGAAAACTATTATTGTACGCAAATTCCACCAAAGGTAGATGTTCATCCCAACTCCCCTTGAAATCCATAATACAAGATCTTAATATATCTTCTAGCGTTTGAATTGTTCGTTCACTTTGTCCATCAGTTTGAGGATGATAAACAATACTCAATCTCAACTACGTTCCCATTTGCTCTTGCAAACTCCTCCAAAAGTTCGATGTGAATCGTGGATCACGATCTGACACAATCAAAATAGGTACTCCATGTCTTAAAATAATTTCTTTGACATACAGTTTAGCTAATTGTTCTAGGTTATACCTAACTCCTATTGGTAGAAAGTGAGCCGATTTCATCAACTGATCCACTATTACCCAAATAGCATCGTATCCTTTCCTGGTTGTTGGAAGTCCTATCACAAAATCCATTTTGATATGCTCATATTTCCACTCTGGAATTTCTAATGATTGCAACAACCCACTTGGTCATTGGTGTTCAGCCTTAACTTTCTGACAAGTTAAGCACTTACTAACATATTCTGTTATCTCCCTTTTCATGTTTGGCCACCAAAAGTTCTGTCAAATGTCTTGATACATCTTTGTACTACCGAGATGTATCGAGTACCTCAAACTATGGGCCTCACTCATTATCTGTTCTTTTAACTCGGAATTAGAACCCAAATTCTTCCTTCGAAACGAAGCAATCCCTCCTTATCGAGGTTATACTTAGTCTTCTCTTCATCTTCCATCCTCTTCCTCATTCGCTCGCATTCCTCATTGCCTAATTGCACTTCCTTAACCCGTTCCACTATGGTCGGTTGAGTCTCCATTGAGAATAACATCTCTACTGCATCATCCGGTAATTTAACTTCTAACTCCATTCTCGTCATCTCTGTTACTAACTCATTCTGAGTCGTTAACATTGACAGCTTTTCTCTACCCTTCCTACTTAGCGCATTAGCTACAACATTTGCTTTCCCCAGATGATATAAGATATCAAAATCGTAATCTTTTATCAACTCTAACCATCTTCTCTGCCTCATATTCAACTCCTTCTGTGTGAAGATATATTTTAGATTTTTATGGTCCATGTATATCTCACACTTCTCACCGTATAAATAATGTCTCCATATTTTTAAGGCAAAAACTATAGCTGCCAATTCTAAGTCATGAGTAGGATAAGCCTTCTCATAATCCTTCAACTAACGTGACGCATGCGCAATGACCTTGTCATGCTACATGAGTACGCAACCTAGTCCTTTATGCCAAACATCGCTATAAACTACAAAATTTCATGTATCATCTGGCAAAGACAATACAGGTGCCTCACTTAACCTCCCTTTTAGTTCCTGGAGACTATTCTCACACTTCTCCGTCCACACATACTTTAATACTTCCTTGTCAAATTCGTCAGCGGGGTAGCTATTTTAGAAAAGTCCTGTATGAACCTTCTATAGTATACTGCTAACCCCAAAAAACTCCGAACCTCAGTTGGCATTTTTGGTTTCTCCCACTCATTAACTGCTTCTACCTTCGCTGGATCCACAGAAATGCCATCTTTATCAATAACATGTCCTAAAAACTGCACTCGTTCAAGCCTAAATTCACACTTAGTGTTTCCAACTTCTATCCTTAAATGTTCAGCATGATCTTCTGGCGTCTTAGAATAGACTAGAATATCATCAATGAACACTACGACGAACTTGCCCAAATACTATTTGAACACTCTATTCATCATATCCATAAATGCGGCTGGCGCATTAGTCAACCCAAATGACATAACTAGAAACTCATAATTACCATAACGAGTCCTGAACGCCGTCTTAGGTACATCCTCCTTCCTCAATTTTAACTGATGATACCCCGTACACAAATCTATTTTCAAAAAATAATTTACCCCTTTTAACTGATCAAATATATCATCGATCCTGGGTAACATGTATTTATTCTTAATTGTTAACTTGTTGATCAACTCTCGATAGTCAATACAAAGTTGTAACGACCCATCCTTCTTCTTTACAAACAATATCGGTGCTCCCCACAGAGACACACTCGGTTGAATATACTTCATATCTAATATTTTTTGTAGTTAAACCATTAACTCCTTCATCTCTACTGCCGCCATCCTATATGATGTCGTTGAAACTGGTGTCGTAGGTAACAGATCAATCACAAACTCAACCTCCCTATCCGGCGGAAGACCTGGTAATTCATCCGGAAATACATCCGCAAACTCTTGAACTATAGGTATCTGTTCCAATGATGCTCTCATTCTTTGGGTATCCACAACATGACACAGATATCCTATACACCCATTCCTTAACATCTTCCTAGCTTGTGTCATAGTTAGACAACAAGAGCGTCTCGGTGATTTACTACCGAAGAACACTACCTTGGTTTTCTTAGAAAGCTGAAGGTTCACACTTTTCCTATGGAAATCTATTATAGCCTTATGGTTAATCAACCAATCCATACCAAGAATTACATCGAATTCTTTTAACCTTATCAGTACCAAATCTACCGAAAACTTATTACCTCTAATATCTACGCAACAATCCCTATGAATATGTTCAATGGGAATTATCTCTTCGTTTGCTACCTTAACATCTAAAGGTATTTCTAATCTTTCAGGGAATAAATCTAATTGCTTATCAAATCCACATGCTATAAAAGAACAAGTAGCACCCGAGTCAAATAACACATAAGCATTTATTTCATTGACTGGAATGATACCTGCTACTACATCCGCTGATGCAACCGCATCTTGGATAGTCATATTAAAAGTACAGGCTGAGGGTCTACTCACCGATGGTGTTGGTCCAGTAATGGCTAACTTACCACTAGCAGAACCCTTACTACCCTCTGACCCTTTCTTCGGGCAATTTCTTATAATGTGGTCCATCGACCCATAAACAAAACAACGATGGTTTTTCTTAGGATTAGGACAATTGGGAGATATATGTCCCTCCTTCCCACAGTTATAACAAATTGACTTCCCCTTCAGACAGACTCCCAGATGAGTCTTTCTGCATGTCTTGCATGCCTCCATCCTACATTTAGGATCCCCTTGTTTCACCCAAGTATTCCCAGAGTTAAAACTCTTCCTTTTTGGCATCTGCCACTACCACTGGCACTCTCTGCCTTTGTTCCTCCCTTTCCCTTCCTCTTATTCTTTCTTTCTTTGTGGTATTGAGTCAACGCCTCACTACCACCTTCTGCTATAATCGCCTTTTCTAGAATGGTCCAATAGGAAGCACTCTGGAACACAGAAATCCTACTATAGAGCTAGGGTTTCAGGCCCTGCTCAAACCTATGTGCCTTTCTCTCTTCAGTGTCCACTTGATGTGGCGCAAATCTTGCCAATTCATTAAATTTGGTCGCGTATTGGGGAACCGTCATGTCCCCTTGTTTAAGTTCTAGAAACTTAAACTCCATCCTCCCCTACATGCTAGTAGGAAAGTAGTTCTCGAAGAATACCTTCTTGAATTGTTCCCACGTAACCGCATCAGTTCTAGCCCCACCCTGGTGAGCCTCTCACCAAAAGTTGGCTTCCCCTTTCATCATGTAAGTCACAAAAAGAAGTCTTTTGTGCCTCAGCAACATTTGTAATAACAAACGCCATCTCTATTTCTTTCACCCATGTCTGGGCCTCTATTGGGCTCGTCGTTCCTTTGAACTCTGGCGGACCTACGCTTTTCAACTCTTTAAAGGTAGTCGTTCTGGCTACCCTAGGTCTCGCGGGTGCTCTACCCCCAGTTTGGTTAAATGCAGCCGTTAATAAATTAACGAACTCTTGTATAGGGTTATTTTGACCCCGTTGATTATCGTTATGTGATTCTGCTTCCTAATTACGTTACCTTTATCTTGGCGGCATTATTCTGATTAAATAAATAAAGTTTCATTATTATCTATTTACTTACTTAGTTATCATTCCATAATAATAACTCATACCACATCAAATCACATTAAATAAAAACTTCATTATATTAATATGTTTCTTTATAGTTCGAAACTATTTACAATTTTCTTCCATAGCCAAAAGTTATTACATTACTATCCCGCGATTGACTTCTACAAAACTTGGGATTTACAAAAAGATTACCCTTTAATTATACAAAAGAGGGTTTTATGTCACTACACATATACAAAAAGATCTACCGATCTACTAACACTGCCTCACGACATTCTCATGTTTCTGATTTGCTAAAATAAAAACAATATCCCGACTAATAGTATGTCGAGTCTTCCCTGACTCAATGGAATAACAAGCAATTTTTAACTTGAAATCCTCATGAGCACTGTTATGTATGTAGGACATCCGTGTTATCTTCTGGTCTTTCTCAACCAGTTTCTTACGAAGCCTTACAGCCTCATCCTTATAGTCTCTAGCCTTATTTGTCATAAGAACCTTTTCATCGTGCTCTGACTCAAAATTTGCTTCTGCAGACTGCTTCGCTTCATAAAGAGCACTAATCTCTTCATTGTGGTTCTATACAACTGTGCGCAGTTGCATATTCCGGTTAAGCACTGCCAGATACAATGCTCTCATTGCATCTGGAGGTGTTGACTCCTGTGTAGGTACCACCGTATTAATCGATGTTACCTCCATTTCTTCCTCAACATCAATCATCATATCAAGGTATGATGTTAAATCCATATCTTCTTCTAAGTAGTTCTCCTCAGAAAAGTACTTCTCTGGCTCCAACTTTTCTAGAATAACTAATGGTACCTCAGCCACTGGCATAGGTACAGGCTCTACTCTGTTCACAGACTCTTCACTCACCGTGTGTCTATCTCTATACATCAAGCTATCGATCGACGTCTACAGTAACACATAACATGTTGATTAGTACATAATACACAATAATATAAGCACAAATCACATTTAATCTATGTAGGGTTAATTTCCATCTTTTAAATCTTTCGGCACTGAGTTTCCTCAATACCTTATTAACTCATTTGACTCGAGTTTACTTCCTTCAGACTTTTCCTTCCTTAACAAGGTTATTTGCCTAAGGTTCTTCCCCCCTTAAGTTTTATGACCTAATGCTTTGATACCAACCTGTGATGCCCCCAAATCTGCTTATCTTCCAACCCGACAGATGGTGCTACACGGTACTCAAAATCATACATTCATTCCATTGAAACAACAACACAATGAGTGTATTAACTACATTATTATTACATTCATAATAAATCCTTTCCCATGTTCATAAATTGAATACATTATTCGTTGTTCATAAGTATAATACATACAAACATACTAGTCTATTACAGGATAATTAACTATCCATCTTAGCCTTGCCTTTATCTCTCTTAGAACTCTCAGTTCGTTTGGTCTTAGCTGCAATCATATAATTCAAGCAAGAAGTAAGCATAACTAGCTCAGCAAGTCTAACAAAGGATAATATCAATACCACGTCGAGAATTATATAATTATCTTCTATAACTGAACAAATAGCTATGAAGTACTATGAAACATTAACTTTCATTTCTCATTTCATTACAACAATTCCGAAGTATATATAATAGCTTAGGAATTCTAAATCAGTCGAAAGACCATGAACATACTCTTTTCGTTTTCATACATGAAAAAGACATACTGACACTAAGGGCATACATCCGATATTTCTTACGAGCACTTCTAGGTGATTAGCCTATAGTACTCTATGTTGATCAACAGTCATCCGTTAAACGTATTTACGTTTAAGTTTTGGCAACCTCACGTGCCCATCAAACAATCGATGAAAAATACATTTGTTTGTTTATATACAAACTTACTTTGAATTCGTACCAAATACTTGGCATCGGACAGCGTTAACAGTTCTATATCGAAAGACTTGTAAACAAATCAATCTAACTCTTAAGAATAGTCTAGCTGAGTTAAAACTGGCATCAACCCTTTCATAAAATAATCCATGCATCTCATAACATGAATCACAGAAAACTTGGCTAACACGAAGGTTAGACAATTATTAAGAAAACTGTGGCGACAATTTGGTTTTTCCCCAAAATAATAGTATACATCCAAATTGGCTCATTAAAAGCTATATATCACCCCGTATACATCACCATTATGGGTTGTCAATACATGATGCGAAACAACTACAACTTTATTATTACAGCAGTAAAGCGTGAGTTTGAATACAAATATTATCTTCTAGACAATATCTATACTCAAATAAATCCTCATCACATTTATTGATACATTATTTTAAAAATGGTGAGGACTACTAAACAATTCTTTCTAAAACCTTCATTCCATACCCAGGCTTCGTACTTCATTTATATTCTCGCCTCTCACGAGAAGAAAAATGGAACAAAAAGGAAAAGGGTGAGCTCAACTAGCCCGATAAAGAATATTATGACTAAGATAATATACAACAAATTATCGTTAGTCTTCAACGAGGGAAAAATCTAATAGAATCTGATAGACAACAAATTTTAAATCAATATTATGGTGAAATAATAATTCATTAGAAGAGTTAAGTAGAGAATGCAAACTACTATCTTACATGTATGAATTTAAAAGTTCATCGTCTATCTTTTATCCTGTAACATCAATCGATATACATACGGAATCAAATATTCATCTTTGCTCTGGGCTAAAGATATTCATCGATTAGTCGTGTTCATCTAAACACTGTTCATCTTTGCACTCTGACGAAAGATATTCTTGAAATCATTCATCTTTACTACTGGGCCAAAGATATTCAATAATATCATCATTTAAGGCGAGGATGATGAAAAATATTTTAAAAAAGCGAATCCGGTGAAACAAAATGATGAGGATTAAGGATTAAGGATTAGTACTTTGTTTTATCCATGTTCAAAAATACCTCAAAAATAATCATAGTGGTGTAAAATTTAAGAATGATCAAAACATGGATCTGATCAAAGCTAGTATCGAATAGATATTTTGGACAAAAGAAGAAATTTTATTTTTCGATTGAATAATAGTGCAGTATACGTGAATAGTATAAGTATCGTGAATGAAAGTAACTCAGACACCAAAAGATAGAAATTTCCAAAAAACATCTTCACGCGCTTCATGAATAGTACTCGTGAATAGTAACTCGTGAATATAACTCATGAATAGTAACTCGTGAATAGTAACTTATGAATAGTAACTCGTGAATAGTAACTTATGAATAGTAACTCATGAATAGTAACCCAGAGCATGAAAAAGTTCCAAATTTGATAAAAGTTTCAACGATATTTGACATAATGATATTGAAGAAATAATATCATTTGAGAAGAAAATAACATCCCTTACCTCGAAAGATTAGTACTTTTATTTGGAATCTAGGATATAGTCTTTGAAGGAACTTGCCCAAATCTAACAATACTCAAAGTATACTCAAAAATACTCAAAAGAATAAACTCGATAATATAGAGAGAAAACTTGAGTTTACGGTGTGATTTTCAATTCTAACCTAAGCACCTATTTATAGGAAAATGCTTAGAACACCAAAAGCGAAAAAATTTAATAAATTAATAATATAATTATATAAATTTCATACGCATGCCTAGAATCTGATTTCAGCCATCAAACACATGCCACATTCTAGAAAAAAGTAAGAAAAACGTTTTTTCTAATTTTAAATATTTTAAACTTCCAAAAATCAATTATTATTTGAACTTGAACTTCAATAATTCATAATAAATAGCCCTTTCATCAGAAAATTCGAATCTCGCAAGTTTTTATAGGAAATTCAATTCTCTACAACTTTGCGAGAAGAAAGTTTTCCAAATTCCAAATAGAAATTGGTGAAATCCACAAGCAGGCGATTTTACTGGTATAATCAAATTTCGGTCGATAAATGGGGTCCGCAGACATGTTTAACATGTTTTAAACATTTATTGCAACAAAAATACTCTTCCTCCTCGTATACTCATATATCCCACATTCGTTGTAAAAATATCACCATTATTATATTATTAAAATAATAATATATTTAAATGAATTATTTTATTAGAAAAAGATAAAATTTAATTTTCAACAATTGTCACATTAAAAATTTTCTCCATCTATATCCACATAAAATCAATATTTTCCTCATCATGAATCAATAATTAATTATTCACAAATAATATTACGAGAATCTGATATTGTGACGAGGCGGTTCAGGAAGAGGGGCTTTCGATAAAATTTCTCCTTCTTCTTGGCGCATGATTAGGTGACCAAACCTCTCCTTAGAGCGAACTTTCTAGACATTGCCAATAATGTTATCTAATAATATTATTGAGATAATATGAATTATTAGCCGATAATGAAAAATCTTGTGTAATGTGATTATTGAACAACAATGACAATATAAAATATCAGCCATGACAATTATTAAATCGATAAAATCTTTGAGCGGTAATTCTTTGTAACCATTATTGAGTAGTGCCTTCTTACGTAAGAATCAATAATTGGTGCAATCTGGTGTCTTCTTCTTGTGTTTTAACCATAGAGTATTTTTTTAGTGATTATTGATGGTAACAACTTCTTTTATTATTTTTAAACAACTTATATTTGTCGTTTTCTTCATCCAATCGCTTTAGTTATGGGGCCCACACATTGGGCTTGGCCGTATGATAAATACGAATATTCCCAGAAGCGATCGAATATTCCACGACCAAGCGAATATTCCCAAACAACAATGAATATTTTATAACCACTTTACTTATTTTGAAATATTTGCGTATTTTACCCTAACTATCCACATTAATCAAATCAACCCTTACTATTTCAAAATAATAAATAGAAAATTAAATTTCATTAATAATAAGTTGGGGTCTTACAACCTCCCCTCCTTATGAAATTTCGTCCTCGAAATTGGCGTACGTACACAGTGTTTGAAAAGGTGAGGATACCTCGCTTTCATTTAGTTTTCAATTCGGTCATTTCTCTCATAGCATGATTCCTCCACAAAACTTTAACTTGTGGTATGACCTTTCTTGGCGTGGGACATGCTCCTTCTATCTAAAATCTTGTGGTACCTCCTCATACGTTAAGTCTTGGCTATCTAAATCGGTTCTAACTTCTATAGCGTGGTTTGGGTCTTTCACATATTCTGAAATGCGGATATGTGAAACACATTATGAACACGAGACATACTCGGAGGTGCTTAGCGAGTCTATAGGCTACATTTCCTACTCGGTCAAGAATTTGAAATGGACCGATAAATCGTGGATTGAGCTTTCCTCTCTTCCCAAATCTTGTAACTCCCTTCCATGGAGCGACTCATGACAATCATGATCCCCTACACTAAATTCCACGTCCTTTCGATGAAGATCCGCATAACTCTTTTGTCGATCTTGTGCTTTTTTGTATCGTTTGTCGAATCATTTGGATCTTTTTCGGTAGTCATACGTACTAACTTTCGGGTCCTAACAATGTTGCTTCACCCACCTCGTCCCAACATATTTGGAAGCGACACTTTCGTCCATATAATGCTTGAATGGAGCCACACTATACTTGCACGATAAGCTGTTGTTGTAGGAGAATTCTACCGATGGTAAATACTTATCCCAAGCGCCCTTGAAGTCTAGGACCACGAGTCTTAATAAATCTTCAAGAGTTTGAATAGTCCTTTCGATTGTCCGTCTGGTTTGAGGATGGTATGCGAAGCCGAATAAATAAATCCGTGCCCATAGCTTTTTTGCAAGCTAACCCAAAATCTTGAAGTGAATCTTGGGTCACGATCCGAAACTATGGATCTGGGCATGCCATGCAACCTCACAATCTCATTCACGTACATACTAGCAAGGCGTTCAAGTGAATAAGTCTCCGTGTCGGCAAGAAATGAAGCGAGACTTGGTTAATCTATCAACAATAACCCAAATAGCATTGATGCCTTGAGAAACCGTAGTAGGAAGACATGCTTGAAATCCATGGTAATGTGTTCCCACTTCCATTTCGGAATCTCAAGTGGTTGCAGCGGACCCTTAGGTACTAGATGCTCGCCTTTACTGCGTTGACAAGTTAAACACATTGAGATAAACTTTGCAATCTCTCTCTTCATATTGTTCCACCAAAATGTATGTCGAAGATCACGATACATTTTAGTACTTCGAGGATGGATTGCAAATGGTGTATTGTGTGCCTCCATCATAATCTTGTACTTCAAATCAGTCGTTAGGGAACACAAAGTCTAGAGTGGACTCGAAGTATTCCTTCTTCATCAATTCTCGCTTAGGAATAGCTCCTTCTTGTACTTTCTTCTTCATACATACGCATCATCTCAAGATTCGGTGGCTTGAGCGACCTTAACTTTTTCTATTAAAGTTGGCTCTGTCGTATACTTGACATCATCGCACTTTTCGTTCCGCATATGATCTTCTACTCAGCAGCGTCATTTACCACGTTCGCTTTTCGAGGATGGTATTGAATAGTGTGGTCGTAGTCTTTCAATAGCTCGAGCCAGCGTCATTTGCCGCGTGTTGAGTTCTTTTGA
The DNA here is from genome assembly GCA_020205615.1 of Panax quinquefolius. Lineage (NCBI taxonomy): Eukaryota > Viridiplantae > Streptophyta > Magnoliopsida > Apiales > Araliaceae > Panax > Panax quinquefolius. The sequence continues at coordinate 60,810,676 of CM035158.1, forward strand.
GTGAAGAAATATTTAAGGCTTTTATGGTGCGAATATATCTCCACTTTCTCCCCATATAGATAGTGCCTCCATATCTTTAAGCCTTGAAGCTTATTTTGCTTGACTCTAGATCATGAGTAGGATAATTCCTCTCATACTCTTTAAGTTGTCATGAGGCATGAGCTATGACTTTCCCACGTTGCATGAGAACACATCCTAACCCTTTGCACGAAGCATCATTTGTAGATAACAAATCCATCCGAACCGGATGGTATTGTTAGAACAGTCTTAGAAATAAGTCTCCTCTTAAGCTCTTGGAAACTTTTCTCGCATTCTTCGCTCCAAGCGAATTTTGTATCCTTTAAAGTTAAATTTGAGTTAATGGAGTAGCGATTCAAGAAAACCCTTCCACGAATCTCCGATAATAACCGGCTAAGCCCAAAAGCTACGTACTTGATCACCGAGAACTTGGTTGCTCCCAACTTTGTATTGCTTCAATCTTGGCGGATCAACGGATACTCCATGTTTTGACACCACGTGCCCGAGGAATGCTACTTCCTCAAGAGCGAACTCGCATTTCTTTAATTTGGCATATAGTTTGTTTTCACGAAGCCTTTGGAGTACCGACTTCAAATGGTGCTCATGATCTTCCGACTTTTGGAATATATAAGGATGTCATCAATAAAAACAACAACAAAGCTGATCAAATATTCCTTGAATACTCGGTTCATCATATCCATGAAAGCGCGAGGAGCATTAGTCGATCAGAAAGACATGACTAAGAATTCATAATGCCGTCTCAGGAGTTCTAAAGGCGGTCTTTGGAATATCCTCGGTTCTAATCTTGGTGATGATATCGAGCGAAGATCGATTTTTGAAAAGAATTGTGCCCCTTGCTGTTGGTCAAACAAGTCATCAATACGAGGTGAGGATACCTATTCTTGATGGTGACATGGTTCGATTCCGATAGTCAATCAAAGTCGCATACTCCGTCTTTCTTCTTTCTGAATAAAGCAGGAGCACCCCGAGGAGATGTACTAGGGGCCGAATGAAGCCGATGTCCAACAATTCACTGTAGTTGGACCTTTAACTCTCTGAAGTTCAATAGGAGCCATTCGATATGGGGTTTTAGAAATGGGCTTTGTGCGGGTTCAAGATCGATAAAGAATTCAACTTCACGTTACGGGGTAGGCAGGGAAGTTCTTTGAAATCGTCGGAAAGTCGATAACAACGGGAATATTATTCAAATTTGGCGTGTCTTTATTCAAATCCATAACATGGGCTAAGAAAGCTTGACATCCGTTTTTGATAAGCGAATAGCTTTATGATTAGATATAGCGGTGATTGATTTTAATGGTTTAGTTGCTTGAATTAAATACAACAGGTTGGTTAGGAATATGAAAACTAACAACCTTACGAAAACAATCAATTTTGGCATGATGAGTAGTTAACCAATCAATCCTAAAATCACATCAAAAGCAAGTATCTTTAAAGAGATAAGGTCAGCGGTAAGGTGATGGTGCCAACTTGAATCAAACAAGATTTATAAGCGGTGGATGTGATGAAAGTTTCTCTAACGGAGTTTCCATGAGATAGGTCAAAGTCTAATTTCTCGGTCGAGTTTAAGCGTTGAGCACATGCGGGAGAGATAAATGAATGGGTAGCATCGGTGTATCAAGTAAGGTATAAAACGCAAGAATTTATAAATAGCTTTACCGTGATCACCTCGTTTGGGTTCCTCGCATTATGACCGATCTGACAAAGCGCTCTTCCGGAATCGTTGACTTTGACTTTTTACGGGGACGATCTTTTGAGTCAGCGTCCCCATTGAACTAGGTTTTTCTTCTTGTCTGATCTCGGCGATATGTCCTTCCTTTCCACAATTATAGCATACCTTGAAGCTGTTGTGGGCGGTTTGGTGATATGTCCCTCTTTTCGCATTTGTAGCATATAATGGGTGGTCGTTCTCCTCCCTTAGAACCCGATTCTTTCTTTAAGCCTTTGTCGTCTTCACATAGTCGTTGTTAAATCTCCTCTTTTAAAATCTCCTCTCGACTCGCTTCTTCTATTTTCATGGCCATGATTACCACCACGAGTGGTTACCATTTTGTCCAAATCTGTTTCTTTCTCCATTTGGTTATCATTATTACATTATTTCTTTATCTACAGTACGATCACGGTTATGGTCCCTCGGTTGGTAGTACTCGTTATCTCGCTCTAATAATTGAGCACATTTTTACAACATCTGAATAGAGAGAAAATTTATGAGAAATGAGATATTGGCGTATCTTGGGTTTCAAACCTCTCAAAAACATCCGCGTCATCGTTCCTCATTCTCCACCAAATGAGGTGCAAACTGGATAACTCTGCAAACTTTGCCTCGTCTTTGAGACACCGTCGTGTTGTTTTGTTCTAATCGATGAACTCCACTTCCTTCCTTATATGTGAACACTTTCGAGGAAAGTATTTGTCATTAAATAATTCTGAAATGTCTCCCAAGACATCTTGAGTCTTTGAGTGCTTGGATTTGGATGGAGTGCGCTTCACGAGACTCCACGATGATGCGCCTCGCCCACGGAACATAAAGGTGGCGAATGGAACCTTTTGTTCCTCCGTGCATCCCAAGACATCGAATATCTTGGTAATTTGCTTGACCCGTGTTTTCCGCCGTGATCGGATCGGCTTTCCCTTAAATTTACGGTGGTCCCTGACTCTTTGAAGCGCTTTGCATTTGTAATGACCGTGAATTGCTATCATTTCCTCTCTGTATTTTGAACACGAGTCTCCTAAATGCGATTTTGCATGAGCTGCAAAAAGCTTCTAAACATCCCTCGTTCATCATCACGCTTTCGATTGGTGTTGTTCACGGGAGGAACATTGCCCGACTGTTGCACGTTCTCCTCGTTGGTGAGTCTGAGCGTCTCCACGGTCTCATTTCCATTGTTAATATTCTCGATCGACATTCTCAAATCTTGTCGTAAAACAAGGGTTAATTAAGGAAATCAATATATCACATAATATCCTTATATCTTGACCAACTAAAAAAATAAGCTTAGGTAGGACACCTTTAGCGAAGGATTTACTCGTCTCTCCCTCTAGTTCTATTCCCGATCTCCTTGGAGATCATATCCCTAAGCTACGATACCATTGTGGCGCCCCCAAAATAGGTATACATCACCTATTACGAGTTGTCAATCATGAGATGCGAAAACAACTACAACTTTATTATTACAACGATAAAGCGTGAGTTTGAATACAAATATTATCTTTAGACAATATCTATACTCAAATAAATCCTCATCACATTTATTGATACATTATTTTACAAAAATGGTGAGGACTACTAAACAATTCTTTCTAAAACCTTCATTCCATTACCCAGGCTCGTACTTCATTTATATTCTCGCCTCACGAGAAGAAAAATGGAACAAAAAGGAAAAGGGTGAGCTCAACTAGCCCGGTAAAGAATATTATGACTAAGATAATATACAACAAATTATCGTTAGTCTTTGACGAGGGGAAAAATCTAATAGAATCTGATAGACAACAAATTTTAAATCAATATTATGGTGAAATAATAATTCATTAGAAGAGTTAAGTAGAGAATGCAAACTACTATCTCTTATGTATGAATTTAAAAGTTCATCGTCTATCTTTTATCCTGTAACATCAATCGATATACATACGGAATCAAATATTCATCTTTACTCTGAGGTAAAGATATTCATCGATTAAGTCGTGTTCATCTAAACACTGTTCATCTTTGCACTCTGACGAAGATATTCTTGAAATCATTCATCTTTTGCACTTCTGGGCCAAAGATATTCAATAATATCATCATTTAAGGCGAGGATGATGAAAAATATTTTTAAAAAAGCGAATCCGGTGAAACAAAATGATGGATTAAGGATTAAGGATTAAGTACTTTGTTTTATCCATGTTCAAAAATACCTCAAAAATAATCATAGTGGTGTAAAAATTAAGAATGATCAAAACATGGATCTGATCAAAGCTAGTATCGAGAATAGATATTTTGGACAAAAAGAAGAAATTTTATTTTTAATTGAATAGTTAGTATACGTGAATAGTCTTAGTATCGTGAATAGTAACTCAGACACCAAAAGATAGAAATTTCAAAAAAAAAAACATCTTCACGCTTCATGAATAGTACTCGTGAATAGTAACTTTGTGAATAGTAACTCATGAATAGTAACTTCGTGAATAGTAACTCATGAATAGTAACTCATGAATAGTAAACCAGACATGAAAAAGTTCCAAATTTGATAAAAGTTTCAACCGATATTTGACATAATGATATTGAAGAAATAATATCATTTGAGAAGAAAATAACATCTCTTACCTCGAAAGATTAGTACTTCTAATTTGGAATCAGGATATAGTCTTTTGAAGGAACTTTGCCGTCTAACAATACTCAAAGTATACTCAAAATACTCACAAGAATCGCTCGATATATATAGAGAGAAAACTTGGTTTACGGTGTGATTTTCAATTCTAACCTAAGCACCTATTTATAGGAAATTGCTTAGAACACAAAGCGAGAAAATTTAATAAATTAATAATATAATTATATAAATTTTCTCGCATGCCTAGAATCTGATTTCAGCCATCAAACACATGCCACATTCTAGAAAAAGTAAGAAAAAACGTTTTTCTAATTTTAAATATTTTAAACTTCCAAAAATCAATTATTTGAACTTGAACTTGATAATTCATAATAAATAGCCCTTTCATCGGAAAATTCGAATCTCTTGAGTTTTTATAGGAAATTCAATTCTCTACAACTTTGCAGAAGAAAGTTTTCCAAATTCCAAATAGAAATTGGTAAAAGAAATCCATAAGCGGAGGCGATTTTTTACATTTATAATCAAATTTCGATCGATAAATGGGGTCCATGAGCATGTTTAACATGTTTTAAACATTTATTGCAACAAAAATACTCTTCCTCCTCGTATACTCATATATCCCACATTCGTTGTAAAAATATCACCATTATTATATTATTAAAATATAATAATATATTTAAATGAATTATTTTATCGGAAAAAGATAAAATTTTAATTTTCAACAATTGTCATTAAAAATTTTCTCCATCTATATCCACATAAAATCAATATTTTTCTCATCATATGAATCAATAATTAATTATTCACAAATAATATTACAAAATCATGATATTGATGATCAGGCGGTTCAGGAAGAGGGGCTTTCGATAAAATTTCTTCTTCTTCTTGGCTTGATTAGGTGACCAAACCTCTCCTTAGAGCAGAACTTTCTAGACATTGCCAATAATGTTATCTAATAATATTATTAGGATAATATGAATTATTGCCGATAATGAAAAAATCTTGTGTAATGACAATTATTGAAACAACGACAATATAAAATATCAGCCAATGACAATTATTAAATCGATAAAATCTTTGAGCGATAATTCTTTGTAACCATTATTGAGTAGTGCCTTCTTACGTAAGAATCAATAATTGGTGCAATCTGGTATCTTCTTGTGTTTTAACCGCAGAGTATTTTAACGATGTATTGCTTGGTAACAACTCTGTTGTTATTTTTAAACAACTTATATTTGTCGTTTTCTTCATCCAATCGCTTTTTAGTTATGGGGCCCCACATGGGCTGCTTGCCGTAAATACGAATATTCACAAAGCGATACGAATATTCCACGACCAAACGAATATTCAAACAACAATGAATATTTTATAACCACTTGCTTATTTTGAAATATTTGCGTATTTTACCCTTAACTATCCACATTAATCAAATCAACCCTTACTATTTCAAAATAATAAATAGAAAATTAAATTTCATTAATAATAAGTTGGGGTCTTACAATACACCAAATCAAATGGAACAATTTCATTGATTCATCATCTACATCCTAACCAAGCAATATGCACATACCCTAACAATGATGGTTTTCGATTTGTCTATCAACAACCAAGTTAACGTTCAAAGGTTTCTTCGATTTAAACATACGTAACTACTTATGATTTCTACTTAAACATGACTTATCAATGTTTTAATCATTAATAGCCATCCTTATACCTCTGGAAGAGACATGCTCCACCAATCTACGATTCTCTACAAAAAATAAATTGAAAAGATCGAAGACTAACGTTTACGGAATATTACCTTTTCGTTCTTCGCGTTCTTGCTAAAAACTCTTATTATTTGCTTCAAAGTAGCTTGATTACTTGTTTCTAGCTCTTTCTCTCTCTCAATATATATTGGCTAATGTTTGTAAAGTAACAAATGACCTAGCCAAGCTTTCTTTTATAGGAATTTCTAATTGAGGATATTATGGTCATTAGGCCACCTCCTTTGTAAGACCCCAAATTATTAATAAATGAAATTTATTTTCCTCTATTTATTATTTTGAAATAGTAAGGGTTGATTTGATTAATGTGGTTAGTTATGGGTAAAATTCGCAAATATTTCGAATAAGCAAGTGGTTATAAAATATTCATTATTATCGGGGAATATTCGTTTGGTCGTGGAATATTCGTTTGGTCGTGGAATATTCGTACTGTCGGGGAATATTCGTACGACGGCGCAGTCTTTTGTGGGCCCATAACGGAAAGTGATTGGATGAATAAAACGACAAATATAAGTTGTTTATAAATAACGGAGTAGTTGTTACCGTTAATACTGTTGGAATACCCGGTGGTTAAAACACATTAATACGCGTTGTTGAACGGTAGCACACGGTATTGCACCAATTATTGATTCTTACGTAAGAAGACACTACTCAATAATTGTTACAGTAATTATTGTTCAGTATTTTATTGATTTAATAATTGCTGCGTTGATATTTTATATTGTTGTTGTTTAATAATTGTCATTACAAATATTTTTCATTATCGAAGCAATAATTCATATTATCCGAATAATATTATTGGATAACATTATTGGCAATGTCTAGAAAGTTACATCTAAGGAGAGGTTTGGTCACCTAATTCATGCGCCGATGAGGAGAAATTCTTATTGGAAAGCCCCTCTTTCGAGGAGCCGCCTGGTTGTCGATAATGTGATTCTATAATATTATTTGTGAATAATTAATTATTGATTTATATGATGAGGAAAATATTGATTTTATGTGGATATAGATGGAGAAAATTTTAAAATGACAATTGTTGAAAATTAATATTTTATCTTTTTCTGATAAAATAATTCATTTAAATATATTATTTTAATAATATATTAACGGTGATATTTTTACAACGAATGTGGGATATATGAGTATATGAGGAGGAAGAGTATTTTTGTTGCAATAAATGTTTAAAACATGTTAAACATGTCGGTGGACCCCATTTCTTGGTGAAATTTGATTATAGCACATAAAATTGTCCGTATGTGATTTTTGGTCAATTTCATTTGGAATTTGGAAAAACTTTCTTACGCAAAGTTGTAGAGAATTGAATTTCCTATAACAAATCGCGAGATTCAAATTTTACGATAAAATGACTATTTATTATGAATTATTGAAGTTCTAAAGTTCCAAAATAATTGATTTTGGAAGTTTTATTTATTTTTATTAATAAAACGTTTTTTTATATGTTGTGGGCATATTTAACATGTGCATGGTGGCTGAATTCAGATTCAAGATGTGGGTGTATGAATTTTGTTTATATATAATATTATTATATTCAATTTTTACGCTTTGGTGTTCTAAGCAATTTCCTATAAATAGGGTGCTTAGGTTAGAATTGAAAATCACTTTAAACTGAAGTTTTCTCTCTATATTATCGGCGTATTCTTGTGAGTATTGTGAGTATACTTTGAGTGTTTTTATACGGTCTGCAAGTTCAAGTCATAACCTATATCCTGGTTTCAACGAGAATAATCTTGTCTTTCGAGGTAAGGGATGTTATTTTCTTCTCAAATGATATTATTTCTTCAATATCATTATCTTTGAAATATTGGTTGGAACTTTTTATCAAATTTGGAATTTTTTCATGTTTGGGTTACTATTCATGAGTTCTTATTCACGAGTTACTATTCATGATTTACTATTCACGAAAGTTCTTATTCACAAAGTACTATTCATGAAGCGTGAAGATGTTTTTTGTGGAATTTCTATCTTTTGGTGTCGAAGTTACTATTCACGATATCAAGACTATTCACGTATCTGACCACTATTCACTTAATCTTCAAGATTATTCAATTTAAAAATGAAATTTTTCTTTTTCATCCAAAATATCTATTACGGATACTAGCTTTGATTGTATCCATGTTTTGATCATTCTTGAATTTTACTTGATGATGATTATTTATGAAGTATTTTTGAACTCGGATTGTTTAAAGTACGAATCCATAATACTTGTTCTTTTGTTTCATTTGGATTCGCTTTTTCTTTGAAATATTTTTCATCATCCTCGGTCCTAAATGATGATATTATTGAATATCTTTGGCACGTAGTGCAAAGATGAATGATTTCTTGATGAATATCTTTGGCCCGTAGTGCAAAAGATGAGCAGTGTTGAGATGAACATGATCGATCGATTAATATCTTTGGCCGTGAGTGCAAAGATGAGCAGTGTTTAGATGAACATGAATTAATGATGAATATCTTTGGCTGTAGTGCAAAGATGAATATTTGATTCGGATATATATTGATTGATGTTACTGAGGATAAAATATTGACGATGAACTTTTAAATTCATATATAGAAGATAGTAGTTTGCATTCTCTACTTAACTCTTCTAATGAATTGTTGTTTCATTGCAGATTGTTGATTTAAAACCGTCGGTTGTCTATTGTATTCTATTAGATTTTTCCCTGTTGGAGACTAACGATAATTTGTTGTATATTATCTTAGTCATAATATTCTTTTCTTGGGCTAGTTGAGCTCACCCTTTTCCTTTTTGTTCCATTTTTCTTCTCGGGAGGCGAGAATGTAGCGTAGTACTAGTCGGGGTATGGAATGAAGTTTAGTAGAGAGTTGTTTAGTAGTCCTCACCATTTTTATAAAATAATGTATCAATAATTATGATGGGGATTTATTTGCGTGTGGATATTGTCTAGATGGCAATATCTGTATTTAAACTCACAGTTTATATGTTGTAATAATAAAGTTGTAGTTATTTCTGTACCATATATTTGGCGACTCAGAATGGGTTGGATGGAATGGACCTATTTTGGGGGTGTCACATCCTTACTATTCACCACCTCCTTAGCAACTTAGCCACCAAGTAATGGCTTTACTTGGGCTCCAAGTGGCCTGTCCACATAACTTGTGGGTCCCTCCATGGGTTTCCCCATGGGTTTTACCCATTTGGTGACCCATCGGTTCGATCCGTGGTTCGGTTTCTTGGATTGGGCTTGATTTAACCTAACATTGGGCCTTAACTTGGGCTTGATTACACAATTCATTGTGCTTGATAGAATCTAAGTCCAATTTGATTCTAAAAAGTCCATAAACTCAAAGTCCATTAAGACTAATTGTATTTTACGCGTTCAATTCTCGTATTCTCTTCGTTTAGTATTCATACGATATTCGTATTATACGTCGTAATATTCTTCATACTATACTCATATTCTAACTAGTATCAAACTCGCATATCGTACATATAATATGTGACGCACCCAAAATAGGTATACATCACCCATCTTGAGTCGCCAAATACATGGTACAAAATTCAAATACAACTTAATTATACAATAGTCGTGTAAAATACGACAAAACATAATCTAAGAGTTTTAATAAGAATATTGTCATCTAGACAATATCCACACTCAATGGAGTTCTCATTACATTTATTGTCACACTATTTTATAGAATAGTGAGGACTACTAAAATAACCATCTGGACCGTTAATCCGTTCCCCGACTCGTCCCAGTTATATTCTCATTTCCTGAAGAGAACAGTGAAAGAAAGGGTGAGCTCAACTAGCCCAGTAAGAAATATTATGACTAAGATAATGCAGAATAAATTATCCTTAGCCTTCAACAGTATGACAACTGATAGAATATAATAGACAACAAGTTTTAGATCAACAACTGCAGCGGAATAAGAAATCCATTATAAGAGTCAAGTAGAGCATAAAATATACTATCTTCTATGATTTAAAAAGTTTTTCATCAACTTTATCGTTGAGACTCAGCTTAATAAATAAAATCGAATAATCCCTGCATCACAACCAAGGATATTCATGTAATCATCAATGGTCATGATTATACCGAATAATCCCTGGTCATAATCATACCAACAACTGTCCATCAATGAATTACAGGCCAATGAGGACTTTCACCACATCATTCGTTACATTACGGTCATGATTATATTGAATATTCCCTAATCATAATCATACCAAGTCCATCTATGCACGTAAGCCAAAGATGACTTTCATCACAATATAAGCATGAGGATGATGACAATGACATAATAATTCAATAAAACAAGTTCAAGGATAAATTTTAAAGATTTATAATTTAATTTATCCAGAAATCAATAACGTCCAAATTATCAACACGATACTGCTTTGTGGAGTAAAATTCAAGAATGCTCAGAAGAATATTTTCATGAAAAGATACTGGATGAAGCGCAAATATTCAGGATATTTTACTAATTTTATGGAGTATAGAAGCCAAAACTTTAACCATTTGAGTATAATAGAATATATGAAAGCGCAAATGGATTTTTTTGCGTCATGCAAGAATCCACGTAGATGCAGATCATTTTCACAATTTAATAAGGAGTGAATACGAAGGATCATTCACCATGCATGAGGTAGTCCACATGTAAAAGTTATTCCAAATGTAATAATAAAGAATGGAATAATGTAAGAATTCCCCATGCATGTGGTAGTCGCGTGAGCGAGTTATTCCAATAGAATAATAAAGAATGGAATAACAAAAGAATTCACCAGGCATGCGGTAGTCCACACAGACAGGTTATTCCAACAGAATAATAAAGAATGGAATAACATAAGAATTTACCAGGCATGCGGTAGTCGCGCATGCATGAGTTATCAATGTAATAATAAAGAATGGAATAATGGAAGAATTCACCAAGCATGCGAGAGTCCGCATTGCATGTGTTATTCCAACGAGAATAATAAAGAATGGAATAACAACCCTTACGAGTATTGAAAGAAAATAACTCTCTTCATGAATACGAAAGAAATAATACCCCTTACCTTAGAAGAAAATGGTTACTGGAATAGTGAGGTAGCAGACTTCTCTTCTTCTTTCTCTCTATAATTTCTCTCTATAATAATTGCTCTTGTGACACTTAGTGAATTGGTGAGAATGAAAGAAGAATGAGCTTCTATTTATAGGAAAATATAGTTTCGATAAACGCACGTTTTGGGGCTCAAAATATTACAAAGATAATACCTTCCTCTTTTCTTCATTTTAATTTAGTCCCGCAAGTATTATCAACTTGCACCACCTCCCCTAATAGTAAATAATGTGAATTAATAGTTCATTCATGTGACTTAATAGTATAATCATGTGAAAAAACTAATTACAAGATAAGTACCTTCATCTATACCTCTATTTTTAATTTAATTTACGCAAGTATTATCAATCTTGCACCAACTCCCTAATAAGTAAATCATGTGAATCAATAGATACACACGCGTGAACACATAGTTATAAGCATGTGAATTAATAGCAATTAATTGCTCATTTATCCGGTGAATTACCCAATTGGTCAATATAACCTCTAGACATTAATTATTATCAAAATAAATATCGATTTTCACTAACACTAATAATTCCCACATAATGGAACTATCAATTTCATCTTTTAATCAATACGAACTTATTCACACTACTAAAAAATAGTAAATAGATAACGCTTAAACTACAACATTTTTTATAAAAATATTGTGGTATTTTTTTTCACAATATTTTTTAAAAAAACATTATAGATATATATACAAAAATATTATCTATTTAAAAGGGTATTTTTTGGGTTTTTATTAGATAACGTTTTTTTTAAAAAGTTGTCTATGAAGAAAAACACGGAGCAAAAATACGCTTAAGTTAAAACTTAAAATTAGAAGACTTATTCTTTTTTCCTTCTCTCTCACGTTTTCCCTCTCTATCTCCAAGTTTCCTTCTCAGATCTGCTCTTTGGTTGTGTTCTTATTGTACATGCTTGTGGAAGGGGTAGGCGAGGTCTCGGGGGAGGAGGAGCCGGAGTGGGTCCCCGAGTTTGGGTTTGTTTAGGCGGAGCAATAGCTATCTGGTGGCGCCTGCTTCTCCTCGCCGACTTCGTTTTATGGCTCCGACAATGAAAACCCTAGAACAAGAAGGCCTACTCTTGAAGGAGACCAAACAAATCTGAAGCAAGATGAGGATAATGATAAAGGGCAACTGTGTATCTGTAGATCTGATTGCTTTCGTCCCCAATCACTATCTCTCTCTGATTCTATCTAAAGGTGTTGTGTGAGAATCGAAGAAAAGGCCCGCTCATCACAAGCGTCTCTTTATCTCCCGCCCGTAAGTATATGATTGTTTTTCTTTTTGTTTGAATTTCTTCCGGAATCAATATAATATATGTATATACTGATCTTTTCTACTGTGTCTAATTATGTTTGTATATATAAATAAATTTAGGGGTTTTTTTCTTGGTAGATTTTATTAGGTTAAAATTCTGTAGCTTCTTTGATTTTGCACAAGTTACTCCTATCTACAGTAAACTTCTTAACTTCTCTCAGTTTTAGCTCATGTCCAGTTAGCTTTGCTGATTGAAATTTTTTTGTCATGAATTTTGCTTCTGATTAGGGTCCATATGAATTTCTTAACTTTGACGATTAATACTGTCATGAATTTTGCTTCTGCAATTAGGGTCCATATGAAATTTTGTAGACGTGATTATTTGCTCTGCAGATTTGTGACATGGTTGCTATTGTAAGATATCTGAATGTCACTCTTATGTGCCGGAACTGGACAAAACTTCATTTTGGGTTGATCCAAGGTGGGTTCAGTAGTTTTGTTCTATTAAGTGGACATAGTTGTAATCGTATATCATCTTGAGTGCCATAGATTCTGTGTGACTACTCTCTTCATATTTCCTAAGATTGTCTATCAATGTGGCAGTGAGTTTAAGGACATATTTGATGTTGATCATTGCATAACATCCTTGAGGGATGATGTTCGGATTTTGAAAAAGCTTCCACCACAACTTAAGAGAAGAGTTGAGCTTGGACTGTTCTACTCGTTGGTTTGCTATACGATGCTAATAGTGGCATTTTTTATTCTTCATGTCTAGCACTTGCAAACCGTAATCAACTACTGATCTAATTTTTTTGTAAACAGATTTTTTTATAGATTCGAACTTCAAAAGGAAAGAAGGTTTGTGTCCTTTAACACCTGAAGAAACTACCCTAATATTAACTGCATTGGGCATTGATCGTGATGTTCAAATCTATATTGGGCATTGATCGTGACCTTTGCTTTTGCTGGTAATGAAGTTCTTAATTAATGATTTAGACTGCAATAATGCTCAGAAGGTACTTAAACCAAGTAAATGTGCCGCGTATGGAAGAAGATGCAGAAACATGTATGCTAATGTAAAAAAGTGTTCTGCGTAATACAATAAGAAAAACCTCATTGCTCTTCAATGCAATGTTTTCCGGTAGGCATTTCACATACGAAATTTGATCGGGCTTATTTGAATCGGTCGGTTTATTTCACTGGGACATTATGATGCTGAGTATTTTTACAATTAGCAGCAGTTCTGTTTCTTTTCTTCTTTTTTGCGTATTTCTAAAGAGAGCCTCTATATAGTTTGTAAATGTTAAACAATGCGATGCAGTGAGTACTTCCCATACTCAACATACTTTGAAGGTGGTTGCAGCTCTGCAGTTATGTCTTGCAACCAGATAAAGAAGAACCCTGCTAATACTTGGAAGGGACAGCTGAAGCACAAAGTCTGGATGAAGCAATTGCATGGGCTAAAGAGAAGTTTCAATCTCATAGCTCACTAGAAGACTGGAGCATGAAACAACATGAGAAAGAACTATCTGTAGAAGGTGCAGGTACTGTGGTTTATTGTCTTACAACTGAACTAATATTTACATGTAAGAAGTTCTATAAGAGGCTGCTAACAATTACCATTTATTTCTTATAAATTTTTAGAAAGTCTTGTTGTGCTTCACTTTCCAGATGGGCAGATGGATGGATGTGGATCATTGCACTTACAAGGGGTAAAATTTAGTTTTATGGAACAAAAGTCATATTTGATTAAAAGGAAAAAGAAAAAAAATGCTGGTAGATCTGTCTATGAAAAGAAAACTAAACAAAAAAATGACGGTGATTTGTGCAGGAGTCCCTTCCTATGTATAATAACACATAGGATGATATGTGTATGCCATTTGCTTGCACCTTGGAGCATATGCCCAGCAATATGCATATTTTAGAATGATAAGGTCACTGATGAGCTTTCTTTCCTTTTTGCTCCTTTTGCAGGATGAGACGCCAAATAATTGGAAAACAGAAGAAGAAAGAAAAATGGATGAATATGTAAAGTCTCTAACCTTTTACTAAATAAATACTTATAATATTTTGTTGTTGTTCGTTGCTCAAAAGAAACAGTTATGTACATCAGAATCAACTAATCAAGCCTCTGTAATGAATTATAATCCCTATAATTGGGCTATGACATAGGAATGGGACATGCAAGCATCAAAGATGCTACCAAACAGATACCTATATACTACAGCTAAATCAATGTATGATGATTCCTCACAACATATCCCCACTAACTTTCTATAGCCATAACAAAGATTGAACCTCTACTGATCAACATGAGTATGTGTGCACACGTGCTACCCCCACGTCAATTGTTTTGTGCTTAATGCTAATCCATATTCACTTTTATTTATATAGTGACTGGAAAACTATTACAGTGGCATGTTCCTAAATCCTAATAACAGTTTCTCATTCTTCAAATTATAATGTCAATCGAGACTTGTCTACTTGTTCCAATTTGCGGAATGTTTTTTCCTCATGTTAGACATCTGAAAAGAATTGCTACTTGCTCTTAGACACTCGCTTCTTTTTTTCCTTCTTTCATATTTTGGATTAAGAAAATAACATTTCAATAAAAAAATAATAAGAATACTTTTTCTTGTGGTGAAGTACAGAGGGAAATGGCATTACTGGATGAAGATTTAAGGTTATGGTCATCTACAAAGGAAAGAAACATTCAGTTGCAGAGTCAGGTACTTTAGCTGTTAATTGAATAATAACAGGCTGTGTAAACTTTCACATAGTAGTGCCAGTATTTAGTCTCAATTGCGTATATCTTATGCTTAATTTAAATAGATGGGAGCTATTGAAACAAGCAATGTTGATGCAGTAAAATTCTTTTTGATGAACTCTCTTGATATAATATTTGAAAGTTCTTAAGCAAAGTATTACAGTATACTTGCATAAAGAAATCACGTATATTACAGTATACTTGTTTTGGCAGTCATTGTATCTTTGCCACTTGGTTACATCAATTTGAATGAGGTTATGTGTCTATTGCTCTGATGAATTGCCCTTTTCATTGTTACTAATTTTTTGATATACCATGAGTATAGAATGTGGATTCATCATGTATCACTTAGTTAATTAGTACTGGTGTTGATTAGTAATTTTGATTGGTCCTAAAGTAACAAAGCAACTCAGTTTATACTTTCTTCTTTTCGACCAGGCAGAAGAAGTTGAAGCTGTTCTAGCTAATGGAAAACAATGGAGCTATCTGTAAACCTTAGAAGGTTGGCACTAGCCCAATGGAGCTATGGATAGTTTGGTATATGTTTTGTGGATGTAGTAATTTGAAATTGTAAACGAATGGTATTATTGGGATGTATTTTGAATGGTTGATACATTTTGCCTTTAAATTTAAATGAGAAGTTAGACCTTTTAGCTATATATCATGGCATTAGTATATTGCAGGTGCATTGGTAATGTAGGTGAATTATATATTTTTTTTCTTTTTTTTAATCTACAACATTTTAAAAATATTGTGTAAATGTGCATAAACGTTGTCTGATATACTAAACAACAACGTTTTTATCCAGAAAGCGTTGTGGAATCATACCTTCTACAACGTTTTTAAGCATTTGTTAATTTTTGAAAAATAAATTTACAATATTTTTTTCCTAAAAAACGTTGTGTATTGTGCTTAACTACAACGTTTTAAAAACGTTATCTAATGGTGTCAAATAATTGACACCCATAACCACGACGTTTTTCTGATTGAAACTAATACATTTTTTTCGCGTTGTCTATTTACTGTTTTGTAGTAGTGTCATCATTAATATTATAACTCACAATATTTAACAATCAGGTCGTTCCTAGGAAAGAGGGGGCTTTCCGATAAGGATTTCTCCTTATTGGCGCGCAATTAGGTGATCAAACCTCTCCTCGATGTAACTTACAGACATTGTCAATATTACAAATAATAATATGAATAACTTTTAGTCTCAATTATTGATTTAATAATATAACATATTATGCAGATGATAATTGTGACAATAATTGAATCAATAATATGAGAGATATGACGCGTGACAATTATCGTAGCAATAATTGAGTATAACTAAGTGACTTCTCACGTAAAGCATCAATAATCAATACCGGTGTGATACTATGTAACCACGCCAGTATTCGCATACTTTTACTAGCGGGTAGTTCAACAGGTTTTAATGGTAACACTTTCGTAGTTATGTTTATAAAAAGATAATTACGTCCTTTTCTAACTACGATAATACTTCCGTTGTGGGGTCCACCAATGATTGTCATTGTTATTTAATATTTTACGTTAAAACGAATATTCCCTAACCAATCGAATATTATATAACTACTTGCTTACTTTTGCAAAATTTGTAAATATTACCCACAACTATAACATTATATCAAATCCACACCATAATATTTAAAATATATTTCGAGAAAATTATTCTTTATTCATAAAAGTTGGGGTCTTACAACCTTCCCTTCTTATGAAATTTCATCCTCAAAATTAGGGTACGTACCTGGTATATCGAAGAGGTGATGATATCTTGACTTCATCTCAGATTCTAACTCTCATGTCATTTCTTCCACATCGTGGTTTCTCCACAAAACTTTGACTTGAAATATAACCTTGGAACGTAGAATATGATCCTTCTTATCCAAGATTTTAACAGGTAACTCTTCATACGTTAAATCTTCCTCTATCTCGTCTGGTTCTAATTTAATAATGTGGTTCGGGTCTTTCATATATTTACGTAACATAGATATGTGAAAAATGTTATGAACACGAGACATACTTGGTGGTAAGGCGAGTCTATAGGCCATAGTTCTTACTTGATCGAGGATTATAAATAGGCCAATGAATCGAGGATTGAGATTTCCTTTCTTTTCAAATCTCGTAACTCCTTTCCATGGTGTAACACGTAACAACACATGATATCCAATATTGAATTTCACGTCATTTCGATGAAGATCAGCATAACTCTTTTGTCGATCTTGTGAGGTTTTTATACGTTATCGGATCGTCTAAATCTTTTCCGTAGTCATACTTACCAACTCAGGTCCCAACAACGTTGCTTCACCCACCTCATCGCAGCATACCGGAGAACGATACTTTCTTCCATACAATGCCTCAAATGGAGCCATGTCTATACTTGCTTGATAACTATTGTTGTAGGAAAACTCCACCAATGGTAAGAACTTGTCCCAACTTCCCTTGAAGTCAAGGACACAGAGTCTTAATAAATCTTCAAGAGTTTGAATAGCTTTTTGCAAACTAACCCAAAATCTTGAAGTGAATCTTGGGTCTCGATCAGAAACTATGGATACTGGCATACCATGCAATCTCCAATCTCGTTTATGTACATACTAGCAAGACGTTCAAGTGTATAAGTTTCTCGTATCGGTAAGAAATGAGCAGACTTGGTCAATCTATCAACAATGACCCAAATCGCATTTATGCCTTGAGAAACATTGGGAAGACTAGTAACGAAATCCATGGTAATGTGCTCCCACTTCCATTTTGGAACTTCAAGTGGTTGCAATGGACCTTTTGGCACTTGATGCTCCGCCTTGACTCGTTGACAAGTTAGACACCTTGAGATAAACCCCGCTATCTCTCTCTTCATATTGCTCCACCAAAATGTATGTCGAAGATCACGATACATTTTGGTACTCCCAAGATGGATTGAAAACGGTGTGTTGTGTGCCTCCATCATGATTTTATACTTCAAGTCAGAATCGTTAGGAACACAAAGTCTGGAGTTGACTCGAAGTATTCCTTCTTCATCGATTCTTGCTTCTGGAATAGCACCTTCGTGCACTTTCTTCCTTATACGCATCAGGTCCAGGTCTGTAGCTTGAGCAGCTTTAACTTTATCGATTAAAGTCAGTTCTACTCGTATATTCGCCATCATCACATGGGTCCCTAGAGTCTTTAACTCTATTTTCATCCTTCGTAAGTCATACAAAATGGGTCTTTGCGTTGAAAATATTGCACTCGTACCCGCATATGATCTTCTACTCAATGCGTCAGCTACTACATTCGCTTTTCTAGGATGATATTGGATGGTATGATCATAATCTTTCAACAGCTCAAGCCATCGTTGTTGCTGCATGTTGAGTTCCTTTTGAGTGAAGAAATATTTGAGGCTTTTATGATCCGTATAGATCTCCACCTTCTCTCCATACAAGTAATGCCTCCAAATCTTAAGCGCAAAAATGACTGCTGCCAACCCTAGATCATGAGTATGATAATTCCTCTCATATTCTTTGAGTTGTCGCGAGGCATAGGCTATGACTTTCCCATGTTGCATGAGAACACATCCTAACCCTTTGCCTGAAGCATCACTGTAGATGACAAATCCCTCTGAGCTAGATGGTATTATCGTAGTCTGAAATGAGTCTTCTCTTGAGTTCTTGAAAACTCTTCTCACATTCCTCGCTCCAACCGAACTTTGTATCTTTTTGAGTCAGCTGAGTTAATGGAGTAGCAATTCGAGAAAATCCTTTCACGAATCTCCGATAATAACCAGCTAAGCCGAGAAAGCTACGTACTTCGGTCACTAACTTTGGTTGCTCCCAGCTTTGAATTGCTTCAATCTTCGCTGGGTCAACAGATATTCCATGATTTGATATTATGTGCCCAAGGAATGCAACTTCCTCAAGCCAGAACTCACATTTCTTTAACTTGGCATAAAGCTTGTTTTCACAAAGCTTTTTAAGTATCAGCCTCAAGTGTTGCTCATGGTCTTCACGGTTTTTGGAGTATATGAGGATGTCATCAATTAAGACTACCATAAAGTGATCCAAATATTCCTTGAATACTCGGTTCATCATGTCCATGAAGGTAGCAGGAGTATTAGTCAATCCAAAAGACATGACTAGGAATTCATAACGCCCGTACCGAGTTCTGAAAGCAGTCTTTGGAATGTCATCAGTTTTAATCTTCAACTAATGATATCCAAAATGAAGATCAATCTTCGAAAAGAATTTGGCTCCTTGCAACTGGTCAAACAGGTCATCAATGCGAGGCAACGGGTACCTATTTTTGATGGTGACATGATTCAACTCCCGATAATCAATACAAAGTCGCATACTTCCATCTTTCTTCCTCACGAATAGAACAGGTGAACCCCAAGGAGACGTACTAGGACGAATGAAACCGATGTCTAATAATTCCTGTAGTTGGATTTTTAACTCCTGAAGTTCAATAAGAGCCATTCGATATGGGGCTTTGGAAATTGGTTTTGTACCGGATTCAAGGTCGATACAAAATTCATTTTCACGCTCTGGGCGTAGGCCAGGAAGTTCTTCAGGGAATACGTCAGGAAATTTATTAATAATAGAAATATCATTCAAATCTGACGTATTTTTATTTAAATCCGTGACATGGGCTAAGAAAGCTTGACATCCGTTTTTCAATAAATGAATAGCTTTATGGCTTGATATGACAGTGATTGATTTTAGTGGTTTGGTTGCTTGAATTCGCATAATAGGTTGGTTAGGAATATGAAAACTAACAACCTTACGAAAACAATCGATTTTAGCATGATGAGTAGTTAACCAATCAATAACTCAAATCACATCAAATGCAAGTATTTTCAAAGAAATAAGATCGAAAGGTAACGTGCGGTTACCGATTTGAATCAAACAAGACTTATAAACAGTAGATGTAATGAAGGTTTCTCCGAACGGAGTTTAAACCGATAAGTCAAAGTCTAATTTCTCCGGAGTCAAATTTAAACGTTGAGCGCAAGTAGGAGAAATAAAGGAATGGGTAGAACCGGTATCAAATAAGGTATATACTTCACTAGAGTTTATGATTAGCTTACCCGTGATCACCTCGTTCGGATTCCTCGCTTTTTGGGAGGTTACGACAAACGCTCTCCCTTGAACTACCGATTTTGTCTTGTTTGGGACGGCCTTTGATACCTCCATCCCAGCTAGACTTAACTTTGATGCACGAAAAAATCGGGCTAGGTGACATTCTCTTCCACAATTGTAACATGCTTTGGACTGCATCACGCAATTTGGACTGATATGCCCCTCCCCTCCGCATTTGTAATATACGACCGGCAGTCGTTCTCCTTCCTTAACAATAGGTGCCGGTGCTGACGTTTTTCCATCATTATTGAATCTCCTCTTCTTGAAATGTCTACTCTTATTATCATGGCCAGGATTACCACCGAAGTGATTACCATTTCTGGCATGTTGATTCCCTCCACGCTTATTGTCACCACTTCGATAATTGCTACCACTGGTATTATTGACTTGTCGACTGCTCTCTCTTGGTTGGGTTGACTCATTATCGTGCTCTAATAACTGAGCCCTATTCACAACATCTGAATACAAACACAGTTTGTGAGAAATTAGGTATTGATGTATCTCGGGTTTCAAACCTCTTAGAAACATCCGCGTCATTCTCTCCTCATTATCAACCAAGTGGGACGCAAACCAGGACAACTCGGCAAACATAGCTTCGTACTGTGACACGGTCATATTGTTTTGCTCCAGCTTGATAAACTCTACCTCTTTAATGTGACGAATACTTTCGAGAAAGTACTTGTCGTTGAACAGCTCTTGGAACTTCTCCCAAGACATCTTCAGTGCGGTAGGTTGAGTATGCTTTACAGATTCCCACCAATAATCTGCTTCTACTCGCAACATGAAGGTGGCAAAGGGAACCTTTTGCTCCTCGGAGCATCCCAAGACATCAAATATCTTGGTGATCTGCTTTATCCACGTCTTCGCCATAAGTGCTTTTGGCTCTCCAAAAAACTTCGGTGGTCCCAGCTCCTTGAACTATTTAGCGGTGACCGTCCGAGAGTTGTCAGTGTTTCCACCTGCATTTTAAACAGGAGCCGCTCTCGCTTGATGTTGCATGAATTGCATAAAACCTTTGAAAATCCCATCGTTCACCATTTCATCGGTGTTACTATTTACCTGAGGATTATTGTCTTCCTATTGCACATTATCCTTGGTATTGATCGTTAGTGACTCAACGGTCTCATGTGCTTCATTGCTTATCTCAACATTTTCAGATGCCATTTTCAAATACTACCACAAAACAAGGGTTAATTAACATATCACATATTATCCCTATACTCTGACCGACCAATTAAATACCAAATAAACTTAGGTAGGTCATACTAGCGAAGGAATTCCCCGTCTCTCCCCCTCCTAGTTCTTGTCTCACATCTCAGCCAGGGATCATATCCCTAAGCTTTGATACCAACTGTGACGCCCCCAAAATAGGTATACATCACCCATCTTGAGTCGCCAAATACATGGTACAAAATTCAAATACAACTTAATTATACAACAGTCGTGTAAATTACGACAAAACATAATCTAATAGTTTTAATAAGAATATTATCATCTAGATAATATCCACACTCAATGGAGTCCTCATTACATTTATTGTCACACTATTTTATAGAATAGTGAGGACTACTAAAACAACAATCTGGACCGTCAATACAATCCCCGACTCGTCCCAGCTATATTCTCATTTCCTAAAGAGAACAGTGAAAGAAAGGGTGAGCTCAACTAGCCCAGTAAGAAATGTTATGACTAAGATAATGCAAAATAAATTATCCTTAGCCTTCAACAGTATGACAACTGATAGAATATAATAGACAACAAGTTTTAGATCAACAACTGCAGCGGAATAAGCAATCCATTAGAAGAGTCAAGTAGAGCATAAAATCTACTATCTTCTATGATTTAAAAAGTTTTTCATCAACTTTATCATTGAGACTCAGCTTAATAAATAAAATCAAATCATCCCTGCATCACGGCCAAGGATATTCATGTAATCATCAATGGTCATGATTATACCGAATAATCCCTGCTCATAATCATACCAACAACTGTCCATCAATGAACTACAGGCCAATGAGAACTTTCACCACATCATTCGTCACCTTACGGTCATGCTTATACCGAATAATCCCTGGTCAAAATAATACCAAGTCCATCTATGCACATAAGCCAAAGATGACTTTCATCACAATATAAACATGAGGATGATGACAATGACATAATAATTTAATAAAACAAGGTCAAAGATAAATTTTAAAGATTTATAATTTAATTTATCCAGAAATCAATAACGTCCAAATTGTCAACATGATACTGCTTTGTGGATTAAAATTCAAGAATGCTCAAAAGAAAATTTCCATGAAAAGATACTGGATGAAGCACAAATATCCAGGATATTCTACTAATTTCACGGAGTATAGAAGCCAAAACTTTAACCAACTGAGTATAATAGAATATATGAATCTGGAAATGCATTTTTGCCTGCCATGCGGTAATCCATGTAGACAGATCGTTTTCACAATTTAATAAGGAATGAATACGAAGGATCATTCACCATGCACGCGGTAGTCCACATAGACAGGTTATTCCAACATAATAATAAAGAATGAAATAACATAAGAATTCACCATGCATGAGGTAGTCCGCGTAGACTGGTTATTCCAACAGAATAATAAAGAATGGAATAACAAAAGAATTAACCAGGCATGCGGTAGTCCACACAGATAGATTATTCCAACAGAATAATAAAGAATGGAATAACAGAAGAATTCACCAGGCATGCGATAGTCCGCACAGACAGGTTATTCCAACAGAATAATAAAGAATGGAATAACATAAGAATTCACCAGGCAAGCGGTAGTCCGCACAGACAGGTTATCCCAATAGAATAATAAAGAATGGAATAATAGAAGAATTCACCAGGCATGCGGTGAGTCCATGCAGCATGAGTTATTCTAATGTAATAATAAAGAATGGAATAACAACCCTTACGAGTATTGAAAGAAATAACTCTCTTCATGAATACGAAAGAAATAATACCCCTTACCTTAGAAGAAACTGGATACTGGAATACTATAATTTCTCTCTATAATAATTTCTCTTATGAGACTTAGTGAATTGGTGAGAATGAAAGAAGAACGAGCTTCTATTTATAAGAAAATATAGTTTTGATAATTGCACGTTTTGGGGCTCGAAATATTATAGTATAATACCTTCCTCTTTTTCTTCATTTTTAGTTTAGTCCTGCAAGTATTATCAACTTGCACCACCTCCCCTAATAGTAAATAATGTGAATTAATAGTTCATTCGTGTGACTTAATAGTATAACCATGTGAAAAATTAATTACAGTATAGTACCTTCATCTATACCTCCATTTTTAATTTATTCATGCAAGTATTATCAATCTTGCACCAACTCCCCTAATAGTAAATCATATGAATCAATAGTACACACATGTGAACACATAGTTATAAGCATGTGAATTAATAGCAATTAATTGCTCATTTATCCGATGAATTACCCGATTGGTCAATATAACCTCCAGACATTAATTATTATCAAAATAAATGTTGATTTCCACTAACACTAATAATTCCCACATAATGGAACTATCAATTTCATCTTTTAATCAATACGAACTTATTCATCATTAATATTATAACTCACAATATTTAACAACCATGCCATTCCTAGAAAAGAGGAGAAACCTTCATTACATATATAAGTATATATGATTTAGCATTCCGTGAGTTATGCCTCGATTGAGCCTAGACTTATGTTTGGATAATGTGCATCACAATATTTAACAACAATATTGTGAGTTATCATTAATATTATAACTCACAATATGGACTAACATTAATGTTATAAGACTAGGCTCAATCGAGGCATAACTCAATAATGTTAGTCCATATATAAAATATATACATATATAAGTATATATATACAGACAGAAATGAAAACCACGGATCGAAGTCCGGGCATACACACACAACACGACTCTCAACGTGAAGAATAGTGTGTGCAAAAATGAAGAGAAAGGCTTTATAGAGTGTGAAAAGGCTTACAGTGGATAGCCAAACTAGGCTTCTATCACTCCAGATGGATAAACACTCAGCTCCCGCCGGTAAAATATAACTATATGTGAGCTAATAGGTGTTTAAAATGAGAAAGCACTCAATATAGGGTTTGTACAGAACAAATTGGATAGGGCTTCTTCGCCTCTTTTTCTCTTATAAATGGCCACCCCAAGCTTTATATTTATAGATCTGGGAGCTGCAGGTGTACTTGCGGCACCCACAGATGCACCTACAGCTTCTCGAGGAGCCTCGGGCTCTGCGGGTCCTGCTGTCTCGAAGTACGTGCACTCGTGTACTATGAAATTTAAAACAATTAATTCTAGCACATAGCCAGAATCCTAACTACATCCGCACATTCTAGGTCATAGAACGACCTTCAAATAGCTTACTCACATAAATAATCAATTAAATTCATTTAATCGACATAATCAAATAAAAATTTAATTAACTTAAAAATCCAATTTTCTCGGGCGTTACAATCGTTGTTCCGATGGTCGTTGCCACCGGTACGATTATTATAGTATTGTTGGTCGTTGCCTTTTGGTTGAGCTGACTCATAATCGCGTTCTAATAACTGAGCCATATTCACAACATCTGAATATAAACAAAGTTTGTGAGAAATGAGGTATTGACGTATTTCGGGTTTCAAACCTCGTAGAAACATTCACGTCATTCGCTCCTCACTATCAATCAAATGAGATGCAAACCGGGGCAACTCGGCAAACTTAGCCTCATACTGTGACATGGTCATATTGTTTTGCTCCAGCTTGATGAATTCAACCTCCTTCATGTGACGAATACTTTCGGGAAAGTACTTATCGTTGAAAAATTCTTTGAACTTCTCCCAAGACATCTAGAGTGTGGCAGGTTGAGTATGTATTACAGATTCCCACCAATGATCTGCCTCTTCTCTCAACATGAAGGTGGCGAAGGGAACCTTTTTCTCCTTTGAGTATCCCAAGACATCAAATATCTTAGTGATCTGCTTTAACCACGTCTCTGCCTTAAGTGGTTCTGGCTTTGCCAAAAATTCCGGTGGTCCCAGCTCTTTGAGCTGCTTAGCGGTGACCAGCCGTGAGTTTCCATTGTTTACACCAGCATTTTGAACAAGAGTCTCTCTCGTTTGGTTTTGCATAAAATCTAAAAAGTTCCTAAACATACCATCGTTCGTCATTTTGTCGGTGTTGTTGTTTACACGAGGATTATTGACTTCCTGATGCACATTATCCTGGTTATTGATCATTGGTGACTCAACAGTCTCATGTGCTTCATTGCTTATCTCAATAATTTCAGATGTCATTCTAAAACACTGTCACAAAAAAAGGGTTAATTGACATGCCACATATTATCCCTATACTCTGACCGATCAATTAAATAACAAATGAACTTTGTTAGGTCATACTAGCAAAGGAATTACCCGTCTCATCCCTCCTAGTTCTAGTCTCAAACCTCAGCTAGGGATCATATCCCTAAGATTTGATACCAACTGTGACGCCCCCAAAATAGGTATATATCACACATTCTGAATCGCTATATACATGGTACAAAATTCAAATACAACTTAATTATATAATTGTCGTGTAAAGTACAACAAAACATAAGCTGAGAGTTTTAAAATGAATATTGTCTTCTAGACAATATCCACACTCAAAGGAGTCCTCATTACAATTATTATCACACTATTTCACATAATAGTGAGGACTACTAATGCAACCATCTAGACCGTCACTCCGTTCCTGACTAGTCCCAACTATATTCTCATTTCCTGAAGAGAACAATGAAAGCAAAGGGTGAGCTCAACTAGCCCAGTAAGAAATATTATGACTAAGATAATGTAGAATAATTTATAGTTACCCTTCAATAGTGTTAAATTGATAGAATACAATAGACAACAAGTTTTAGATCAACAACTGCAGCGAAATAGGCAATCTATTAGAAGAGTCAAGTAGAGCATGATATCTACTATCTTCTATGATTTAAAAGTTTATCATTAATTTTATCTCTGAGACTCAACTTTAATAAATAATCCACATCACAGAATTATCCATGCACTACGGGCCAAGGATATTAATTAGTATCACGACCACGAATTATCCATGCACTATGGGCCAAGGATATTGTAACGACCCCAAAATTCATACAATTTAATTCTCGACTTCGGTCATTAATAATACATTCAACCTCTAATTTTACATCATTAAACGATAATACAACCATTGAAAGTTGCGGAATAATTAAAATTTTCTATTACAAACTATCCTCGTTCCCAAAACCTTCAACCTTTACATCTAAATATCCCAGAATCATTTTAATACTACAACAATTTACATCGCAAAATGATATTACAATTCAACATTAATACATTATTCGGACCCTTAAACATGGTTCAATAATAATAACACAACCAAAGTGTATAAATCTTCAAGTATCAAATCTAATTCATGTCTTTCAACTAACACATAACTTTACCTTGAATCTTGAACCTGCAAAAGTGGTTATTTGCAAGGTTGAGCTTGACAGCCCAGCAAAATCTAACAGTTTTCATGCATTACATAGCACATAATAACATGCTCAACATATAACATACATGCTACAGTTCATATAACAAGTATAAAGATTGAGTCCTTACTCAATTAACATGCTTTAATCAATCAACATAATCATAAATTGACATTAACATATCATACTTTCAACATATATATAACACATCATGCTCTTTGCAATAAAGATTTAAAATAGTTAATCATCATGTTCACATAGAAAATAGGAATTGAAAGACTTGCCTTGATCGTTGTTTACCAATAACAGTTTAACAACTTACAGATATCTACACTTCACGTGCCCTACACAATTATATAATCATTCACATTAACTATTAGTCATATAGCAAGGCCTAGTAGTTGTAATGTAAACTTTACTTTACGTCTCATAACCCTTCTTATCATAAATACACAATGTCCAATTTGATTGTGTTAACTTTCAACTTATATCTCACTATATTTCATATTCAAAGTTCATTCAAGTGTTTATGTCTTGCTAGGAATCATTATTGGTTTTATATTAAACCCATTTCATACCTTATAATGTTCATTTCATTTGACTTAAAACACTTTTTACGTTCATTAACATTTGTTACAGCGTTTCGACGTTCATTCGTCACACGCCCGATTTGTCTCTCTTGTGTGTGCTTAGTATGCCTATACATCTTATCTAATATATCATTTATTAATGTTAAGTATCATTATACTTCATAATATTCATGTTCTATAACTTAGAACATCTTTTATCATCAAGAGCACAACACTTGCATACGTGCATGCCCGACGCCCTCCGATTGCCTCCGAAAACACAACAATTGTAAAGATGACCATTTTTACCCCTATTATGACCTCAAATTGAAACTCTTAAAGAATAAAAGTTGTAGGTCTATTCGTCCTCGTTCCGGATCATCTTGAATCACCACAATCGGAGTTTGTATGAAAATGTTATGGCTGTTTTACCAAGATTGGTCAAAGCAGTCACACTTGGCACTATATGTGCTCGACCGTTCCCATTTCCTTCACAACTCCCACGCACCCGCGCCATCTAGCAGCACTGGGCAGTGTGCTAGCGCTCCTGGGCGGCGCGCCCGTGCTAAGCTTCGCCCAGATTACAGTGTTTTGCGATTTCATAAACCAAAACTCCTTCCAATTATCATAATATGAGTTATACTCATCCAAATCAGTCCATTTTTTATTCTATGAGTTTGTAATTCATAGAACTACAATATACCAACTACCCAATAATTAACATAAACATTAACTAACCCAAATATGAATTTAAAACTCATGTTCATACTAATTGTTCATGTTTTGATAATTTAGCGAATTCGTTCACTACGAATTCGTTTCTCAACCAAATTGGTTCGTTTAACTTTTGTTGTTTTTGTTTGTTCACATACTAACATAATCCAACATCAATTTCACAATTATAAAATAAACTCCTAACCAAATTTAGTCTCAAAACAGACCCAAAATACATATTTTAAGCCAAAACCAAACTCTTCTTATTTATCATCAACAATATGAATTTGTTTACCGAAAACTCAACAATAAACAATATAGAGCATATTATACATACTCAAGAACATATATAACAAGTTCCTTAATAGATTAACCATAGAAAATCATTTTTTTAGAGAAGTATACTTTAGAAAGTAAACAAAAAAACTTTAGAACTTGCCTTTGATTCTTCTAAGCTTAATTAGATGATATTAATCTCCTTCTTCTTCCTCCTTAGTTTCTCAAAACTCTCTCAATTTCTCAGAGAATATATCTCCTCTCTCAATTCATCTTTTCTTCTCTGCTCTCAAACTTATGAAAATAATAAGCGTAACAGAAAATAACTGAAAAATAGTCTTTACGTAGCTTTATCCCATCTGTTACAAAAGGCAAAGGGTCACAAGGCCATGTTTGGCTAAACCCATAAACCCTTTTTAATTTATTTTTATAATTTTCATTACTATATGATCCATTTGTCACACCCATTAAATAATATCCTACATTCTTAAATTAATTAAAGTTAAACTTAATTCATTAATAAATTAAGTCAAGCCATATCAATATAACTATAATTTATATTCAACCATTATAATTATAACTTTATTTAACAAATTCTCAATCCTCTAATTTAACTATTTAATTAAATTAGAATATTTCTATCAACATTTTCCACCCAACTTCCATAACAATTACCATCAAATATATTTATATTAATTCACCATTTTAATTAAGTGAATTACTCTCATTATTTATGAAATTTTAATGTATACCAATTTCATTGCCATAAAGCATAATAATCTAATTATACTATTTCATAATATAATTTTCAACTTAATTAAATTAACTAATATTATTTAGTTAATTACCTTCCCGTAATAATCTCATTTAATTTCTTTAATAGTTAAATTAACTATTAAACCTTATTTTTCAAACATATACATCTCTTTTATATTCACACTTAATCTCTTCACTCCAAATCACATATTTCAAGATAAATTGCAAATATATATACTTACCCACACTCAAAATATATAATTCAAAATATATACATATCATAATAAGAATTTTAATTATTAAATTCTTATTTTAATAACTTATAAAAATTCGGGCTGTCACATCCTTCCCTCCTTAAAAAGATTTCATCCTCGGAATCACCGAAACCCTACCTTATCCAGGTTTTCATCAAATCTCTTCGTTGAATAACTTCAACACATTACCTTAATATAGGTTTTATATTTCCTACTCTCACCATTCTTGATAATAAATTCTTGTAAGTTTTATTTCATAACTTTCACTTGAACTTAATTATATTTTGAGTATTATATATTCTTTAACCCATTCATTTCCTTTTCTAAGGATCCTTATCATAAACACTCAGGATATTACATTCACTCATTCTTCTAAGAATTTTGTCCTCAAAATTTTATTTATTAATCTTCATTCATTCAATCTATAAAAATAGCTTTTACGTTAATATTTTATTCATTCATTGGGTTCTATAACTACTTCTTTCCACAAAGATCTTTCTACAATTATTAAACTTTTCTATTAAAAGTTTACATTATTCTTTGATAACTCATCTCCTCCTCATTTCAAAATTTCTTTTCTCACTTATTCAATATATTCATCATTCAGTGTCGCATTCTACGACTCACTTCTTTTTAAGGAATATCGAATATCATCCTTACCACATTCGCCTTTTAGAATAGCATGAATCTTTCACAATTGCTCAATAATTGGGAAGCAGTATGAATAACTCAGGAATTTAAAAGATTCTAAATCATGCTGAGGGGTCATAAGACCTTTAACTACGTCCACGGTTATAATTAATCTTTCAACTTAAACCTTAACAGTTATTAGACTATAGGGACTCCCGTACTTAGGGTGTTAAGCCCTTCGTATGATGTATTGTGCACTCTGTCCACGGTTATAAGTACTCTTTCAACTTAAACCTTAACAATCATTAGACTGTAGGGACTCCTATACTTAGGGTGATCAGCCCTTCGTACCATGTATTGTGCACAAATATCTAAACGCTTCCGCGTAATCCCCTATAAAAGGGTTGTTCATTTTAGCTTTTCAACATCTGAATCCACACCAAAACAATTTGGTTTGGCATAACTTCTCAAGAAACGCTTGAATTTTATGATCATCTTTTAGTATTCGTCTAGCTGAATCAAATAACATAGACTTCTACAACAATTTGGACATCAATCGAAATATACATATACATATATATATATATATATATATTCTTATATCTTAAAGAAATCTCAAAAATCCTTTTATGGAGTCATGATTATGACGTTGTCATACTACATCTCACCATAGTGGGCTGACAATCATATGATCACATCCAACACCAGGTTCCATTGCATTGATGACTCCATTGTTAATCATATCACCCGATACATATAGTTAAAATATATTTTGAAAATTTAAAAAAAACATTTTTTTTATATCTAGCTGAAATAAATAGCATAAGATACGCGAATAATAACACTGTTTTAAAAATTCTTTGGTTCACTAGTGAGACCCAACATTTTTTTTTTCAAAAATCAAAAGTATAACCATCAACACAAAGTCAATAAATATCAGAAATTTAGCAAAGCTAGAAGATTTAGAATATCTAATTTTTCTCCATCAATTTCAATCTTTATACTAAATATTCTTGTATTTCAACTTATAATCCTCTTATATCCCCAGTATAGTTCATCAAACTTACCGCACATTGGAAGTTCAGGAACTTGCCACAATAGTATGAGTTTAAGAACTTATCCTAGTCAGACCATAGGCGTCCATTCGTTGAGGGGTTCAAAATATACCATATTTTTATGAGTCACGAACTTATCATATACATTAGTTTTAAGAACCGCACCTAATCCTAATAATATCTAACTAAACTTAATAGTTTCTAACTATCAAATATACACATGAGAAAAGAATCACCTTTTCGCCACATATACATTGATAGCGCGACACCAATATTCCAATGATTATCAATGTGATAAACTAAGTGCAAGCACAATACCCTCACCCATACAAAGGTTTTTACAACTCAACCATCACATG
The DNA here is from genome assembly GCA_020205615.1 of Panax quinquefolius. NCBI lineage: Eukaryota > Viridiplantae > Streptophyta > Magnoliopsida > Apiales > Araliaceae > Panax > Panax quinquefolius. The sequence continues at coordinate 60,842,163 of CM035158.1, forward strand.
AGTCCTCAATTGAAATCCCACCTAACTCTATCTTGCTTATAACTTGCCCTTTGCTCGATACAAATTTTTCGTACCTCATCATCTATAACTCCTCGTGAGTTATCTCGTACTATTTCATAGTACATTATCTTCATAGCATCTAGCTATAATTATTCAAACATTACAGACCATCTTTCTTATATAACTTACACAGATCACGTCGTGATCTTATTCTATAATCATCTCCCTTAAAATTATTTTCTTAACTCGTGATTGTTTTGTTTTACGATCCTCTTTCTTTCCTTTTTCATCATTTATGACATTATTCGTTATCTTGGCTATTGGAGTTAGGCAAGTCCCATTTTTTATCTTTATATCTCTTCAAAATTCTTCTTTGAATTTTCTTGTTTATATAACAATTCTTCCTTTAAGAATTTCTAACTTCATTTATATTGCTCCACATTTTATTCGAGTTCCACATTTTCATCATACGTATCCATTTTCTATACTCGGTACACATCGAGTCTCTAATAGTTTCAATATGGTACGCTGAGTGGTTTCCCATAAACAACCAACAAACTAGGTTCAGGGTTGCTAATACGTATATACCTCCGCTCTATGAAGGAAAATTTAGCCCAGATACCATACATCAACTATTAAAGAGTACAACTGTACCATACTTAACTATAACTTTTTATTCTTAACTTCTTTATCATTCTCTTCTTATAGACATTGTCTATTTATTATCACCTTACATCCTTATTGTGATAACCCGGGATTTCGAATAATACAAATTTCACGAATAAATTTTTTTTTTATTTATTTATTTAATATTAACTTTGACTGTTAATATTGTACTACGTATCTGTGATATGAGTCTCGAGAATTGGTCAACTTGGGTATTGACTGAGAAATTAGAGTAGAGTTGTGCTTAACGGTTTTAGAAAACCCTAACCCTAATTTCTGGATAGGGATTCGGTAGAAAATTTAATTAAAATAATTATACTGATGAGTACATGGTTGTAATGTATAGAAATTTTGATCAATAATTGATCGGATAAGGTTTAAAATTAATAAACCCTAATAAGAGATTAGAAACCCTAATCTCAAGATTAGAAACCCTAGCGCACAGTTAAAAACCCTAACCGAAAGTTAGGAAACCCTAATTTCATATCCGGGAATCCTAAACCCTAATTAGGAAACTGTAATCCTAATTAGCAAGCCTACTGTGTTTATTAAACGTTAATGTGATTAGGAAACCTTAATTGTAATTTAGAAATTTTAAAATTTTCTGATTAAAACCCTAATTGGAAATTTTAGAAACTAGTGTTATAAAACCTAAGGGTTAGAACCTTAGGGTTAAACCCTAAGGGTTGGTTCAATTGCCTAGTTTTCCATTAAAATTGCTTGTATAATGTCCAAAATGCCCTTTTTCATTTTATTTAATTGCACTACTAGAAAAACAATAATACGTGATAGAACTTTGTTACAGTTTTTAAAAACAATCACAAAAGATAGTAATTTGAATTACTGATTCGGAAAATATACATTTGTAGAATAACTTTTGTTGGATATTCATATCCGTAAAAGATAGAATTGACAGTTCAGATAATTCCTGTTTATTGTCGAATTATGTTGAAAAATGTCTTAGCCAATTATTCTGGCTAGACGAACATTTGTTAGAACTTGATAGGTTCGATAAGAGAATTCAATTATTATTGATAGATCGATGCCAATTATTTCGGCTAGATCGAGAAGTAATTAGAAATTGAAATCACAGTATTTCGTTGATAAATCAATATCTTAATTCTGAGACTGAGAAGAACAACCTTTTATATAAAGGGAATATTTTATTGGTTGTATATTCGGCCTTTGCACGCGATTAAGTATTATGCATGATATAAGGTATAATAAAGCTGATCACTTTATATACTTGCAGAGGGGTATGATTTAATCTTTATGGTTATCTGATACACCTGGGTATATCAAAGTATAACTTTGATAGTTACTCGAGAAGAGAAGTTCAAGATCCAATGGATCGCTCAGCATAAATTTGGAATACATTCCACTTTGTTATTTCGTAGAATTAATCCTTGATTATTCATTTGAATATCGTAGAAAACCTTGAAAGCGTTGTACTCTTTCATTACCATTTTATTGTTGCGTAGATTGCGAGAAGACTTGTTATTTATTCCTATACATGTATCATATGTCTTAACTTGCGGGGCAAACTTGTTGCTCACCCTTGCTATATATAAAACTTTTCAGCTATGGACGAAGTTGCAGAAGGTGCTGTGAAGAAGAACAAAGAAAAAGGCATAGTGATAAACTAATATAATGAACATTATTATTATTATGTTGTATTGTAAACCTTTTTTGTATATCTAAGGGGTATGTTTGTAATGTTAAGGTCAGTGGACCTGTGACTTATGTATTAACAACATATGTTAATGAGTTATGTATTCTTATTTATATTTGAATGGGTAGTTAGATGGTATTATATTGTGGATCGTGAACACTAAACTCGGGGGTCAGGTAACCCAGATTTGGGAATGTCACAGGTTGGTATCAAAGTTGTAGGTTATAAACCTTAAGTGGGGTGGGGAACACCCTAGGATTATAACCATAAGCGAGATAGAGAATACTCATTTAGAGTACTAAGTGAGGGATTGCTGAAGCATATCGATAGTGAGATAAGTGGACACATAGTGTGAGAAGATTGTATTAATGAAGTACTAATCAAGTTGTTTAAACTGATTGTAGAATGTCAGGAGAAGATAAGATGAGTACGGAGATGTCAGCGGCTGCCGCACTAGTGCTAGTAGCTGAGGTGGCAGCACAGAGTGAGTCAGTGGAAGAAGTAGGAAAAGATGAACCCATGGTTAATCTCGGGAGTATTCATGATGATTATCCCGAGATGTATCTGAGTAGTGATTAGGAGGCGGAGTCTAAAGAAGCTAAGGTGGAGTTAAATAATAAGATCAAAGTTGGAGAACAAGATCAGCTATCTGCAGAAGTCCAGGAACTCCGGAGTAAAGTGTTTCTCTTGGAGAAGTTGTGTAAGACAGAGCGGGCGTTACGCGAAATGACTAAAGAATGGAACGAGCTGAAGGTGCAGGTGGAGAGAATGAAGACTGAAGGTGGTGAATCATCTGAAGGAACCAGCAAGAAGGGCAAGAATAAGAGAAAGAGGGAAAAAGACAGCAAAAATTATGAAAATTCAAACCCGAAGAAGAGGCAAGCCTGTAGCAAGTGTGGAAAGACCCACGTGGGAGAATGCATGATGTTGAAGAACGTGTGCTTTAACTATAAGCAGGAAGGACATATTTCTTTGCATTGTCCTAAGCCAAACATGTGACGCCCCCAAAATAGGTATACACGACCCATTTTGATTCTCCAGATATCACATTATAAAAATCAAATACAAACTTCATTTATACAACTGTTGAACTGTCGTATAGAATACGACCACAGTTAACTGTGAGTTTTAATACAAATGTATTCAACTCTCATGATACCTCGACCACAACCTTACAATGATACTTTACATAAAAGTATAGTCAAAAACTATTTTAGGAATTAAAATCTTTGGGAAGTGCTCAATGAAACATTCGTACATAGGAGACCATGCGTCTAGGTTATGATAGATATCATATGTCCACAGAATTATCCTTGGTTGACCCAATAGACCCCAAAGTAATCATCTTCTTTCCAATGGTGAGTCTTCTCTTGACATATAACTATCTCCACTGTCTCCAAGTGAAAATTATATTTCAAATAAACTCCAAGATCATATAGATAGTGTTCGTAGATATACTCAGCAAGTGGATGTGCACAACCCTGTCTTATGATAACACGAGGTTGTATGCCATTAGACATCTTGTATGATAGTCACAAAATACCCTTCTAAAGTTGGGTTCACCTCACCCTATTTGGTTCACCAAAATTAAATATCAAATGACGTATACAATACGACACACTTATCTAAAGTTCTCAATAAAATTATTTCCATACTATTTAGGGAGAACCTCAATAGCTATAGACCACCATTCTATTCCTTGTTATCCTCGGGTCAATTCGAAATACTACACTATTATTACACGAAAGGAATTGTGAGCAAAAAAGGGTGAGCAACAACTAGCCCAAATAAAGAATATCATGACTAAAGATAATTAAATTATCAATAGCTTTCATCAATAATAAATCAGAGATTTAGAACATATGGTAGATGATAAAACTTTTCAACCATAATTGCAGCAGAACGAGCAATCCATTAGTAGAGTCAAATAGACCATCAGATCTATTATCTTCTCTATGTTAAAAGACCACCGATAATATTTTATCCCTGTAACATCAATCAAAAATTCCTGTCCACAATCATATGAATAACTCATAATCATAATCGTGGTTCTAAATTCATTTTCGCACCCAGGACGAAGATAATTTTCATCACCTATCTTTACCTGAAACATCAAAAATCATGGTTATACCAACTCACAATTTCTGCTCATAATCATACTAATTAAATCATCTTTGCACTACGGCCAAAGATATTCATTATTATCACATCCATGAATTAATATTTCATTGCTGAGACTCAGCTCAATAATTAATCCACGTCATCGAATCATCCCTGCACTGCAGGCCAAGGATAATCTTTAGTATCACGACCACGAATTATCCATGCACTATGTGCCAAAGATAATTGTGTTTTCATCAACGGTCCTGATCATGCCATAAAACAATTCATCTTTACACCCTTGGTCGAAGAGAATCCATAGCCATAATCATACCAAAAACTGTCCATCAATGCACTACGGGCCAATGAGGACTTTTACCACATCATTTGTAACATTACGGTCATGATTATACTCAATAATCCCTGGTCATAATCATACCAAGTCCATCTATGCACTACAGGCCACAGATGACTTTCAACATAATATAAATATGAGGATGATGATAATATTATAAGCAATAATCAAACTAAATCAAGGATAAACATTAAAGACTTTAAATTTATCCAAACATTATCAATCACTTAATAAAATCATAATCTAATATTGTTAATATTATAACAATATTTTAATCATTTCTTAAACTTATAAACAATTTCATTTAATTGTTTATACTTTTCCAAATAATGCATTTAATCATTTTAAAAATGCCATACTCATAAGATTTCATCACCAATAATCAAATTACTCAACAAAAATCTGCACATACTTTATATAGGATTTTCAAGCCCTAAAATCATATTTACCAATTTCTTCAACTTCACATAACATATTTAACTCATATGTTCGTAACTAAACTATTTTCATGAAAAATAATAAATCCATCCAAAAAATTATTCTTTTCTGGGATTAAGCATAATATAGTCCCATATTGAACATATATTTTTCTCGGAATTTTTAAAATTCATTTACTATTTTTTAAAAATCAATTTCTAATTAATTCCTTAAGAAATTAGCTACCTCAACGTTAACTCCAGAAATTCCCAAATCTTGGCCGGATCTTACACATGTTAACGTGAGCTTCTAGTTTAAATTTCATGGTCATCAGAGTTATAGAACTCCGATTATAGAGTTTTTCGTCGGAAAAACCTAAATATTGAAATGGTCATAACTTGCTCATTTTAAGTCGGAATGAGCTCATTTTTGGACAGGGGGTACTTTATACCATATATTTCAATGTCCCAAAAGGCCGGAATTATTCTCAGAATTTAAGTGGCCAAAAATGCCCTTTTAAATTTTCTGGCAGTAGCTTTTTGGCACTTTTCAGTTTTTGACTCCTTTGTTAAAATCATTCGACACGAAAATTTACAATACCTTTTCCAATGATTCTACTTGGATAAGTTTGCAAACTCATAGATCTAACTCTAGAACTCGACCACACTCAAAAATTCGAAATATAATTGGAGATATGGTCAATTGAATTTCATGTTCCATTTCCACCAAAATCTAATTTTTCAACCCTTTGTGATTTCTAAGAAACTTTCATGTTTTCACATAATAACCAACATAACTCATCATAACACTTACTAATACCACATATACCCATGATTTTTATTAGTCCAATGCTTTTATTATGACTTTCATCATAATCCACGTAAACAAATCATTTCCACAATTTAATAAGGAATGAAATACAAAGGATCATTCACCATACATGTGGTAATCCAAATATATAGGTTATTCCAATAGAATAATAAAGAATGGAATAATAGAGGGATTCACCATGCGTGCGATAGATCATCATGCAGCCAAGTTATTCCCAATGTAATAATAAATAATGGAACCCGGTCCCAGAAAAAGCGCATGAGATAGGATATTTTCAACGAATAATAAAGAATGGAATAACAACGAAATCACTATACATGCGATAGACCGCTTGCAGACGAGTTATTCCAACGTAATAATAAAGAACGGGACCAGTCGAGTCGAGGGCGAAGACCCATAAGCGGGATATTCCAATGAATAATAAAGAATGGAATAACAATGAAATCACCATGCATGCGATAGATCGCATGCATGAGTTATTCCAATGTAATAATAAATAATGGAACCGTGTCAAAGTAGAAATGCGACCGATGTGAGGATATTCTGATAGAATAAAAAAGAATGGAATAACAACATTAATCACCAGGTATACGATAATCCGCGTATACAGGTTATTCCAACAGAATAATAAAGAATGGAATAACAATAGAATTCACCAGGTATACGGTAATCCGCGTATACAGGTTATTCCAACAGAATAATAAAGAATGGAATAACAGAAGTTTTCTTCATGAATACGAAAGAATAATACCCCTTACAGATAGAACAAATAATATCCCTTACCTTTGAAAGAAGAGTATTCCGACTGGTAGGGTGAGGATATACTGGAATAAAACTTGCACTACGCTCAAAGCTTTCTTAAACTCTAAAGAAATACGCTCGAGATTACAGAAGAAGAATTCTCTCTATAGTTTCTATCTCTAGAGTTTCAGTGAATTCGTAAGAAATAATGAAGGAATGAACTTCTATTTATAGAAGAATGGACTGCATAGTAACTAATTCATGAACGGTCCAGATTGATTTACTTTTAATCGAACGATCCATATTTAAAGCAAAATATTTTAAATAAAATATAATATATTCTATTTATAATCTAATAAAACGAATAACTTTATAAAAGTATTCAGTTTTATATAAAAAGATTTTACTATGCAAAACACTATGCAGGCACTATGCAACACTATGCATAATAAAATATAATATACTCTATTTATAGAATAACTTTATAAAAGTATTTTGTTTTATATAAAAAGATTTTACTATGCAAAACACTATGCATAATAGAATATAATATATTTTATTTATAGAATAACTTTATAAAAGTATTCTGTTTTATATAAAAAGCTTTTCTGTTTTATTACATTAATAATACTAATAAAACAAAACTGAGTGACTTATCACATAATGCAACCACGCGTATTATTGTACTTTTACTACTGAGTAGTTTAACAGTTTTAACGGTAAAACTTTCGCCGTTATTTTCATAAAAATATTTTTGTCATTTTCTCAATCTGACAATAATTACGTTGTGGGGTCCACCAATGATTGTACTGTTGTACGGATATTCCCCGACACAAAGAATATTTTATATCAACTTACTTACTTTGCAAAAAATTTCAAATATTACCCTTAACTTTAAACTTTTATCAATTTAACTATTTACCAAAATAGAAAAAAAATTGAATACTTTTAGTTTATAAAGTTCGGGGTCTCACAATCTCCCCTCCTTATGAAATTTCGCCCTCGAAATTTACGTACGTACCTGATATTCGAAGAGATAAGAATACCTTGCTTTCTTTTCAGATTGTACCTTCCCGGTAATTTTCTCGCTATTATGATTTTCCCATTTCTCATCTCCTGTATTTCAGATATCTTTCTAGAATATAGTTTCAAAACAAAGGTTAATCGACATATCACAATTTGTCAAATTATCAAGTAAAATTTTTTTAGCTTAGATAAGTCACACACTATCGAAGTATATAACTCGTCTCTCCCCTCCTAGTTCTAGACTCTTATCTCCGCCAGCGACCATATCCCTAAGCTCTGATACCATTTGTGACACCCCCAAAATAGGTATACACGACACATTCTGAGTCGCCAAATATCACATTATAAAAATCAAATACAAACTTCATTTATACAACTGTTGAACTGTCATATAAAATACGACCATAGTTAACTATGAGTTTTAATACAAATGTATGCAACTCTCATGGTACCTCGACCACAACCTTACAATGATACATTACATAAATGTATAGTCAAAAATTGTTTAAGGAATTAAAATCTTTGGGAAGTGCTCAATGAAACCTTCGTACATAGGAGGCCATGCGTCTAGGTTATGATAGATATCATATGTCCACAGAATTATCCTTGGTTGACCCAATAGACCCCAAAGAAAAATGAGAAGATTACTATCATCTTCTTTCCAATGGTGAGTCTTCTCTTGACATATACCTATCTCCACTGTCTCCAAGTGAAAATTATATTTCAAATAAACTCCAAGATCATATAGGTAGTGCTCGTAGATATACTCAGCAAGTGGATGTGCATAACCCTGTCTTATGATAACACAAGGTTGTATGTCATTAGACATCTTGTATGATAGTCACAAAATACCCTTCCAAAGTTGGGTTCACCTCACCATATTTAGTTCACCAAAATTAAATATCAAATGACGTATACAATACGACACACTTATCTAAAGTTCTCAATAAAATTATTTCTATACTATTTAGGGAGAACCTCAACAGCTATAAACCACCGTTCTATTCCCTTGTTATCCCCGCTCGACCTAGCTACACTCTTATTACCTGAAAGGAATTGTGAAGCAAAAAGGGTGAGCACAACTAGCCCAGTAAAGAATATCATGACTAAAGATAATTAAATTATTAATAGCTGTCATCAATAATAAATCAGAGATTTAGAACATATGGTAGATGATAAAACTTTTCAACCATAATTGCAGTGGAACGAGCAATCCATTAGAAGAGTCAAACAGACCATCAGATCTATTATCTTCTCTATGTTAAAAGTCCACCGATAATGTTTTATCCCTGTAACATCAATCAAAAATTCTTGTCCACAATCATATGAATAACTCATAATCATAATCGTGGTTCTAAATTCCTTTTCGCACCGAGGACGAAGATAATTTTCATCACCTATCTTTACCTGAAACATCAAAAATCATTATTATACCAACTCACAATTTTTTCTCATAATCATACTAATTAAATCATTTTTGCACTACGGCCAAAGATATTCATTATTATCACATCCATGAATTAATATTTCATTGCTGAGACTCAGCTAAATAATTAATCCACATCATCGAATCATCCCTGCACTACAGGCCAAGGATATTCTTTAGTATCACGACCACGAATTTTCCATGCACTACGGGCCAAAGATAATCGTGTTTTCATCAACGGTCCTGATCATGCCATGAAACAATTCATCTTTGTACCCTTGGCCGAAGAGAATCCATAGCCATAATAATACCAAAAACTGTCCATCAATGCACTACGGGCCAATGAGGACTTTTACTACAACATTTGTAACATTACGGTCATGATTATACCGAATAATCCCTGGTCATAATCATACCAAGTCCATCTATGCACTACAGGCCATAGATGACTTTCAACCTAATATAAATATGAGGATGATGACAATATTATAAGCAATAATCAAACTAAATCAAGGATAAATATTAAAGACTTTAAATTTATCCAAACATTATCAATCACTTAATAAAATCATAATCTAATATTGTTAATATTATAACAATATTTTAATCACTTCTTAAACTTATAAACAATTTCATTTAAGTGTTTATACTTTTCCAAATAATGCATTTAATCATTTTAAAAATGCCATACTCATAAGATTTCATCACCAATAATCAAATTACTCAACAAAAATCTGCACATACTTTATATAGGATTTTCAAGCTCTAAAATCCTATTTACCAATTTCTTCAACTTCACATAACATATTTAACTCATATGTTCGTAACTAAACTATTTTAATAAAAAATACCAAATCAGTCCCAAAAATTATTCTTTTTGGGGATTAAGCATAATATAGTCCCATATTAAACATATATTTTTCTCGAAATTTTTAAAATTCATTTACTATTTTTCAAAAATCAATTTCTAATTAATTCCTTAAGAAATTAGCTACCTCAAGGTTAAATTCAGAAATTCCCAAATCTTGGCAGGATCTTACACATGTTAACATGAGCTTCTAGTATAAGTTTCATGGTCATCGGAGTTATAGAACTCCGGTTATAGCATTTTTCGTCGAAAAAACCTAAATATTGAAATGGTCATAACTTGCTCATTTTAAGTCGGAATGAGCTCATTTTTGGACAGGGGGTACTTTATACCATATATTTCCATGCCCCAAAAGTCCAGAATTTTTCTCACAATTTAAGTAGCCTAAAATGCCCTTTTAAATTTTCTGGTAGTAGCTTTTTGGCACTTTTCAGTTTTTGACTCCTTTGCTAAAATCAGTCCACACGAAAATCTACAATATCTTTTCTAGTGATTCCACTTGGATAAGTTTAGAAACTCATAGATCTAACTCTAAAACATGACCACACTCAAAAATTCGAAATTTAATAGAAGATATGGTCAATTGAATTTCATGTTCCATTTCCACCAAAATCTGATTTTTCAACCCTTTGTGATTTCTAAGAAACTTTCATGTTTTCACATAATAACCAACATAACTCATCATAACACTTACTAATACCACATATACCCATGATTTTTATCAGTCCAATGCTTTTATTATGACTTTCATCATATTCCACGTAAACAGATCATTTCTACAATTTAATAAGGAATGAAATACAAAGGATCATTCACCATGCATGTGGTAATCCACATAGATAGGTTATTCCAATAGAATAATATAGAATGGAATAACAGAAGGATTCACCACATCATGATTATTCCCAAGCGTAATAACAAATAATGGCGATGCAGAACGGAATAAGTTATTCCCAATGTTATTCCAATAGAATAATAAATAATGGAACCAGGTCCGGCGTAAATGCACTGATAGGATATTTCGATAGAATAATAAAGAATGGAATAACAACAGAAATCACCGGTATAGAATGTAATCCAGATATACAGTGAGTTATTCCAATGAATAATAAAGAATGGAATAATGAAGTTCTCTTCATGAATACTGAATAAAGAATAATATCCTTATGAATACAACAAATAAATATTCCAAATAATTACCTTTGAAAGAAGAGTATTTCGACTGGTAGGGCGAGGATATATTCGAAGAAAACTTGCACTACACTCAAAGCTTTCTTAAACTCTAAAGAAATACGCTCGAGATTACAGAAGAAGAATTCTCTCTATAGTTTCTCCCTCTAGAGTTTCAGTGAATTCGTAAGAAATAATGAAGGAATGAGCTTCTATTTATAGAAGAATGGACTGCATAGTAACTAATTCATGAACGATCCAGATTGATTTACTTTTAATCGGACGGTCTATATTTAAAGCAAAATATTTTAAATAAAATAAAATATATTCTATTTATAATCTAATAAAACGAATAACTTTATAAAAGTATTCTGTTTTATATAAAAGGATTTTACTATGAAAAATACGATGCAGGCACTATGCAAAATAAAATATAATATATTCTATTTATAGAATAACTTTATAAAAGTATTCTGTTTTATATAAAAAGATTTTACTATGCAAAACACTATGCATAATAGAATATAATATATTATATTTATAGAATAACTTTATAAAAGTATTCTGTTTTATATAAAAAGCTTTTCTGTTTTATTACATTAATAATACTAATAAAACAAAACTGAGTGACTTATCACGTAATGCAACCACGCGTATTACTATACTTTTACTACCGAGTAGTTCAACAGTTTTAACGGTAAAACTTCCGCCGTTATTTTCATAAAAATATTTTTTTTCATTTTCTCAATCCGACAATAATTACGTTGTGGGGTCCACCAATGATTGTACCGTTGTACGGATATTCCCCGACACAAAGAATATTTTATATCAACTTGCTTACTTTGCAAAAATTTTCATATATTACCCTTAACTTTAAACTTTTATCAATTTAACTATTTACCAAAATAGGAAAAAATTGAATACTTTTATTTTATAAAGTTCGGGGTCTCACAGAACATGAGGAAGTGTTTTCCATGTGGAAGAACGGGTCACGGATTCAACAAGTGTCCCAACAAGAAGAAGACTGGTGAAGGGAGTGGTCAGTAGATAACTTAGATATAAGTGATAATATCTTTTGGTAGAAGATTATGATATTAAGTGTTGTAATATCGAGAACGATGTATAAGCATATGTAAATATATATGTTTTTATGAATGAAATCTTTATTTTCTATATGAATATAAGATTAAGATCAATTTGTGAGTTCTTAAAACTCATACTTATGGTAAGTTTATGACTCATAATTATATGAAATGTATTGAAACCCTCAACGAATGGGCACCAAAGGTCTGATTAGGATAAGTTCATGCACTCAAATAATTGTGGCAAGTTACTAAACTCATAAGTGTGGTAAGTTTGATGAACTGGTAATAGTTATGTGAGAATGATAAATAGCAACTTTTTGTGTAAAGTTGGAGAATTGAAACTTTTTGTGTAAAGTTGTGTATGTTAACCCTAATTTTTTTTAGGGATAGTAATATGTGTGAAGTACTATATGTACTATGTGTTATTTGAATAAATATGGGATTATATGAGAACTATGTGTTGAATTCTTATTGTGTTAAGAATTTGTATAGAGAAAAAAAATTAATAAAAGATTTTTATTTAAATCAGATCATGCCGCCTAGACGACAGAATCGAAATCAAAGAGAAGAGAAGTCAGTGAATAACGAAGGAAGTCAAGCTGACCCAATGCAAAACTTTGCAAATATGATAGCTGAAGCTATGGAAAATAGAGCTCCAGCAAGAGGAATAGCGAGAAATCAGCCAGCTGATAGATTGGCTAACTTCAAGGACTTTAAAGCGGTAGAACCACCGGAATTCAAGGGAACCACGGATCCGATTGAAGCCCAAACTTGGGTGAAGGAGATGGAGAAAGCATTCATCATTGCGCGAGTGGCAGAAGAGTAGAAGATAACTTTTTCTACATACTTGATGAAGGGAGAAGCTAATTACTGGTGGGAGACTAATCAGGCAAGAGCTGGTACAGTGGTGGTAGCGTGGACAAGATTCAAGGAGTTGTTCTTTGAGAACTACTTCTCACCGAGTATGCAAGCTCAGATGGAAGTTAAGTTCTTAGAACTAAGTAAAAGAATATGTTTGTTTCTGAGTATGTGGCTAAATTCAACGAATTGGTGAGATTTGCACCTCATCAGGTGGACACAGAAGTAAGAAAGGCGAGAAGATTCGAGAATGGGCTGAAGCCAGGGATATTCAACAAGGTAGCAGAATTACAGATCAACATGTTCGCGGCTTTGTTAGAGAAAGCATTAATTGCTGAAGGAGGGAGCGAAGCTGCATCTCGATTTCATCAGGAAAAGAAGAAGAAGACCAATGATGGAGGAAGCAGTGGTGGTAGCAACCCGATCAAAAGGAAGTGGAGTGAGAATACCCAATCGGGTAGCAAGGCTGAAGGAAATAAGCAAGGGAGGGAACCATGTTCAACTTGTGGGAAGAACCATGTAGGTGTTTGTCTGAAGAAGAAAGGAGTCTGCTATAACTGCGGGCAAGAGGGGCACATGTCACCCAATTTCCCCAGTCCGAAGAAAATTCAAGGTTGTTTTGCGTACAGATCGACTGATCATATGGTACGAAACTGTCCAAAGAGGAATGCTTAGAAGGAAAGTGTTAACAAGGGACCCGGTGGTGGAACCTTGGCAATTTGAGGACCGGCACAACCAGGAAGATCAATCGCCCGTACATTCAACATGATGGCGCAGGAGGTAGTGGCTACTCAGGAGGTGGCAGCAGGTAACGATTTCTTTTAGAAATTAAATTACGCGATAATTATGAGTCAGATATTTCTGTGAACTATTTTCTTTTATAGATTCAAGTTGAATTTGAGACACAAATTAATATCGTATTGATAACAATGATTTGATGATACAACTTTAAAGGATTGTAGAGAATAAGAAAGTGGTGATTCTGAGGACGGAATCCTTTTAAGGAGGGGTGAATGTGATAACCTGGGATTTCGAATAATCCAAATTTCATGAATAATTTTTTTTTATTATTTATTTAATATTGACTGACTGTTAATATTGTACTTTGTATCTATGATACGAGTCTCGAGAATTGGTCAACTTGGGTATTGATTGAGAAATTAGAGTAAAGTTGTGCTTAACGGTTTTAGAAAACACTAACCCTAATTTCTGGATAGGGATTCGGTAGAAAATTTAATTAAAATAATTGTACTGATGAGTACGTAGTTGTACTGTATAGAAATTTTGATCAATGATTGATCGGATAAGGTTTAAAATTAATAAACCCTAATAAGAGATTAAAAACCCTAATCTCAGGATTAGAAACCCTAGCGCAGTTAGAAACCCTAACCGAAAGTTGGGAAACCATAATTTCATATCCGAGAATCCTAAACCATAATTAGGAAACACTAATCCTAATTAGCAAGTCTACTGTGTTTATTAAAAGTTAATGTGATTAAAAAACCCTAATTATAATTTAGAAATTTTAAAATTTTCTATTCAAACCATAATTGGAAATTTTTGAAACTAGTGTTGTAAAACCTAAGGGTTGGAACCTTAGGGTTAAACCCTAAGGATTAAACCCTAAAGGTTGGTTCAATTGTCTAGTTTGCCATTAAAATTGCTTATATAATGTCCAAAATGCCCTTTTTCATTTTCTTTAACTGGTAACATGTGAAATTACCAAGACCTTTAAGAGGTGAGCAACTACATTGACTTTGTGACATAAAAATCTCAGCAAATCAGCAGCAATAACATCAATATACATTCCATCAATTGAGTATACAAGTGTTAAAGAGAGAGAAAGTCCATAGAATTTGTTCATTTGCTATCTAGCTCCTAATAACTCTCTCTCTCTCTCCTAACCTCCAAATTCATCAAGTGACTCAGTCCCTAAAACATCCCTTAGAACACAAAAAATCAGTTAAGGAGATCTAGATCAAAGCTTGGACAAGAAAAGGTATAAACCCTATCTTAATCTAGATCTTGTATGCTATGTTCAAATTTGTGTTTTTATGTTTATATAAGTGTAATATGATATTTTTAGATGATCTATGGCGATCCATCATGGATCCATAACATCAAAGTGGGTGAAAACCATGTTTTTCATAAACTGTTCTTGAACTCAAAATATAGTCTGACAACCGAATGTCAGTGGCTGTAGATCTTTGTTTATTTATGATTTTTGTTGTTTGATATTTTGGATTGGTAGTCTTGTATGAGGTCTTTCATCTGAAAGTGGTAGTATAGCCATTAGATGTCTGGATTTGAAGTTATAATCGGTCAAAACCCATTGACCGGGCATGACCGAAGCTTTCTTGGTAACCCAGAAAGTGTTAAACAACGTCTGACAACTTTTTGCAAGGCCCGGATCTGACAGATTTGATTTTGTTTGATGGTGTTGTTGTAACCAATGTATAGCCTGACATATGTACTTTATCTGTATGGCTTTAGATCGTGTTAATAATCAACAGATTGAATGTAATAGAAGGTCACAGTAGCCATCCGAGCCTGACTTAGCATTTCTGGGAATTTCCAGAAACTTGATGAACTTGTTTTCTGACAACATTTGACCGGATTAAATCTGGCTATTGTGTTGTTGTTTATCTGATCTTTTTCTTCTTATATGTTCCTTGACACAAGTAGTACATATTTGAACCATAAAATCACCAAAATAATGATAGGAACCTAGATTAATTTGGGTTGGAAAGTACCAAGTCGAACTGCCTAGGTATCTAGAAAACCAAGGTAACGCCTGACAGTGACTTTGCATGGCTGGATCTTCATGATTTGATGTAATAAGACCACAATAAGAATTGTAACTCGTAGAGTTACATAAACACTATAAGTTGGATGTTCAAGCTAGCCCAGAAACTAATTATACTGAGAATTAATTGTGGTCAAAGTAGTAGCCTTGAACATGGGACTGTCGGTGTTTTTGAGCTCAAGAACACCAATAGCGATGCTTTGTGTCGCTAAAGACCTATAGCGACGGTTTATATTAATTTTAATTTCTAAATTCCCAAAAATACTTAAAAATAGAAAATAAATTATAAAATTACAAAAATAGTTTTAAAATTATTTTTAAATTATGAAAAATAATTTTTGACTATTTGAGATATTTTTTATCAATATTTATAATTATTTGAATATTAATGTTATTTAATTTATTTAATTAGTATATTAAATAAATTAGAGAAAAATGATTTAATATTATGAAAAATCATTTTTAAATAAGAATAATGTGTTTAAAAAATATTTTGAGTTATAAAATATAACTTTTAATATTTTTAGAGAATTTTTCATTAATAATTTAATATTAATGATATTAGATGTATTTGATTATTATATGAAATAAATAAATTAAAATGATTTTTTGATTTACAAATCATTTAAAAATGAGAAAATAATTTAAAAATATTCTAGGTTATAATTAATAACTTTTAATATTTGAATGATAAATTCATTAATATTTAAATATTAATGGTGATGATTTAAAAATGATTTTAATTATTTTAAAAATCATTTAAGTAGAATATTGATAATTTAAAATATTTTAAGTTATTGATAATAACTTTAATATTTTGACAAGTATGTCATTAATATTTTAATATTATTAAATATTAATGATGATAAGATTATTTAATAATTAAATCATTTCAAAATGATTACGATGTTTGAAAAATTATTTTAAATTATAATAATTGTTTATAAATTATTAAAAGCTTCTGAAAAATATTATAAATGATATTTGACTTATCTAAAATAATATTGAAGCTTAGAAATCGAATTTACTTGACAATAACTGTGATAATTATTGGACATGGTGACCAGAATACCGAGAATGGATCGAAGTCTAACCAGACCGAAATAATTAGTATTGTTAAGTGTTTATATAGGTTAAAAACACTGATGTGACTATGTGATAATGTGTCTAGGAGAAATTTGATTGTAAAATACAGTGATGCATTTTGTGAATTATTGTGCTAATTATGAGACCGATATTATTGGTTATAGGTCTTTCGAAAGAAGATAAGTTTATTGAGTAGCTGTAATCAGCGGAAGAGGCAAGTTTCCTAACTCAACCTTGAGTTAATATTGTTTAAATATTATAGTGGTTAATTATTTATAATTAAACCACGTCCAAGAAATTTATTGTTGGTTATTTGCAGTTAGTGCATGTTTAATAATTCAAATTGAATTATTGATTCAGAAAATATACATTTGTAGAATAACTGTTGTTAGATATTCATATCCGTAGAAGATAGAATTGACAATATAGATAATTCTTGTTTATTGTCGAATTATGTTGAGAAATGTCTTAGCCAATTATTCTGGCTAGACGAACATTTGTTAGAACTTGATAGGTTCGTGATAAGAATTCAATTATTATTGACAGATCGATGCCAATTATTTTGGCTAGATTGAGAAGTAATTAGAAATTGAAATCACAGAATTTTGTTGTTAAATAAAGATCTTGATTCTAAGACTGAGAAGAACAACCTTTTATATAAAGGGAATATTTTATTGATCGTATATTCGGCCTTTGCGTGCGATTAAGTATTATGCATAATATAGGGTATAATAAAGCTGATCACTTTATATTCTTGTAGAGGGGTATGATTTAATCTTTATGGTTATCTGATACACTTGGGTATATCAAAGTATAAATTTGATAGTTACTCGAGAAGAGAAGTTCAAGATCCAATGGATCGCTTAACATAAATTTGGAAAACATTCCACCTTGTTATTTCATATAATTAATTCTTGATTATTCATTTGAATATCGTAGAAAACCTTGAAAGCGTTGTACTCTTTCATTACCAGTTTATTGTTGCGTAGAATGCGAGAAGACTTGTTATTTATTCCTATACATTTATCGTATATCACAACTTGCGGGGCAAACTTGTTGCTCACCCTTGCTATATATTAAACTTTTCAGCTAGGGACGAAGTTGCAGAAGGTGCTGTGAAGAAGAACAAAGGAAAAGGCATAGTGATAAACTAAAATAATGATTATTATTATTATTATTATGTTGTATTATTATTATCATTCATTTGAATATTAGAAGAAAATTATTAATGTGACAATTGTTGAAAATAAATATTTTATCTTTTTCTGATAAAATAATTTATTTAAATATATTATTATAATAATATAATAATGGTGATATTTTTACAATGAATGTATGATATATGAGTATATGAGGAGGAAGAGTATTTTTGTTACAAAAAATGTTAAAAACATGTTAAACATGTTGGTGGACCCCATTTCTTGACTGAAATTTGATTATAGCCTGCAAAATCGTCTGTATGTGAATTTTGATCAATTTTTGTTTGGAATTTGGAAAAATTTTCTTCTGGAAAGTTGTAGAGAATTGAATTTCCTATGGCATGGACATAAGATTTGAATTTTTCTGATAAAAGGGCTATTTATTATGAATTATTGAAGTTCTGAAGTTCTAAAATAATTGATTTTTGAAGTTTTAAATAATTTTTTTTAAGAAAAACATTTTTAACAAGTTGGTGGGCCCCACTAGTATGTAAAATGAGCTGAATTTAGTTAGTCTAAGGTGGGAGTGAATTTTTTTTATTTATATTAATATTATATTAAATTTTCTACTTTGGTGTTCTAAGCATTTTTCTATAAATAGGGTGCTTAGGTTAGAATTAAAAATCATACCAGAAACTAAAGTTTTCTCTCTCTATATTATCAAGCGTATTCTTTTGAGTATTTTGATACTTTGAGTGTTGCTATACGGTGCAAGTTTCCTTCAAAGCACTATATTCAGTATTTCAGTCAGAAGTACTGTCTTTTTGAGGTAAGGGATATTATTTTTTAAAAATAATGATATTATTTCTTTCAATATCATTATGCCGAAATATTGGTAAGATTTTTCTTGTGAAATTCTTATCTTTTAGTGTTGGGGTTACTATTCACGTATACAACACTATTCACGTATACGGCACTATTCATGAATACGGCACAATTCACAGAAAAATTAAATTTTTGTTTTTTGTCCAAAATATCTATTATGGATACTAGCTTTGATTGTATCCATATTTTGATCATTCTTGAATTTTACTTCACTATGGTTATTTATGAAGTATTTTTGAACTTGGACTGTTTAAAGTACGAATCCTTATTATTTGTTCTTTTGTTTCACTGGATTCGTTTTCTTTAAAATATTTTTCATCATCCTCAGTCCTAAATGATGATATTACTGAATATCTTTGGCCTGTAGTGCAAACATGGTTGATTTTCTTATGAATATCTTTGGCCCGTATGCAAAGATGAACAGTTGTTGAGATGAACATGACCAACTAATAAATATCTTTGGCCTGTAGTGTAAAGATGAATATTTGATTCAAGATGTATATTGATTGATTTTACAGGGATAAAATATTGATGATAAACTTTTAAATTCATAGAAGAAAGTAGATTTCATTCTCTACGTAACTCTTTTAATGAATTATTATTTTCGCTGCGAATATTGATTTAAAACTTGTTGTCTATTGTATTCTATCAAATTTTTCCCTGTTGAGGACTAACGTTAATTTGTTCTATGTTATCTTAGTCATAATATTCTTTACTGGGCTAGTTGAGCTCACCCTTTTCCTTTTTGTTCCATTTTTCTTCTCAGGAGGCGAGAATGTAGCGAGTACTAGTCGGGGTATGGAATGAAGGTTCTAGAAAGTCGTTTTAGTAGTCCTCACTATTTTGTAAAATAGTGTATCAATAATTATAATGAGGACTTATTTGAGTGTTGATATTGTCTAGAAGATAATACTTGTTTTTAAACTCACAGTTTATGTGTTGTCGTATTTTGCACGACAAATGTATTAATAAAGTTGTAGTTATTTCTGTACCATGTATTTGGCGACTCAGAATGGGTGTTGTATACCTATTTTGGGGGCGTCACAATTATAACCATAAGCGAGATAGAGAATACTCATTTAGAGTACTAAGTGAAGGATTGCTGAAGCATATTGATAGTGAGATAAGTGGACACATAATGTGAGAAGATTGTACTAATGAAGTGCTAATCAAGTTGTTTAAACTGATTGTAGGATGTCGGGAGAAGATAAGATGAGTACGGAGATGTCAGCGGCTATCACACCAATGCCAGTAGCTGAGGTGCCAGCACAGAGCGAGTCAGTGGAAGAAGTAGGAAAAGATGAAACCATGGTTAATCTCGGGAGTGATCATGATGATTATCCCGAGATGTATCTGAGTAGTGATGAGGAGGCGGAGTCTAAAGAAGCTAAGGTGGAGTTAAAGAATAAGATCAAAGTTAGAGAACAAGATCAACTATCTGCAGAAGTCCAGGAACTTCGGAGTAAAGTGTTTTTCTTGGAGGAGTTGTGGAAGACAGAGCGGGCATTACGCGAAATGACTGAAGAACGGAATGAACTGAAGGCGCAGGTGGAGAGAATGAAGACTGAAGGTGGTGAATCATCTGAAGGAACCAGCAAGAAGGGCAAGAATAAGAGAAAGAGGGAAAAAGACAGCGAAAATTCTAAAAATTCAAACCCGAAGAAGAGGCAAGCCTGTAGCAAGTGTGGAAAGACCCACGTGGGAGAATGCATGATGTGGAAGAATGTGTGGTTCAACTGTAAGCATGAAGGACATATTTCTTTGCATTGTCCTAAGCCGAACACGAGGAAGTGTTTTTTATGTGGAAGAACGGGTCACGAATTCAACAAGTCTTCCAACAAGAAGAAGACTGGTGAAGGGAGTGGTTAGTAGACAACTTAGATATAAGTGATAATATCTTTTGGTAGAAGATTATGATATTAAGTGTTTTAATATCGAGAACGATGTATAAGCATATGTAAATATATATGTTTTTATGAATGAAATCTTTATTTTCTATATGAATATTAGATTAAGATTAATTTGTGAGTTCTTAAAACTCATACTTATGGTAAGTTCATACTTACTCTCATTATTTATGAAATTTTAAAGCATACCAATTTCATTGCCATAAAGCATAATAATCGAATTATATTATTTTATAATATAATTTTTATCTTAATTAAATTAACTAATATTATTAGTTAATTACCTTCCCGT
The DNA here is from genome assembly GCA_020205615.1 of Panax quinquefolius. Classification (NCBI taxonomy): domain Eukaryota; kingdom Viridiplantae; phylum Streptophyta; class Magnoliopsida; order Apiales; family Araliaceae; genus Panax; species Panax quinquefolius. Next base: position 60,863,493 of record CM035158.1, read on the forward strand.
AATAATCTCACTTAATTTCTTTAATAGTTAAATTAACCATTAAACTTATTTTCCAAACATATACATCTCTTTTATATTCACACTTAATCTCTTCACACCAAATCACATATTTCAAGATAAATTGTAAATATATATACTTACCCACACTCAAAACACATAATTCAAAATATATACATTTCATAATAAGAATTTTAATTATTAAATTCTTATTTTAATAACTTATAAAAATTTGGGTTGTCACAGATATTCGTGTTTTCATTAACGGTCATGATCACGTCATAAAACAATTCATATTTGCACCCTTGGTCGAAGAGAACCCATGGTCATGATCATACCAACAACTGTCCATCAATACACTACGGGCTAATGAGGACTTTTACCATATTATTTGTAACATTACGGTCATGATTATACCGAATAATCTATGGTCATAATCATACCAAGTTCATCTATGCACTACGGGCCACAAATGACTTTCATCATAATATAAACATGAGGATGATGAAAATGATATAAGAATTCAGTTAAATGAAAGTAAAGAATAAATATTAAAGACTTTAACAATTTAATTTATCCAGAATTCAATAATGTCCAAATTGTCAACATGATACTGCTTTGTGGAGTAAAATTCAAGAATAATATTGTATTAAAAATGATTTGGACAGAAAAGAAATCAATTTTTGTTATGAATAGTGCCTCGAGTGAATAGTACCTGAGTGAATAGTACCCCGTGAGTAGTACTTCGAGAATAGTAACCCCGTGAATAGTACTCCAGCATGAAAAAGTTAAAACTTATCAAGAATGCTCAGAATAATATTTCCATAAAAAGATACTGGATGGAGCGCAAATATCAAGGATATTCTACTAATTTCATGGAGTATAGAAGCCAAAATTTTAACAAAATGAGTGTAGAATTCGAAATCTGAAACGAAATAATATTACTTACATACTACAGAGTATGGAAGAAAATATTATTTCATACGAATATTGAAGAAAAATAACTTCCCTTACAACTGTTGAACGAGAATAATATTCCTTACGAATATTAAACGAAGACAATATCCCTACGAATATTGAACGAAAATACTATTCATTACGAATATTGAACGAAATAAAATTTTTTACGAATACGAAAAATAATATCGTAAGCGAATATGAAATAAATAATACCCCTTACCTCAAAAAGAAGAGTATTCCAACTGGTATAGCGGATTTATTCTTGAAGAAAACTTTCATTGTTTTCTACGCTCAAAGCTTCTTAAAACTCTAAAGAAATACGCTCAATATTATAGAAGAAGAATTCTCTGATTCTGGTGTGATTTTCAATTCTAACTAAACATCACATTTATAGGAGAATGGAAAGGATTCTATTTGAATTTTTCTCACGGACGCACAGAAGAAATTAGACGAATTCAATTCACGGGAAAAAATTTATTTTGGTTTTACTATGCAAACACTATGTAGGCACTATGCAAACACTATGCATAATAAAATATAACATATTCTATTTGTCATAAAAAAACAAAACTAATATAATATATATAAATAATATTTCCTTACCTTTACGGTAAGGATATATATACTCCTTTCCCTCCCACACACTCCACAAAACAATTCATACACACACATTATTCTACACACACACATATTCCCTCCCCCTCAAGGCATCTCCCCCACCCCCTTTCATTCCATCACACACACACACACATACATCCCTTTTTTTTCTCCTGGGTATCCTCCACCACCCACCACATTAATATTACAAACACACACACATCACTATCACACACTCATCTTACACTCTCACACACATTTCACTATCACCCACACATATCACTATCACACACACACACACACACACACACACACACACACACACACACACTCTTCTTTTTTCTTCCCACCACCACATTTCTTTTACCTATCACTTTCACTCCTTTTCCACCACTTTCCACTCACACACACATTATATTATGTATATATATATATTCCCTCCCCTTTACGTATACTCTTCCCCCACCCATTTCCAAAATCATTTCTTCCGCATATGGGCCCCACATGTGGTCCCCACATATGGCCCCCGCATGTGGCCCCCACCTTTTTTTATAAAAAATAAATTTCTATCGATTATTTTAAAAATTGGGTAAATTGGGGTCCAAATAATAAGCAAAATTTATAACAAATACTTCATAAAAATTTCCTCAATATTTTTAACAACATTTATTCAACATTATTATAACTCGCAATATTAACAACCAGATCGTTCCCAGGAAAGAGGGGGCTTTCCGATAAGGATCTCTCCCTAATGGCGCACAATTAGGTGACCAAACCCCTTTCCTCGATAGAACTTTCTAGACATTTTCAATTATGCAGATAATAATATGAATAACTTATCATCTCAATTATTGATTTAATAATATATAAAATATTGACAATAATTGAATCAAATAACGTGAGATAATATACAACAATTACTATAGAAATAATTATATATATATATATATATATATATATATATATATATAGGTGTGTATATGTGTATTTGTGGGTGATGGTGGGTGGAGTATTAATGCCTTGGAAGGAAGGAATTGATTTATGTTTTTGGTTGCGTAGGAAGGAGGGGAGTATATATATATATATATATATATATATATATATATATATATATATATTATTCAAAGTTTTTGTTTTATTAGAATATTTTATTGCACAGTGATGAATAGTAAAAATCAGAAAATCAGACGAATTCTTCGTTCGTGAGCTATGACTGTTCACCCGTGATTTTTATTTTCAAATATTATCATTCCATTCTCTTATAAATAGGTTGCTTAGTTTAGAATTGAAAATCACACCAGAATCAGAGAATTCTTCTTCTATAATATTGAGCGTATTTCTTTAGAGTTTAAGAAAACTTTAAGAGTAGAAAATAGTATAAGTTTTCTTCAAGAATATCCTCGCCCTACCAGTCAGAAGTACTCTCTTTTTAAGGTAAGAGGTATTATTTATTTCATATTCATTTACGATATTATTTTTACTATTCGTAAGAAATTTTATTTTCATTCAATATTCGTAAGTAATATTATTTTCGTTTAATATTCATAAGGAATATTATCTTCGTTCAATATTCGTAGGAATATTATTTTCGTTCAGTAGTAGTAAGGGATATTATTTTTGTTCAATATTCTTAAGAAATAATATTTTCTTCCATACTTTGTAGTATGTAAGTAATATTATTTCGTTTCAGATTTCGAATTATACACTCATTTTGTTAAGTATTGCTTCTATACTCCTTGAAATTACTGGAATATCCTTGCAATTTTACGTTTCATCTAGTATCGTTCCACTAAAATATTTTTCTAGACATTCTTGATAAATTTTGATCTTTTCATGCCGGGGTACTATTCCTGAAGTACTATTCACAGGGTACTATTCACTCGAGGTACTATTCATATCAAAAATTAATTTATTTTCTGTCCAAATTATTTTTGATACAATATTATTGTTGAATTTTACTCCACAAAGCAATATCATGTTGACAATTTGGACATTTTTGAATTCTGGATAAATTAAATTATAATTCTTTAAAATTTATCCTTGCTCTCATTTAAATTAATTCTTGTATCATTGTGATCATCCTCATGCTTATATTGTGATGAAAGTCATCTTTGGCTCATAATGCATAGATGGACTATTTATTTGTATTATTATGACCAGGGATTATTCAGTTTAATCGTGACCTGTAATGTTACTGTTCGGGAGCATTTTACCGACCTTCATGTGGGCCGAAGGCCTGACGTTAGAAGGGCTTTAGGGGACCATTGGGCTGAAGCCCATGGAGAGGTTGGAGGTGTTCGGGTCGTCGTTCGAGTCCTTTTGGGCCGGAGCCTCACCTTAGTGGATATTCTTTGGGATCGGTGTCCAAGCCCTTCGAGCCGGATACATTACCCTATCGTGTGGTGTTCAGGGTCGGGTCTTCGAGTCCTTTGGGCTGAAGCCCAGACCTGATGGTGGGATTGTTTGTGCCTGAACAGTGGGCTCTCTTACGTACAGAGTTCGGGATCCTAATTATAGTTGAATAAGGTAACTCCAAAGATAGTGATTGGATTGGATTCTACTTGCACCTTGTAAGGAGATTGTGTTGGACCCAAGTTATGGTAACTACCATGACTAGGAGTCCTAATCCGACTCGGAGAAGGGTTCTAAGGTGGTGAGTACTATAAATACAAGGCCAAGGTTACAATTAACAGGTAATACATACTTTTGAGCACTAAACACTTAAGCCTCCATTGTTAAACCTTATGAACGACCTGTACTTATTCTCACACCGAAGCTATCCCTCGGTGGCACGAGCCGTCAAGCTTTTGTGTGATCTGTTATTGTGCAGGTTCTAGCGCATGGATTCTGTGATTGGACGCACCGGAGAAACTTGGCATTAACATTGGCGCTAGAAGGAGGGGCTTTAGTGTTCTTACAATCACAACCAAACTTTTTCGGTAACAGGCCATCGCGAGTAAGGAGAACAGTGCCTTTAACCAGGAAAAGGCAAAGACCCACCAAACCACACTGGTGAGGGGGTCGATGAAAGATAGACTGGGCTCTCGAGTCCAGGGAGATCAGGAGGAACCAGTTGCTTCTCTTCGATGAAGACTCTTCCATGACAACCATCATACCCCCAACCAGGCTAGTGGTGCGGATGAGAACCATTCTCGGGCGCTGGAGGTTCATGGGAAGGATCGAGGGGAGAACAACCGAGATTAGAAGGAGTTCATTCTGCTGAAAAAGATGCAACAAAACAAGGACGCCATGCTGGCCCTACGCCTTCAGCAGGAGGAGCTCGAACCGTAGATGGAGAAGGTGGCTGGAGAGTAGGAAACCACCTCAAAAATGCGTAGGCATCGGAGCCGATACTGGTCACCTCGATGGGGAGAGGTTGGAAACGAAAGGAGCAGGGTGACCCCCTCGTAAAGAGGAGACTGACCCCCTCGCTCGAAAGGACGGGTAGAATGAGGAGCCGTTCAGCAGAACGACGATCAGAGCGTCCAGGCAGATCGGGAGTGAGGAGGCGGGATGCGTCTCCCGAATACGGTAAGGACAGACATAGATCGTCCCCTCGTAAAGAGGAGACTGACCCCCTCGCTCGAAGGGTGGCTAAATTGGAGAAGTTGATGTCGGCTAAGAATTTGATGGGGACACCTTCGGCTTGCTTGGGGTCACCTTTCTCGCCGGAGATCAATCAGGAGACGGCCGACCCCAAAAAGAAGATGCCCCCAGTGGAGACCTATGATGGGATGAGGGATCCATATGACCACTCAGATGGGTATGATAGGCTGATGACATACTATGGACACTCCGATGCTGCCAAGTGTCATATGTTCGCAACAACTTTGAAAAAGAGCGCCCGAGAGTGGATGGGAACCCTGGCGACGGGATCGATTAACTCCTGGAGTGATCTTCGGGAAAAATTTCACGCTCGGTTCAGGAGTAACAAGAGGCGGGGAAAGATCACAGCTTCACTCATGCAGGTCAGATAGAAGTCAGATAAAAGCCTGGGCCAGTACGTCAAAAGGTTCCGAGAGGCTGTGGGATCGGTAGCAGAGTTGAATTCCCCATAGGCCTTGGGATTCTTCTATACTGGACTAGACATCGGGAAATCGAAGAAGTTGATGAAGGTTCTGGTGATGAACCCTCCGACAGATTTGACAGAGGCCTTCCACCGTGCCGAGGGTCACATAGCGATAGAAGAAGCAATGGGAAATTTTAAACCCCACTCCCAATCTTACGAGAAGTCCAGGGATCGGGATAAGCAGAGTTATCAAAAGTTAGACAATCAGGGGAGGTTAGATAACTATGGTAAGAAAAACTATAATGGGGGAGGTTCGGGTGGTGGACGACCACCCTTCCCAAATAAAAATGTCAACAAGGTCTACACCGCACTCAACACTGATCGGGCGAAGATAGTGGAAGAGATGAGGAATAAGCCATTCTTCGAGCCATGCCCGATGATCCCCAAGCCTGGGAAGAGGGGTCGAGACAAATATTGTGCATATCATCAGTGTCGGGGGCATACGACGGAGGAATGTAACAACCTGAAAGATCTAATAGAGAAGAACGTCCAGAATGGGAAACTGGTGCAGTATGTGGTCGGTCGAGAAGGTTCAGAAGCCCCCTCGGGAGGAGAACAGGGAACCGACTCGGGAAACACAACCGCAACCACACCCATAAGCCCGAGGGGTTATTGATGTGATTTCGGGCGGGTCGGTAGGGCGTGTAACTGGAAGGAAGAGGAGTGGGCATCTTAAAGCCGTGTTATCGGTAGCAGGCTCATCGCCTAGAAAGGATAGGGCATATTCAGGAGTATCCATTTCATTCTCAGATGACGACTATCCTACCGATCATATTAAACCACATGACGGGGCGCTAGTAATAACTGCACAGGCCGGGCCAGTAGACATAAAAAGGATGATGATTGATAATGGATCCTCGGTGGACATACTGTATACACACGCCTACCAGAGGATGGACTTAGAAAGAAAGAAGATGGAATTGGGTGGAGAAGGCCTATCATGATTTAATTTAGCTCGGGACTCCTGGTGCATGTCTCGTGCACCATTGAAGTTACCAATCGGGTTAAGGTATGACCCCTCAAAGAAGCGTAAATAATGGTGAAATTTTTTGTGGTACAAGTGGATTGCCATAACGCCATCATCTAAAAAGCCGACAAAATTTGGCGGCCTTGCAAGCAGTCACGTCCATCCCTCACTTTAAGATTATGTTTCCAACACTGAATGGGATTGGGGAGGTAAAAGGTGATCTTGATATCGCCCAAAGGTGTTATCGGAATACCTTGATTTCTTCAGGGGTCAGGGTCAATAAACAGAAACAGACAATGGTCATCGAGATAGAACCATTCACTGAAAGCAGTACTGAGCCAATGGCACTGCCAGCAAAAGAGACAGAAGATGTTGAGTTGATACCGGGGAACGCAGAAAAATTGATCAAGATTGGGGCCAGATTAACAGAACTATTACGGACAAGGCTGGTGGACTTACTTCGGGTGTATGATGATATCTTTGCTTGGGAACCTAGCGACATGCCTGGGGTGAGTGAGTCGGTAGCGCTACACAGGCTGCATACGAACCCAAAGAGAAAGTCAGTTATACAGAAGAGAAGAATTTTCTCCCCGGAAAGGCAGAAGATCATAGACGAAGAAATCACCAAACTGCTGGAGGTGGGATTCATCTTCGAGATCGACTACCCCGAGTGGCTGGCGAATGTAGTTCTGGTCCAGAAACAGAACGGGAAGTGGAGGCTATGCATCGATTACACTGATCTGAACAAGGCTTGCCCAAAAGATTTCTACCCTTTGCCTGACATAGATTAATTAATTGATGCCACATCGGGGTACGACATGCTGAGCTTCATGGATGCTTTCTCGGGATACCACCAGATTTTGATGGACAAGGAGGATGTCCTGAAGACAAGCTTCATCACTCATTGGGCCATATATGCGTATCGGAAGATGACCTTCGAATTGCTGAACGTGGGGGCAACTTATCAACGGATGATGAACTTTGTATTCAGAAAGCAGCTGGGCCGAAGTATGGAAGTGTACGTGGATGATATGATCGTAAAAAGCATATCAGTCTGGGATCATCTGGAGGACCTAGAAGACTGCTTCGAAACAGTAAGGAAACACAAACTGAGACTGAACCCGACCAAATATACCTTCAGTTTGGGTTTAGGAAAGTTTCTGGGATATTTAGTAAGCAAGAGAGGAATCGAGGCGAACCCGAAAAAAATTACGGCGATCTTAGACATGAAATCTCTGAAGACATACAAAGATGTACAGAGGTTGACGGGCCAGATAGCTGCCCTTCGGAGATTCATGTCAAGGTCAGCCGAAAGATGTCTACCCTTATTTGACACTCTCAAGGGGCCGAAGAATGAGAAGAGTTTTCAGTGGATGACGGAATGCGAAGACGCGTTCCAAGGGATCAAAACATACCTGTCTTCAGCACCATTGCTGATGAAACCAATCCCTTCAGAACCCTTATATTTATACTTGGCGGCAAGCCCGATGGCAGTAGGGGCGGCGTTGGTGAGAAACAAAGGAGGGAAACAATTCCCGTTATATTATGTTAGCCATGTTCTTCGGGACGCAGAGACAAGGTATCTGAACCTGGAAAAGTTTGCCTACGCCTTAATCATTGCCAGTAGGAAGCTCAGGCACTATTTCCAAGGTCGGCTAGTAGTGGTGTACATGGATCAACAGTTAAAGAAGATTTTGCATAAGCCAGAGGTATCGGGTCGGTTGGCCGCATGGGCGATGGAATTATCACTGTTTGCTATAGAATATCATCCTCGAACGGTAATCAAAGGGCAGGCCTTAGCAGATTTCGTGGTAGAGTGTTCCTTTATAGAGCCAGACATGAGCACGGTGACCAAAATCCAACAGAGGTTTGCCTCATGGACTCTATATGTGGACGGATCTTTGACTTCAGACGTCAGCGGAGCAGGGACCATTCTGACAAGTCCCGAAGGGTTCAAATTCCAGCAGGCAATTCGGTTTCAGTTCAAGGCCACAAACAACGAATCAGAATATGAGGCTATACTAGCTGGGCTACGATTGGCCCGAAGCCTGGAGGTTCAGAGGTTGGTCATCTACAGTGATTCGCAGCTGGTGGTTAAGTAGCTATTAGGGGAATATGAGGCTCGGGGGGCAAAAATGTCAAAATTTCTGGCCACAGTAAAAGATAAGCTCACATACTTCGCATCGTACAGTTGTCAGGGAGTTGATCGGTCGGACAATACGGTAACAGATGCCTTAGCCAGGTTGACGACCACTAAATTGAGCTCCTTCAACGGATCGGTCTATCTAGAAGTTTTAGAATAGCCAAGTGTATCAAAGACAGATGTATTAGTTCTGGACCGACTTGATTGTTGGCTCACGCCTTATATCTCCTACTTGGCAGATGGGACTCTCCTTTTGGACCGAATCCTAGCAAGATAAATCAAACACCGAAGCTCAAACTTTGTCCTCATTGATGGGGATCTATACCGAAGGGCTTTCAGTTCCCCCCTACTCAAATGCTTAACTCCCTCAGAAGCAGACTATACACTTAGAGAAGTACATGAAGGGATTTATGGGGATCACATGGGGGCCAAGTCACTGGCGCACTAGATTTTGAGGTAGGGGTATTACTGGCCAACTATCTATACCGAGGCCAAGGAATTCGTCAGAAGGTGTCCCAAGTGTCAGCTGAACAGTACTATCCCACATCAACCTCCCGAAGAGTTGTATTCGGTCTTATCCCCGATTCCCTTTGCTGTATGGGGAATCGACATCCTAGGGCCTCTGCCGAAGGCCAAGGGACAAGTTAGTTTTGTGATCGTGGTTATCGACTATATGACGAAATGGGTCGAAGCCAAATAACTACAGAAGATCACCGAACAAGAATGCTTGAAATTTTTCAAATAGGGAATCGTTTATCATTTTGGTATTCCGATGGCAGTGGTTTTTGATAATGGTAGACAGTTTGTGGGGTCAAAGTTCGAGGGCTTTCTGAAGGAGTTGGGAATTCAGCATCGCAAGACCTCGGGCACTCATCCTCAATCAAATGGTCAAGTGGAAGTCACCAACCGAACCCTGTTCAATGGGATAAAACGAAGGTTGGATGAATTAAAGGGTCGGTGGCCCAAAGAGCTACTAATTGTTTTGTGGGCATATCAGACTACTCCAAGGACAACAACTGTGGACTCTCCATTCAGATTGGCATACGGGACCGATGCACTCATACCAGTTGAAATCGGATCCCCCACTGTTCGAGTCAGTCAGTATAAAGAGCTATACAATGATGACGATCTGAAAATAAATTTGGATCTGCTGGAAGAGGTTCGGGACTCTGCTATGTTGAGGTTGGCTATCTAACAGTAGAGAACAGCCCGACACTACAACCAAAAGGTGAAGCCGAGGAGGTTTGCAGTAGGCAATTTGGTCCTCTGGGTGTTGGAGGCATCAACCCCCAAGAACACTGGCAAGCTAATGCCTAACTAGGAGGGACCTTATGAGATGGTAGAGGTGCCGAAGCCAGGTATATACCGGCTTCGAGCAATGGATGGTTCGAAAGTAAAGAATACATGGTATGCTGGAAAACTTAGAAATTTTTTTCAGTAATAGTTGTGTCATTCTTTTCTTTATCCATGTAACCGTTTCAATCTTAAATGAAATAAATGAAAGTTTTCTTTGGAGATGCTTAACTTCATCTATATTCATATGACTCTTAATACTCGAACGGACAAACTTCAGACACAATCCGATCAGAAGGTCGGAAAGACACCACTGATCGAGATAAGTCGCGAGTATAACTGATCGAGAAAACTGTAAATTTTTTATTCAGACAAACTTCGGGCACTATCCGATCAAGAGGTTCGGAAAGACACCACTGATCGAGATAAGTCACAAGTATAACTGATTACAAAAATTTATAAGCAAAGATACTTTATTTATACTTTGAAATTTTTACAAAACTCGATCGCTTACGATTCGGGCGAAGTACAAATAAAAAGTAAAATGGAAGAAGTACAAAAAAAAATAAAAAAATTTACAAGTCTTAACGAAGCTATTCGGGAGGAGGGTCATCCCCGGCTTCGGACTCCTCGTTGAACGAATAAAGGAGGGAGGCATCGAGCCCAGCAGCTATCAGTTTTGCCTTAGCCTTTTCCTGATAAGTCTCATACCCTTCTCCGAATTGGGCCATGACTTTATCGTTCAAAGCATCAGACTCTTCATATTCAATGATGGCTATCTGCTTGGCCTTGGCGAGCTCTCCCTGCAGGGCAGTGACTTCAGTCATCAAAGTGTTATTTTCCCGTATTACGTGCATCATCTTTGCCATCATCTCGGAAAACTTCTCCTGCAGGGCGTCGATAGCCTTCTCCCGATCCTTGACCTCTTCGGCTAGATGCTCTTTCTCTTGGCTCAACTTTTTAGCATGACCCTCGAGGCTGATGAATTCATGTTGAAGTAAAAAGTATTGCTCTTTCAATTCATCGGCCTGGCGTTCGGCCTGGGTCGCTTTATTACGGGCTTCAGCATGGAGATCTTTCTCCTTCTTCAGGTCCGAAGTCAGACTACGAATTTCTGCCTCAAATGCTGCACATCCGTCATCAATTGAGCCTCCTTTTTGGTAGATCGGGTGAGAGGTGGAATGGCTCGGGCTAGGATGAAATTGGTCTGTGGCAGGGAAAGTGGGTCAGCCGTGCAGAATTAAATATGAAAGTAATAAAAAAGATAACTAATTTGAAAATTACTTGACATTGAGTCTGGACGTAAGCTACCAGGTACTCTTCGGAGGTGAACCCCTTGAACCGTTCGTCATCGCCCGAAAGCTTGAAATGGTCGAATAGGTTAAAGGGGAATACCTCTAAAGAACTCCTCGGCCAACAGGTGGTCGGCAAACCCTGAGATGAACTGGGTTTGGATGAAGGTGTTGAGACGGTCACGGGGTCGACCACAACAATGGCCTGAACAGAATCCTCAGCAAGCCATGGTTTTTTGGATTGGGGTTTGAGAGGTACCTCTTCAGTATCCTCCGAATCCTCAATCACCTCGGCTTGAGGAGGAGGTGGGGGAGGAGTCGCCTTCGGCGGAATTGCCGTAGAAACTTTGGTGGGGGCTTTTATGGAAGGGTTGGAAGGCCTCTTTGCCTTCTTCAGCAATGCCATCTTCTCCGTTCGGCTCATCTTCAGGGCGTTCTTGGTAGGCGGTTTGATGGGGACAGCCGAGGGAGTTGGACCCAATGTGGAGCCAGTAGAAAGTTCCGCGATCAGTATGGTCTCCTCTTCACCATCATCTTCGCAGACGGGGAGACAGATCGGTCAGGTGGCGGTCAGTAGCGGTACTAGGGAGGCATCTGCCCCCTCGGGTTTAAAAATTGTCACTGCACAACAAAAGAATAGTCAAAAAAATAAGTGAAGTTAAAGGTATTTGAAGGAGCTTCAGAATTAGAACTTATGCCCGTGTTTATACAGCCAGGATTCATTGGACAAGACGGTCAAAGTCCATTCAGTTTTGCTCAGCTTCTTGTAAAATTCCTTGAAGGCGTCTGCCCGATCCTTGGGAAACTTGGAAACTTTAGCGACGGGGTCCTCGGGGAGGGCCCATTGAGGAAGAAGGTGGAGGTCGGTTCCCTTGGCGAAAAACCACTTGTCGTGCCACCCCTTGTTGCTCGAAGGAGTCTTAATGAGGACAGATCGGTTGGGTCGTTTGTTTAATTATCGAAGGCCAGGCTCTTTGGACCCGCCAACGGTGAATAAGGCAAAGAAAAAATTAAGGTCAGGGATGACCTCCATCTCCTGACACAGGGCTATGAAGGAGATCAAATGGATGTGCGAGTTAGGCACAAGCTGTGCAAACCCGATCCCAGCAAAAGTAAGAAAGGAAGAGATGAATTCATGAAGTGGGAATCGAACCCCATATTTCAGAAGATATAGGGGAACGACCACCCATTCACCTTCGGGCCTCCAAAACATTTTCTCATCGGGTTTTAGTGCCCGAAGCTTGTATTCTCGGGGGATATTGAAAAGGGTTCGGATGTCGGAAATTTGAGAGGGTGTAATAGAAGATGGGGTATTGATATGGGAGAACTCCGTTTCGGAGTGGTAGGTGTTGCAGACTTTGGCTTCGGCACTGATGGGGATAGGAAGTACCGAGGACGAAGGGTTATCGGAAGGACCAACCGGAAAATTAACTGGGATTAGATCGCCGGTGGTGACCGGAGGCGGGGTTGACTCAGTAGAAGGGATAATGGTGGAATCTCCCATTCGAGGTGGAGGAGATAGAAGTTTTTTGGAGGTTAAAATGAAGAAAAGGAGGCTGGAAATGTGATGATTTCTAACCAGAAATATGGAAGTTGGAATGAACTGATTACTCGTCGGAAATCGCCTTGCCAGAAAAGTTAGATAGAGAGTTTGAAATCGAGATATCTGGAAAAGTGACAGTGATGGGGGAAAGGGGTTTTTTATAGGTGTAGGTGCACGCTACCCAAGGGCGGCTATTAAATGCTCAAGGTGGGACCAAGCATGGAAGGGCGTGCAGCGTTTTGAGAAATGAAGACAGACCGCTTGGGTTCCCCAGATAATTCATCATTAGCTGTCGTGACCTTTCGAATGTCTGACCTTTCAAGTCTCCAGTTATAAATACATTATAACAAGACACTGGGGAGCAATGTTCGGGAGCATTTTACCGACCTTCACGTGGGCCGAAGGTTTGACGTTAGAAGGGCTTTAGGGGACCATTGGGCTGAAGCCCATGGAGAGGTTGGAGGTGTTCGGGTCGTCGTTCGAGTCCTTTTGGGCCGGAGCCTCACCTTAGTGGATATTCTTTGGGATCGGTGTCCGAGCCCTTCAGGCCAGATATTTTACCCTGTCGTGTGGTGTTCGGGGTCGGGTCTTCGAGTCCTTTGCGCCAAAGCCCAGACCTGATGGTGGGATTGTTTGGGCCTGCACAGTGGGCTCTCTTGCGTGCAGAGTTTGGGATCATAATCATAGTCGAATAAGGTAACTCCAAAGGTAGTGATTGGATTAGATTCTACTTGCACCTTTTAAGGAGATTGTGTTGGACCCAAGTTATGGTAACTACCATGACTAGGAGTCCTAATCCGACTTGGAGAAGGGTTCTAAGGTGGTGAGTACTATAAATGCAAGGCCAATGTTACAATTAACAGGTAATACCTACTTTTGAGCACAAAATACTTAGCCTCCATTGTTAAACCTTGTGAACGACCTGTACTTATTCTCACACCAGAGCTATCCCCCGGCAGCACGAGCCGTCAAGCTTCTGTGTGATCTGTTATTGTGTAGGTTCTAGCGCGTGGATTCTGTGATTGGACGCGCCGGCGAAACTTGGCGTTAACAGTTACAAATGATGTGGTACTCTTGAGGTATAACCTTTGAGCGTAGAATATGTATCTTCTTATGCAAGATTTTAACAGGTATCTCCAAATATGACGCCCCCATTTAAGCTTTCTTCCCCCCCCATTCGAGTTAATATATATATATATATATATATATAAACTGAGATAACTTTCTCTCGACTGTTTTTGAAAAATGGATAAGTGGGGGGTCCAAATAATACGCCAAACTTACAACAAATACATCATAAAAAAATCCCCTATATTTATCTCAATTCACTTGGCTTCACAAAACATATTTTTAATAACATTTATTCATCATTATTATAACTCGGAATATTAACAAGCAGATCATTTTCAGGAAAGAAGGGGCTTTCCGATAAGGATTTCTCCCTATTGGCGCGCAATTAGGTGACCAAACCCCTTTCCTCAACAGAACTTTCTAGACATTGTCAATAATGCAAATAATAATATGAATAACTTTGTCGTCTAAATTATTAATTTAATAATATAAAATATTGTGACAATAATTGAATCAATAGCGTAAGATACTATGCAGCAATTACTGTGGCAATAATTGAATAAAACTGAGTGACTTCTCACGTAAGCATCAATAATCAATATCGTGTTCTACTATGCAAAAATGCATATTACTATAATTTTATCATCGGGTATTTCAACAGTTAATGGTAAAACTTTCGTTGTTATTTTAAAAAAAAAGTTATTTCTATCATTTTCTAACTCCGACAATAATTCTGTTGCGCCACCAAAATAGGTATACAACACCCATTCTGAGTCGCCAAATACATGGTACATAATATAAATACAAACTTAATTATACAACCATCGTGTAACATAAGCTGAGAGTTTTAACACGAATATTGTCTTCTGGACAGTATCTAAACTCAAATTGAGTCCTCATTACAATTATTATCACACTATTTCATAGAATAGTGAGGAATACTAAAGTAACCATCTGGACCATCAATCCATTTCCTGACTAGTCCCAGCTATATTCTCATTTCCTGAAGAGAGCAATGAAAGAAAAGGGTGAGCTCAACTAGCCTAGTAAAGAATATTATGACAAAGATAATGCAGAATAAATTATCGTTAGCCTTCAACGGTGTTAAACTGATAGAATACAATAGACAATAAGTTTAACTGCAACGGAACAAACAATCCATTAAAAGAGTCAAGTAGATCATGATATCTACTATCTTCTATAATTTAAAAGTTTGTCATCAATTTTATCGCTGAGACTCAGCTTAATAAATAATCCACATCACTGAATTATCCATGCACTACAGGCCAAGGATATTCATTAGTATCACATCCACGAATTATCCATACACTACGGCCCAAGGATATTCGTGTTATCAACAATGGTCATGATCATGCCAAATAACAATTCATCTTTGCACCTTTTGCCGAAGAGAACGCACGGTCATGATCATACTAACAACTGTCCATCAATGCACTACGGGCCAATGAGGACTTTTACGTCATCATTTATAACATTACAGGTCATGATTATACCGAATAATCCCTAGTCATAATCATACCAATCAACAGTCCATCTATGCACTACGGGCCAAAGATGACTTTCATCACAATATAAACATGAGGATGATGACAATGATATAAGAATTCAATCAAACAAAATTAAGGATAATTACTAAAGACTTTAAATTTATCTAGAGTTTAAAAATGTCCAATTGTCAACATGATAACTGCTTTGTTGAGTAAAATTTAAGAATAATATTCACGTATCAAAAATAATTTGGACAGAAAAGAATCAATTTTTCGTCGTGAATAGTACCTCGGGTGAATAGTACCCAAGTGAATAGTACCCCATAAATAGTACTTTGTGAATAGTATCCCATGAATAGTACTTCATGAATACTGTCATACGTATGAATAGTGTCGTACGTATGTATAGTGTCGTATGTATAAATAGTACCCATGAATAGTACTCCGATATGAAAAGCTTAAAATTTAACAAGACTGTTCAGAAAATATTCTTGTGAAACGATACTAGATGAATCGCAAATTTCAAGGATATTCTACTAATTTCAAGGAGTATAAAAGCAATACTTTAACAAAATGAGTGTAGAATTCTGAATCTGAAACAAAATAATATTACTTAAATACTACAGAGTATGAAAGAAAATAATATTTCTTAAGAATATTGATTAAAAATAATATCCCTTAAGAATATTGAACGAAAATAATATTCCTTACTTAATATTAAACGAAGATAATATTCCTTATGAATATTGAACAAAATAATATTTCTTACGAATATTTAACAAAAATAAATTTCCTTACGAATACTAAAAATAATATCATAAGAGAATATGAAATAAATAATACCTCTTACCTTAAAAAAAGAGCAATTCCGACTGGTATAGCGGATATATATTCTTGAAGAAAACTTATACTATTTTCTACACACAAAGCTTCCTTAAACTCTAAAGAAATACGCTCAATATTATAGAAGAAGAATTCTCTGATTCTGGTGTGATTTTCAATTATAAACTAAGTATCCTATTTATAGGAGAATGGCAGGATACTATTTGAATTTTCTCATGGGTGAACAGAAGAAAAGTTTCACAGACGAATTCAGCAAATTCGTTGAATTTTTATGATTTTACAATGCAAATACAATGCAGATACTATTCAAACACTATGCATAATAAAATATAATATATATTATTTTTCATAAAAAATAAAACTTATTATAATATATATATATATATATATATATATAAGGATTTCTCCCTATTGGCGCGCAATTAGGTGACCAAACCTCTTTCCTTGACAAAACTTTCTAGATATTGTTAATAATACAAATAATAATATGAATAACTTTGTCGTCTCAATTATTGATTTAATAGTATAAAATATTATGACAATAATTGAATCAATAATATGAGATACTATGTAGTAATTATTGTGGCAATAATTGAAAAAAACTGAGTGACTTCTCACGTAAGTATCAATAATCAATACCGTGTGCTACTATGTAACCACGCGTATTACTGTACTTTTATCATAAGGTATTTCAACAGTTAACGGTAAAACTTTCGCTTTTATTTTTATAAAATGTTATTTTTGTCATTTTCTAACTCCGATAATAATTCCATTGTGGGGTCCACCAATGATTGTGTCGTCGTAAGAATATTCCCTGGTCAAATAAATATTCCTTGACCAATCGAATATTTTATAACAACTTACTTACTTTGCAAAATTTGTAAATATTATCCACAACTATAACATTATATCTAATCTACACCTTATTATTCAAAAAGATATTTCGAGAAAATTAAATATTTATTCATAAAAGTTGGGGTCTTATATAAGACCTCAACTTTTATGAATAAAAATGAATTTTCTATAAATATCATTTTTGAATATTATGGAGTGAATTTAATATAATGTTATAGTTGTGGTAATATTTATAAATTTTGCAAACTACGCAAGTTGATATATTATATTCGACTGGTCAGGGAATATTCGTATGACGACACAATCATTGGTGGACCCCACAACGGAATTGTTATCGGATTGAAAAAATGACAAAAATATCTTTTTATAAAAATAACGGCGGAATTTTTACCGTTAACTGCTGAAACACCCTAATGTTAAAAGTACAAAGAATATGCATGGTTGCATAGTAGCAATACCTGTATTGATTATCGATGCTTACGTGAGAAGTCACCAATTTTGTTTAATTATTGCTACAAGAATCACGACATAGATATCTCGTTATTTGATTCAATTATCATTTATATTTTATATATTAGTAAATCAATAATTGAGACTTAAAAGTTATTAATATTATTATTTGCAATATCGACGATGTCAGAAGTTCGCCAAGGAGAGGTTTGGTCACCTAATTGCTCGCCAATAGGGAGAAATCCGTATTGGAAAACCCCCTCTTTCTTGGGAACGATCTGGTTGTTAAATATTGCGAATTATAATAATGATGATAAATGTTGTTAAAATTATTGAGAGGATTTTTTATGAAGTATTTTTTGTAAATTTTGCTTATTTTATGGACCCCTATTTACCCATTTTTCAAAATAATTGGTAGAAAATTATTTAATATAATAAAGGTGGGGCCACATGTGGGGACCATATGAAGAAAAATAAAGGGGGGGGAGGAAATGAATCATAAGATTTTTCAAAGCACCATGTGCTTATATATATATATATTATTTATTTTGTTTTACTTGATGTTGGTAATCAGATTCTTGCGCATAACATCCGTGACAGCTACAATTTCATTCGTGAAATTATCATTCGGTGCACCCGTGATCAAACAGTACCCCTTAAATTCTCCTATAAATAGGATGCTTAGTTAGAATTGAAAATCACACCAGAATCAGAGAATTCTTCTTTTATAATATTGAGTGTATTTCTTTACAGTTTTAGAAAGCTTTGAGCGTAGAAAATAGTATATGTTTTCTTCAAGAATATCCCCGCTATACCAGTTGGAATACTCTTCTTTTCAAAGTAAGGGATGTTATTTTTGTTCAATATTCGCTTGAAATAATATTTTCTTCCATACTCTGTGTAGTATGTAAGTAATATTATTTTGTTTCAGATTTTGAATTCTATACTCATTTGGCTAAAGTTTGGCTTCTAAACTCCATGAAATTAGTAGAATATCTTTGATATTTGCGCTTCATCCAGTATCTTTTCATGGAAATATCATTCTGAGCATTCTTGATAAGTTTTAACTTTTTCATGCCGGAGTACTATTCACGGGGTTACTATTCCCAAAGTACTATTCATGGGGTACTATTCACTCGAGTACTATTCACTAGGGGTACTATTTATGATAAAAATTGATTCGTTTTTGGTCCAAATTATTTTTGGTACAATATTATTCTTGAATTTTACTCTACTAAGCAGTATCATGTTGACAATTTGGACGTTATTAATTTCTGGATAAATTAAATTATAAATCTTTAAAAATTTATCCTTGAACTTGTTTTATTGAATTCTTATATCATTGTCATCATCCTCATGTTTATATTATGGTGAAAGTCATCTGTGGCCTGTAGTGCATAGATGGACTTGGTATGATTATGACCAGGGATTATTCGGTATAATCATGACCGTAATGTTACAAATGATGTGGTAAAAGTCCTCATTTGCCTGCAGTGCATTGATGGACAGTTGTTGGCATGATCATAACTATTGATGAATACACGAATATCCTTGGCCTGTAGTGCATGGATAATTTGTGGTTGTGATACTAAAGAATATCCTTGGCCGTAGTGCAGGGGTGATTCGATGATGTGGATTATTTATTAATTTGAGTCTCAGCGATAAAAATGATTAAAGACCTTTTTAAATCATAGGAGATAGTAGATTTTATACTCTACTTGACTCTTCTAATGGATTGTTTGTTCCGCTGCAGTTAAACTTGATGTTTATTATATTTGATCAGTTTAACACTGTTGAAGGCTAACGATAAATTATTCTGCATTATCTTAGTAATAATATTTCTTACTGGGCTAGTTGAGCTCACCCTTTTGCTTTCATTGTTCTTCTTGAAATAAGAACGTAAGCGGGATTAGTTGGGGAACGGAGTGACTCGGTCGAGATGACAAAGATTAGTAGTCCTCACTATTCTATGAAATAGTGTGATAATAAATGTATTGAGGACTCCATTTGAGTTGAATAACATGTCTAGAAGACAATATTCGTATTAAAACTCTCAGTTTATATTTTGTCATATTTTACACGACAGTTGTATTATTAAGTTGTATTTGAATTTTGTACCATGTATTTGGCGACTCAAGATGGGTGATGTATACCTATTTTGAGGCGTCACAGTTGGTATCAAAGTTTAGGGATATGATCTATGGTTGAGATATGAGACAAGAACTAGGAGGGGAGAGATAGGGAATTTCCTTCGCTGGTATGACTTACCTAAGTTTAATTGGTATTTAATTGGTCGGTCAGAGTATAGGGATAATATGTTTCATGTTAATTAACCCTTGTTTTGTGGCAGCAATTGAAAATGACATCTGAGAATGTTGAGAATAACAATGGAGCACAGGAGACCGTTGAGTCACCACAGATCAATAATCAGGATAATGTGCACCAGGAAGGCGACAATCCTCATGCAAACAACAACATTGACCAAATGATGAACGATGGAATGTTCAGAGGCTTTAAGTAATTCATGCAACATCAGGTAAGAACGGCTCCTATCCAAAATGCTGGTGAAAACACTGGCAACTCTTGGACGGCCACCGCTAAACAAATCAAGGAACTGGGACCACTAGAGTTTTTTGGAGAGCCAAAACCACTTAAGGCGGAGATGTGGATAAAGCAGATCAACAACATATTTGATGTCTTGGGATGCTATGAGGATCAAAAGGTTCCCTTTGCCACCTTCATGTTGCGAGCAAAGGCAGATTACTGGTGGGAATCTGTAAAGCGTACTCAACCTGCCGCACTAAAGATGTCTTGGGAAAAGTTTCAAGAACTGTTCAACAACAAGTATTTTCCCAAAAGTATTCATCACATGAAAGAGGTAGAGTTCATTAAACTAGAGCAAAACAACATGACCGTGTCGTAGTACGAAGCTAAGTTTGCCGAGTTATCCCGGTTTGCGTCCCACTTAGTTGATAATGAGGAGAGAATGACGTGGATGTTTCTAAGAGGTTTGAAACCCGAGATACGTCAATACCTTATCTCTCACAAACTTTGCTTGTATTCAGATGTTGTTAATAGGGCTCAGTTATTGGAGCGCGATAATGAGTCAACTCAACCAAGAGAGAGCAGCCGACAAAATGATAATACTAGTGGTAGCAGTCATCGAAGCGGTGACAACAAACGTGGAGGGAATCAAATTCCAGAAATGGTAACCACTTCGGTGGTAATCATGGACAAGACAATAAGAATTGACATTTCAAGAAGAGGAGATTCAACAATGATGGAAAGACGTCAGCATCAGTACCCGTTGTTAAGGAAGGAGAACGACCACCTATCATATGCTTCAAATGCGGAGGGGAGGAACATATCAGTCTAAACTGTGCGCATCAGTCCAAAATGTGTTATATTTGTGGAAGAGAAGGTCACCTAGCTCAATTTTGTCATTCAGGGAAGGCAAGTCCAGCTGGGATGGAGGCATGAAAGGCCGTTCCAGAAAAGTCAAAACCAGTAGTTCAAGGGAGAGCATTTGTTGTAACCTCCCAGAAAGCAAGGAACCCAAACGAGGTCATCACGGGTAAGCTTAACATAAACTCTAGCGAAGTATATATCTTATTTGATACCAGTTCTACCCATTATTTTATTTCTCCTACTTGCGCTCAACGTTTTAATTTAACTCCGGAGAAATTAGACTTTGACTTATCAGTTGAAACTCCGTTGGGAGAAACCTTCATTACATCCACTGTTTATGAGTCTTGTTCGGTTCAAATCGGTACCCTCACATTACCTATCGGTCTTATTTCATTGAAAATACTTGCATTTGAAGTGATTCTAGGGATTGATTGGTTAACTACTCATCATGCAAAAAATGATTATTTTCGTAAGGTTGTTAGCTTTCATATTCCTAACCAACCTATTATGCAAATTCAAGCAACCAAACCATTAAAATCAATCATTGTCATCTCAAGCCATAAAGCTATTCATTTATTAAAAAAAGGATGTCGAGCTTTCTTAGCTCATGTCACAGATTTAAACATATGAATTTAGTACCCATGAATAGTACTCCAGCATGAAAAGCTTAAAATTTAACAAGATTGTTCAGAAAATATTCTTGTGAAATGATACTATATGAAGCGCAAATTTCAAGGATATTCTACTAATTTCAAGGAGTATAAAAGCATTACTTTAACAAAATGAGTGTAGAATTTGGAATCTGAAACGAAATAATATTACTTACATACTACAGAGTATGGAAGAAAATATTATTTCTTAAGAATATTGAACAAAATAATATCCCTTACGAATATTAAACGAAAATAATATTCCTTACGAATATTAAACGAAGATAATATTCCTTACGAATATTGAACGAAAATACTATTCCTTACGAATATTAAACAAAAATAAAATTCCTTACCAATACTAAAAATAATATCATAAGCGAATATGAAATAAATAATACACTTACCTTAAGAAAAGAGCAATTTCGACTGGTATAGCGGATATATATTCTTGAAGAAAACTTATACTATTTTCTACACACAAAGCTTCCTTAAACTCTAAAGAAATACGCTCAATATTATAGAAGAAGAATTCTCTGATTCTGGTGTGATTTTCAATTCTAAACTAAGTATCCTATTTATAGGAAAATGGCAGGATACTATTTGAATTTTCTCACGGGTGAACAGAAGAAAAGTTTCACAGACGAATTCAGCAAATTCGTTGAATTTTTCTGATTTTACTATGCAAATACTATACAGACACTATGCAAATACTATGCATAACAAAATATAATATATTCTATTTTTCATAAAAATAAAACTTATTATAATATATATATATATATATAATTGAGATAACTTTCTCCCGACTATTTTTGAAAAATGGGTAAGTGGGGGTCCAAATAATATGTCAAACTTACAACAAATACATCATAAAAAATCTCTTCTATTTATCTCAATTCATTTGGCTTTACAAAACACATTTTTAATAATATTTATTCATCATTATTATAACTCGCAATATTAACAACCAGATCATTCCCAGGAAAGAGGGGGCTTTCCGATAAGGATTTCTCCCTATTGGCTCTCAATTAGGTGACCAAACCCCTTTCCTCGACAGAACTTTCTAGACATTATCAATAATGCAAATAATAATATGAATAACTTTGTCGTCTCAATTATTAATTTAATAATAAAAAATATTGTGACAATAATTGAATCAATAACGTGAGATACTATGCAACAATTACTGTGACAATAATTGAATAAAACTGAGTGACTTCTCACGTAAGCATCAATAATCAATACCGTGTGCTACTATGCAAGCACGCGTATTATTGTACTTTTATCACCGGGTATTTTAATAGTTAACGGTAAAACTTTTGCCGTTATTTTTACAAAAAGTTATTTATGTCATTTTTAAACTCCGACAGTAATTCCGTTGCGCCCCCAAAATAGGTATACATCACCCATTACGAGTCGCCAAATACATGGTATAGAATAAAAATACAAACTTAATTATACAACTGTCGTGTAACATAAGTTGAGAGTTTTAACACGAATATTATCTTCTAGACAGTATCCAAACTCAAATGGAGTCATCATTACAATTATTATCACAATATTTCATAGAATAGTGAGGACTACTAAAGCAACCATCTTGACTGTCAATCCATTCCCTGACTAGCCCCAACTATATTCTCATTTCCTGAAGTGAATGGTGAAAGAAAAGGGTGAGCTCAACTAGCCTAGTAAAGAATATTATGACTAAGATAATGCAGAATAAATTATCGTTAACCTTCAATAGTATTAAACTCATAGAATACAATAGACAATAAGTTTAACGGCAGCGGAACAAACAATCCATTAGAAGAGTATAGTAGATCATGATATCTACTATCTTCTATGATTTAAAAGTTTATCATCAATTTTATCACTGACACTCAGCTTAATATATAATCCACATCATTGAATTATCCATGCACTATGTGCCAAGGATATTTATTAGTATCACATCCACGAATTATCCATGCACTATGGGTCAAGGATATTCGTGTTATCACCAATGGTCATGATCATGCAAAATAACAATTCATCTTTGCACCCTTGGCCGAAGAGAACACATTGTCATGATCATACAAACAAATGTCCATCAATGCACTACGGGCCAATGATAACTTTTACCACATCATTTGTAACATTACAAGTCATGATTATACCGAATAATCCCTCGTCATAATCATACCAATCAACAGTCCATCTATGCACTACGAACCAAAGATGACTTTCATCACAATATAAACATGAGGTTGATGACAATGATATAGGAATTCAATCAAACAAAATCAAGGATAAATATTAAAGACTTTAAATTTATCAAGAGTTTAAAAATGTCCAAATTGTCAACATGATAACTGCTTTGTGGAGTAAAATTCAAGAATAATATTCACGTATCAAAAATAATTTTGACAGAAAAGAATCAATTTTTTGTAGTGAATAGTATCCAAGTGAATAGTACCCCGTGAATAGTATCTCATGAACAGTATTTCGTGAATAGTACCGTACGTATGAATAGTGTTGTATGTATAAATATTACTCCGACATGAAAAGCTTAAAATTTAACAAGAATGTTCAGAAAAATATTCTTGTGAAACGATACTAGATGAAGCACAAAATTTAAGGATATTATACTAATTTCAAGGAGTATAGAAGTAATACTTTAACAAAATGAGTGTAGAATTCAGAATCTAAAACGAAATAATATTACTTACATACTATAAAGTATGGAAGAATTTTTTTTTTTTTACGAATATTGAACAAAAATAATATTCCTTATGAATATTAAATGAAGATAATATTACTTATGAATATTGAACGAAAATAATATTCCTTACGAATATTGAATGAAAATAAAATTACTTACGAATACTAAAAATAATATTGTAAGCGAATATGAAATAAATAATACCCCTTACCTTAAAAAAGAGCAATTCTAGCTGGTATAGCAGATATATTCTTGAAGAAAACTTATACTATTTTCTACACACAAAGCTTCCTTAAACTCTAAAGAAATACGCTCAATACTATAGAAGAAGAATTCTCTGATTCTGGTGTGATTTTTAATTCAAAACTAAGCATCACATTTATAGGAAAATGGCATGATACTATTTGAATTTTCTCACAGGTGAATAGAAGAAAAGTTTCACGATCAAATTCGTCGAATTTCTCTGACTTTACTATGCAAACAATATGCAGATACTATGCAAATACTATGCATAATAAAATATAATATATTATATTTTTATATAAAATAAAATTTATTATAATATATATATATATATATATATATATATATATATATATATATATATATAAGCTGAGATAACTTTCTCCCGACTATTTTTGAAAAATGGGTAAGTGGGGGGTCCAAATAATCCGCCAAACTTACAACAAATTCATCATAAAAAAAATCCACTCTATTTATCTCAATTCACTTGGCTTCACAAAAACACATTTTTAATAACATTTATTCATCATTATTATAAATCACAATATTAACAACCAGATCATTCCCAGGAAAGAGGGGGCTTTTTGATAAGGATTTCTCCCTATTGGCGCGCAATTAGGTGACCAAACCCCTTTCCTTGACAAAACTTTCTAGATATTGTTAATAATACAAATAATAATATGAATAACTTTGTCGTCTCAATTATTGATTTAATAGTATAAAATATTATGACAATAATTGAATCAATAACATGAGATACTATGCAGTAATTAATGTGGCAATAATTAAAAAAACTGAGTGACTTCTCACGTAAGTATCAATAATCAATACCGTGTGCTACATGTAACCACGCGTATTACTGTACTTTTATCATAGGGTATTTCAACAGTTAACGGTAAAACTTTCGCTTTTATTTTTATAAAATGTTATTTTTGTCATTTTCTAACTCCGACAATAATTCCATTGTGGGGTCCACCAATGATTGTGCCGTCGTAAGAATATTCCCTGGTCAAATAAATATTCCTTGACCAATCGAATATTTTATAACAACTTGCTTACTTTGCAAAATTTGTAAATATTATCCACAACTATAACATTATATCTAATCTACACTTTATTATTCAAAAAGATATTTCGAGAAAATTAAATATTTATTCATAAAAGTTGGGTGTGAGACCCCAAATTTTATGAAATAAAAGTGTTCAATTTTTCTATTTTGGTGAATAGTTAAATTGATAAAAGTTTAAAGTTAAGGGTCATATTTGAAAATTTTTCAAAGTAGACAAGTTGTCATTAAATACCCAGTTACTATTCACGAGTTACTATTCACGGATTACTATTCACCGAAATTACTATTCACTCTAGTATTGTTCACTCTAGTATCTGGGACACTTTTTGTGTCAGAGTACTATTCACGAGTTACTATTCATTTAATTACTATTCATGAGTTACTATTCGGTATTAACAAAATATTTTATGAAAATAACGACGGAGGTTTTACCATTAAAACTGCTGAACTACTCGGTAGTAAAAAATGCGATGAATACGCGTTGTTGCATAGTAGCATTACCGGTATTGATTATTGATATTATGTAAAAGTTTCGGTTTGACTCAATTATCATCGATTATTAATATGAATTATTATAGCGATAATGACGTTTTGTTTTAATTATTATAGTGATAATGACATGTTGGTGGGAGGGGAACATCGATAATGACGTTTTGTTTTATTCGTAATAAAAGCGAAACATCTTTTATATAAAATAGAATACTTTATTAAAGTTATTCTATAAATAGAATATATTATATTTTATTATGCATAGTGTTGCATAGTGTTTTGCATAGTATTGTATAGTGTTTGCATAGTAAAATGTTTTATATAAATAGAATATATTATATTTTATTTAAAAGATTTTTTTTAAATATGGACCGTCAATTAAAGTAAATCAATCTGGACCGTTCATGGATTATTACTATGCATTCCATTTTCCTATAAATAGAAGCTCATTCCTTCATTATTTTCTTATTTAATTCATTGAAACTACAGAGAGAGAAATTATAGAGAGAAGCTATAGAGAGAAAATTATAGAGAAAGAAGAAGAAAGTATTCTCGCTACTTCACTACTTCTATATTCAGGTTCTTTTACTACAGAAGGCCGGTGTTATTCTTTCTTCTTGAAGAGAACATTACATTATTCCATTCTTTATTATTCTCGTTGGAATAACTGTATCACGCCAGATACCCTATACTTGGTGAAATCCATTATGTTATTCCATTCTTTATTATTCTGTTGGAATAACCTGTATACGCGGTATACCCTATACTTGGTGATATTCTTATGTTATTCAATTCTTTATTATTACATTGGAATAACTTTGTATGTGTGGTTTACCCAATACTTGGTGGAATGACCAAGATATACGGTTCACCCAATACTTGGTGATCTTCTTCATTATTCTATTCTTTATTATTACATTGGAATATCCATCGTATGTGTTTTACACCGGACCGGTTCCATTGTTTATTATTCGCATTTATTATTACGTTGGAATATCACATCATGTATTTTACATCGGACTGGTTCCATTGTTTATTATTATTCAAAGCATTTATTATTACATTGGATCATCCCGCTTTGTGAATTTCACGACACTGGTTCCATTATTATTATTACATTGGAATACCCGGTTGGTTAAAACTTTGACTTCTATACTCCATGAAATTAGTAGAATATTCTTGATATTTGCGTTTCATCCAATATCTTTTCATGGAAATATTCTTACGATCATTCTTGAATTTTACTCTACAAAACAAGTATCTTGTTGACAATTTGGACGTTACTAATTCTCGGATAAAATAATTCTTGAACTTGTTTTATTGAATTATTATGTCATTATCATCATCCTCATGTTATATTATTATAAATTACGTGTATAGATGAACTTAGTATGATTATGACCGAGGATCATTCGGTATAATCATGGCTTGTTATAAATGATGTGATAAAATCGGTGGCACTGTAATGCGATGATGGATAGTTTTTGGTATGATTATGACTGAGGGGTGATTCGGTATAGTCATGACCATTGATAATTTGATGAAAATCCTTGACCGTAGTACGAGGATGATTAGATATTGTGGTTTATTCATTAAACCGAGTCTTAGTGATAAAAATTTATGAAAACCTTTTAAAACCTAAAAGATAGTAGACTTTATTTTCTACTTGACTCTTTTAATGGATTGCATATTAAGCTATGATTAAACTGGTTGTCTATTGTATTTTATCGGTTTAACAACATTGAAGGCTAATGATAATTTATTCTCGCATTATCTTAGTCATAATATTTCTTACTAGGCTAGTTGAGCTCACCCTTTCTTTCACCGTTTTCTCTTGAAATGAGAACATAAATTGGGACGAGTCGGGGAGCGGAGTAATGGTCCGAGGAGGATAGCATTAGTAGTCCTCACTATTCTGTGAAATAGTGTGATAATAGTTGTAATGAGGACTCCTTTTGAGTTTGTATAATATCTAGTAGACAATATTTGTATTCAAACTCACAGTTTATGTCGTATTGTACACGACAGTTATGTTAGTAAGTTGTATTTGAATTTATGTACCATGTAAGTGGCGACCCAAGATGGGTGACGTATACCTAATTTTGGGGGCGTCACAGTTGGTATCAGAGCTTAGGGATATGATCCCTGGCTAAGATGTGAGATAAGAACTAGGAGGGGAGAGACGGGAAATTCCTTCGCTAGTATGACCTACCTAAATTTATTTGGTATTTAATTGGTCGGTCAGAGTATAGGGATAATATGTGATATGTTAATTAACCCTTGTTTTGTGACAGTGTTTGAGAATGGCATCCGAAAATCTTTGAGATAAGCAATGAAGCACATGAGAGTGTTGATTCATTTCAAATGTAAGGTAACGACCAACAACACGATAATAATCATCTTTGGTGGCAATGGCTATCGAATAATGATAACTATCATGGGGGAAATTATCATGCCAAGAATGGTAACCACTTGATGGTAATCATGGCAAAGATAATTGAAGTGGAAATTGCAAGAAGAGAAGGTCATTTAGCTCAATTTTGTTGTGCACCAAAGTCAAGTCTATTTGGGACGGTGGCACCAAAGGTGGATATGGACAAAATAAAGTCGTTGGTTTTAGGAAGTGCATTTTCATGACTTCTCAAAAATGAGTAAACCGAACGAAGTTAGTACTCAGGTTAGTTAATTATAAATTGCGAAGTCTATACCTTATAAGATACCCGGTTCTACCCATTATTTTATCTCTCTTGCTTTGCGTTCAACATTTAAATTTGACTCCGGAGAAGTTAGACTTTGACTTATTGGTTGAAACTTCGTTAGTAGGAGCCTTCGTTACCGCTACTATTTTTAAAACTTGTTTGATTCAAATAAACACTTTCACGTTACCTGTCGATCTTATCTTTTTGAAAATACTTGCCTTTGATGTGATTTTAGGAATCAATTGGTTAACTACTCATCATGCTTTTCGTAAGGTTGTTAGCTTTTATATTCATAACCAACATGTTGTGCGAATTCAAACGAAACTACTAAAGTCAATTATTGTCATATCAAGCCATAAGTAAAGAGCCCCGAACCTTTCGTTGTTGACTTCCTTGTGTGGAATGCACCGAAGCCAGACTTTCTGTAGGCGACATCGTGAATGAAGATGGCAAGTTTATAGGTATCATTGTGAGGTGCTATCTAGGCTAAGGGATAGAAGTCATAGTTGGTATCAATGTGATGTACTATCCAAGTTTTGGATGAGAGTCACAGTTTTGAATGATATTTCTATTATTGATAAATTTCCTGGCGTATTCTTGAAGACTTCTTAGCCTACTTAGAGCGTGAAATCGAATTTCGTATTGACCCCAGTACAAAAACCCATTTCTTAAACCCTCAAATATTTCTTCAACTAAAAGGATCTGTTTACGAGGATTATGATGAAAGTCATAATAAAAGCATTGGACTAATGAAAATCATGGGTATATGAAGTATTAGTAGTGTTATGATGAGTTATGTTGGTTATTATGTGAAAACATGAAAGTTTCTTAGAAATCACAAAGAGTTGAAAATCAGATTTTGGTGAAAAACGTAACATGAAATTCAATTGACCATATCTCCTATTATATTTTGAATTTTTGAATGTGGTCAAGTCCTAGAGTTATATCTATGAGTTACCTAATTAATCCAAGTGGAATTGCTGGAAAAGGTGTTGTAGATTTTTGTGTGGACTGATTTTAGCAAAGGAGTGCAAAGCTGCAAAACGAAAAAAGTCTGCTGCCATGATTTTAGAGGGCTGTTTCGGCCACTTAAATTATGAGAAAAATTCTGGCCTTTTGGGACATGAAGTTATATGGTATAAAGTACCTCCTGTCCAAATATGAGCTCATTCTGACTTAAAATGAGCAAGTTATGACTATTTCAATATTTAGGTTTTCGAAAAAACGCTATAACCGGAGTTCTATAACTCCGATGACCATGAAATTTAAACTGGAAGCTCACGTTAACATGTGTAAGGTCCTGTCAAGATTTGAGAATTTTTGGAGTTAAACTTGAGGTAGCTAATTTCTTAAGGAATTAATTAGAAATTGATTTTTGAAAAATAGTAGATGAATTTTAAAAATTCCGAGAAAAATATATTTTCATTATGGGACTATATTATGCTAAATCCCAGAAAAGAAATATTTTTGGGACTAATTTGGTATTTTTTCATGAAAATAGTTTAGTTACGAACATATGAGTTAAATATGTTATGTGAAGTAACAAAGTTAAAAATAGGATTTTATGGCTAGAGAATCCTATATAGAGTATATGCATATTTTTTTGATGAGGGATTTGATAATTGGTGATGATATCTTATGAGTATGGCATTTTTGAATGATTAAATGCATTATATGGTAAAGCGTAAACAATTGAGATAAATTATTTATAAATTTAAGAAGTGATTAAAATATTGTTATAATATTAATGATATTAGATTATAAGATTATTAAGTGATTGATAACATGGGGATATTCTTGAATCTGGATAAATTATATTATAAATATTTAATATTTATCCTTTATCTCATTTGATTGATTCTTTATATCATTATCCTCATGCTTATATTATGTTGAAAGTCATCGTGGCTTTGTAGTGCATAGATGGACTTGGTATGATTATGACCTGAGAGGATTGTTAGGGTATAATCATAACCGTAATTGAAAACACGATTATCTTTCGCACGTAGTGCATGGATAATTGTGGTCGTGATACTAATGAATACACGATTATCTTTGGCACGTAGTGCATGGATAATTTGTGGTCATGATACTAATGAATACACGATTATCTTTGGCCATAGTGCATGGATAATTTGTGGTCGTGATACTAATGAATAGACGATTATCTTTGGCCGTAGTGCATGGATAATTTGTGGTCGTGATACTAATGAATGAGCGATTATCTTTGGTAGTAGTGCATGGATAATTTGTGGTCGTGATACTAATGAATACACGATTATCTTTGGCCGTAGTGCATGGATAATTTGTGGTTGTGATACTAATGAATACACGATTATCTTTGGCACGTAGTGCATGGATAATTCGTGGTCGTGATACTAAAGAATATCATTGGCCTATAGTGCAGGGATGATTCGACGATGTGGATTAATTATTGAGCTGAGTCTCAGCAATGAAATATTAATTCATGGATGTGTTCAAAGTCATCTGTGGCTTACGTGCATAGATGGACTTGGTATGATTATGACCAGGGATTGTTCGGTATAATCATGATCGTAATTGAAAACACAATTATCCTTGGCCCATAGTGCATGGATAATTCGTGGTCGTGATCTTATTAAGTCGAGTCTCAAAGATTATTGGTTTTCTGGTTGTATATCTTTGGCTGTAGTGCAAAGATGAATTGTTAATGAATATCTTTGGCAGGATTGCAAAGATGAATTTAATGTTTTCAAAGATAAAGGTATTCAAGGTATCTTCACCTCTTTATCATACCAGGTACGTATCCTAAGTTTGAGGGCGAAATTCCAAAAGGAGGGGAGATTGTGAGACCCCAAATTTTATAAAATAAAAGTGTTCAATTTTTCTATTTTGGTGAATAGTTAAATTGATAAAAGTTTAAAGTTAAGGGTCATATTTGAAAATTTTTCAAAGTAGACAAGTTGTCATAAAATACCCGGTTACTATTCACGAGTTACTATTCACGGGTTACTATTCATCGAAATTACTATTCACTCTAGTATTGTTCACTCTAAGTATCCGGGACACTTTTTATGTCGTGAGTACTATTCACGAGTTACTATTCACTTAATTACTATTCATGAATTACTATTCACCGAAAAAATATTTTATGAAAATAACGGCGGAGGTTTTCACCGTTAAAGCATTGAACTACTCGGTAGTAAAAAATAAAGATGTCTGGCGTTGTTGCATAATAGCACACCAGTATTGATTATTGATATTTATGTAAGAAGTCGGTTAGTTTGACTCAATTATTGTCGATTATTAATATGAATTATTATAGCGATAATGACGTTTTGTTTTAATTATTATAGTGATAATGACATGTTGGTGGGAGGGAACATCGATAATGACGTTTTGTTTTATTCGTAATAAAGCGAAACATCTTTTATATAAAATAGAATACTTTATTAAAGTTATTCTATAAATAGAATATATTATATTTTATTATGCATAGTGTTGCATAGTGTTTTTTTGCGTAGTATTGCATAGTGTTTGCATAGTAAAATGTTTTTATATAAATAGAATATATTATATTTTATTTAAAAGATTTTTCTTTAAATATGGACCGTCGATTAAAGTAAATCAATCCGGACTAGTTCATGGATTAGTTACTATGCATTCCATTTTCCTATAAATAGAAGCTCATTCCTTCATTATTTTCTTACGAATTCATTGAAACTCTAGAGAGAGAAATTATAGAGAGAAGCTATAGAGAGAAAATTATAGAGAGAAAGAAGAAGAGTATTCTGCTACTTCACTACTTCTATATTCAGTTCTTTTACGGTAAGGCCAGGGTGTTATTCTTTCTTCTTGAAGAGAACATTCTGTTATTCCATTCTTTATTATTCTGTTGGAATAACCTGTATACGCGGCATACCCTATACTTGGTGAAATCCATTCCGTTATTCCATTCTTTATTATTCTGTTGGAATAACCTGTATACGCGGTATACCCTATACTTGGTGATATTCTTATGTTATTCAATTCTTTATTATTCTGTTGGAATAACCTATATGTGTGGTTTACCCTATACTTGGTGGAATGACCAGTATATGCGGTTCACCCAATACTTGGTGATCTTCTTCTGTTATTCCATTCTTTATTATTCTGTTGGAATATCCTGTTTGTGTGTTTTACACCGAACCTGGTTCCATTGTTTATTATTCCGTATTTATTATTACATTTGGAATATCCATGTCTATGTGTTTTACAGGACTGGTTCCATTGTTTATTATTATTCAAAGCATTTATTATTCGTTGGATCATCACTGCCGATTGTGAATTTCACGACTGGTTCCATTATTATTATTCTCATTGGAATAACTTTCATCATCGCAAGCACCGCATGCATGGTGATTTCCTTTGTTATTCCATTCTTTATTATACCTAGTTGGTTAAAACTTTGACTTCTATACTCCATGAAATTAGTAGAATATTCTTGATATTTGCGTTTCATTCGGTAGATCTTTTCATGGAAATATTCTTACGATCATTCTTGAATTTTACTCTACAAAATAAAGATCTTGTTGACAATTTGGACGTTACTAATTCTCGGATAAAATAATTCTTGAACTTGTTTTATTGAATTATTATGTCATTATCATCATCCTCATGTTATATTATGGCTTACGTGTATAGATGAACTTAGTATGATTATGACCGAGGATCATTCGGTATAATCGTGGCTTGTTATAAATGATGTGATAAAAGTCCTCGGTGGCTGTAATGCGATGATGGATAGTTTTTGGTATGATTATGACCGAGGGTGATTCGGTATAGTCATGACCATTGATAATTTGATGAAAATCCTTGACCGTGGTACGAGGGATGATTAGATATTGTGGTTTATTCATTAAAGCTGAGTCTTAGTGATAAAAATTTATGAAAACCTTTTAAAACCTAAAAGATAGTAGACTTTATTTTCTACTTGACTCTTTTAATGGATTGCATATTCATTGCAGATTAAACCGGTTGTCTATTGTATTTTATCGGTTTAACCTTTGTTGAAGGCTAATGATAATTTATTACGCATTATCTTAGTCATAATATTTCTTCTTTGGGCTAGTTGAGCTCACCCTTTCTTTCACCGTTTCTCTTGAAATGAGAACATAAATTTGGGACGAGTCGGGAAGCGGAGTAATGGTCCGAGAGGATAGCATTAGTAGTCCTCACTATTACGTGAAATAGTGTGATAATAGTTGTAATGAGGACTCCTTTTGAGTTTGTATAATATCTAGTAGACAATATTTGTATTCAAACTCACAGTTTATGTCGTATTGTACACGACAGTTATGTTAGTAAGTTGTATTTGAATTTATGTACCATGTAAGTGGCGACCCAAGATGGGTGACGTATACCTAATTTTGGGGGCGTCACATTGGGGTCTTATGTAAGACCTCAACTTTTATGAATAAAAATGAATTTTCTATAAATATCATTTTTGAATATTATGGAGTGAATTTAATATAATGTTATAGTTGTGGTAATATTTATAAATTTTGCAAATTACGCAAGTTGTTATATTATATTCGATTGGTCATGGAATATTCGTTTTAACAGGGAATATTCGTATGACGACACAATCATTGGTGGACCCCACAACGGAATTGTTGTCGGATTGAGAAAACGACAAAAATATCTTTTTATAAAAATAACGGCGGAAGTTTTACCGTTAACTGTTGAAACACCCGGTGTTAAAAGTACAGTAATACGCGTGGTTGCATAGTAGCACATGGTATTGATTACTGATGCTTACGTGAGAAGTTACTCAGTTTTGTTTAATTATTGCTCTGATGAATTCTTTTGACATAGTATCTCATGTTATTTGATTCAATTATTGTCGATATTTTATATTTTAGTAAATCAATAATTGAGACGAAAAAGTTATTAATATTATTATTTGCAATATTGACGATGTCTTGAAGTTTTGTCAAGGAGAGGTTTGGTCACCTAATTTCTGGATAAATTAAATTATAAATCTTTAAAAATTTATCCTTGAACTTGTTTTAGTTTTATTGAATTCTTATGTCATTGTCATCATCCTCATGTTTATATTATGGTGAAAGTCATCTGTGGCCTGTAGTGCATATATGGACTTGGTATGATTATGACCAGGGATTATTCGGTATAATCATGACCGTAATGTTACAAATGATGTGGGAAAAGTTCTCATTGGTCGGCAGTGCATTGATGGACAGTTGTTGGCATGATCATGACCATTGATGAATACACGAATATCCTTGGCCCGTAGTGCATGGATAATTTGTGGTTGTGATACTAAAGAATATCCTTGGCCGTAGTGCAGGGGTGATTCGATGATGTGGATTATTTATTAATTTGAGTCTCAGCGATAAAAATGATTAAAAACCTTTTTAAATCATAGGAGATAGTAGATTTTATACTCTACTTGACTCTTCTAATGGATTATTTGCTCCGCTACAATTGAACTTGATGTTTATTATATTTGATCAGTTTAACACTGTTGAAGGCTAACGATAAATTATTCTGCATTATCTTAGTCATAATATTTTTTACTGGGCTAGTTGAGCTCACCCTTTTGCTTTCATTGTTCTCTTTAGGAAATAAGAACGTAGCCGGGACTAGTTGGGGAACGGAGTGACTGTACAGATGACAGTATTAGTAGTCCTCACTATTCTATGAAATAGTGTGATAATAAATGTATTGAGGACTCCATTTAAGTTGAATACTGTCTAGAAGACAATATTCGTATTAAAACTCTCAGTTTATGTTTTGTCGTATTTTACACGACAGTTGTATTCTTAAGTTGTATTTGAATTTTGTACCATATATTTGGCGACTCAAGATAGGTGATGTATACCTATTTTGGGGCGTCACAGTTGGTATCAAAGTTTAGGGATATGATCTATGGCTGAGATGTGAGACAAGAACTAGGAGGGGAGAGACGGGGAATTCCTTCGCTAGTATGACCTACCTAAGTTTAATTGGTATTTAATTGGTCGGTCAGAGTATAGGGATAATATGTTGCATTTAATTAACCCTTGTTTTGTGGCAGTAACTGAAAATGACATCTAAGAATGTTGAGAATAACAATGGAGCACATGAGACCGTTGAGTCACCACAGATTAATAATCAAGATAATGTGCATCAGGAAGGCGACAATCCTCAGGCAAACAACAACACTAACCAAATGATGAA
This sequence comes from Panax quinquefolius, assembly GCA_020205615.1. Classification (NCBI taxonomy): domain Eukaryota; kingdom Viridiplantae; phylum Streptophyta; class Magnoliopsida; order Apiales; family Araliaceae; genus Panax; species Panax quinquefolius. The sequence goes on from CM035158.1 coordinate 60,899,543, forward strand.
TGATGGAATGTTCAGAGGCTTTAAGCAATTCATGCAACATCAGGCGAGAGCGGCTCCTGTCCAAAATACTGGTGAAAACACTGGCAACTCTCGGACGGCCACCACTAAACAATTCAAGGAACTGGGACCACTAGAGTTTTTTGGATAGCCAAAACCACTTAAGACGGAGATGTGGATAAAGCAGATCAACAAGATATTTGATGTCTTGGGATTGCTCTGAGGAGCAAAAGGTTCCCTTTGCCACCTTCATGTTGCGAGCAGAGGCAGATTACTGGTGGGAATCTGTAAAGCGTACTCAACCTGTCGCACTAAAGATGTTTTGGGAGAAGTTCCAAGAACTGTTCAACAACAAGTATTTTCCCGAAAGTATTCGTCACATGAAAGAGGTAGAGTTCATTAAACTAGAGCAAAACAACATGACCGTGTCGTAGTATGAAGCCAAGTTTGCCGAGTTATCCCGGTTTGCGTCCCACTTAGTTGATAATGAGGAGAGAATGACATGGATGTTTCTAAGAGGTTTGAAACCCGAGATACGTTAATACCTTATCTCTCACAAACTTTGCTTGTATTCAGATGTTGTAAATAGGGCTCAGTTATTGGAGCGCGAGAATGAGTCCACTCAACCAAGAGAGAGCAGTCGGCAAAATGATAATACCAGTGGTAGCAGTCATCGAAGCGGTGACAACAAACGTGGAAGGAATCAAAATTCCAGAAATGGTAACCACTTCGGTGGTAATCATGGACAAGACAATAAGAATTGACATTTCAAGAAGAGGAGATTCATCAATGATGGAAAGACATCGGCATCAGCACCCGTTGTTAAGGAAGGAGAACGACCACCTATCATATGCTTCAAATGCGGAGGGGAGGGACATATCAGTCCAAACTGTGCGCAGCAGTCCAAAATGTGTTATAATTATGGAAGAGAAGGTCACCTAGCTCAATTTTATCTTTCAGGGAAGGCAAGTCCAGCTGGGATGGAGGCATGAAAGGCCGTTCCAGAAAAGTCAAAACCAGTAGTTCAAGGGAGAGCATTTATTGTAACCTCCCAGAAAGCAAGGAACCCAAATGAGGTCATCACGGGTAAGCTTATCATAAACTCTAGAAAAGTATATATCTTATTTGATACCAGTTCTACCCATTGTTTTAATTCTCCTACTTGCGCTCGACGTTTAAATTTAACTCCAGAGAAATTTGACTTTGACTTATCAGTTGAAACTCTGTTGGGAGAAACCTTCATTACATCCACTATTTATGAGTCTTGTTTGGTTCAAATTGGTACCCTCACATTACCTATCGGTCTTATTTCATTGAAAATACTTGCATTTAAAGTAATTCTAGGGATTGATTGGTTAACTACTCATCATGCAAAAATTGATTGTTTTCGTAAGGTTGTTAGCTTTCATATTCCTAACCAACCTATTTTGCGAATTCAAGCAACCAAAACATTAAAATCAATCACTGTCATCTCAAGCCATAAAGCTATTCATTTATTAAAAAATGGATGTCGAGCTTTCTTAGCTCATGTCAAGGATTTAAACAAAAATACGTCAGTTTTGAATGATATTTCTATTGTTAATAAATTCCCTGACGTATTCCCTGAAGAACTTCCTGGCCTACCCCAGAGCGTGAAATTGAATTTTGTATCGACCTTGAACCCGGTACAAAATTGCAAGGGATGAAGAGTCATGACTGTCATGTGTTCATGGAGAGACTCATGCCTATAGCATTTCGGGATCTGCTTAATAAACCAATATGGTATGCTTTGACAGATCTTAGTCGTTTCTTCAAAGACTTATGTTCAAAATCATTAAATGAGAAGGACATGTCTGTACTTGAGAAGAACATTGTAGAGATCACGTGTAAACTGGAAAAAATATTCCCACGTGGTTTTTTTGACTCCATGGAGCATTTACAAATCCATCTTACCTATGAAGCTCGTGTTGGGGGTCCAGTTCAATGTAGATGGATGTACCCTTTTGAGAGGGTGATGGGAAACCTTAAGAGGAAGGTGAAGAATAGAGCTTATGTCGAGGGGTCGATATGTGAGGCATATAGTTTCGATGAGATATCTACGTTTGTCTCAGACTATTTTTCAGATGAAGTTTTGACAAAGGCCAATCGAGTATCGAGACATGATGATGGGGGAAATGTTGAACTAAATGGTCGGCTCTCTGTATTTGGTCTATCGGGTCGCGCTTATGGAAAAGGGAAGCGCATATTCCTCTCTGAGCAAGAATTACATGTTGCACATACTTACATTCTTCTCAATTGCGAGGAGATTGACGAATTAGTGAGGTACACATGTAAACTGGATAATTTATATTTTAAGTTGAAAATTTATTACAATATGTTAATGTTTATAACATTGTATAGATTGTACGATGACGAGTTAAAAGTGAAGCATCCCGGCATAACTGATAAAGATATTCAAATCAATCGTGATAAAGAATTTGCAATTTGGCTAAAGGACAAAGTAAGTTTAGTTTCTTAAGCACGACATATATATATATACACTCCATATTAACTATAACTTCATTCAATAAGATGGAGTTTTTTAGGCTTTGACTGATGGATCAACGATTCCGGCTAATGTACAAGTCTTAGCTATGGGACCAAATAGGGACCAAGTCAGCCGCATTGGTTACAAAATAAATGGATGTGAATTTCATACAAAGGCATATGGGCGCGGTAAAAGAACAACGAACTCTGGAGTGTGTGTCCAAGGAGATTGTTACAATGAGCTTGGTCGTGCCTTTTATGGGGAGTTGGAGGAAATCGTAGAGTTGTCGTACAAGGGCACGTATGGGGGTCATATTAACTTGTTCAAGTGTCGTTGGTTTGATTTAGAAAAAGAGATACGTGTTGACAGACATGGAATCGTCGATTGACCTCCATAGGTCTGCGTACTCCAACGAACCGTTTGTTTTACCAACTCAAACAGTACAAGTATACTACACTCCTAGTCCTATTAGGAAAAGGGATAGACCCCCTACAGATTGGCAAGTTATAATTCATACTCCCGCGCGTAGCCGTGTAGAAGTAGTTGATGGGGAGATTTACCAAGAGAAGATGCTTCATAGTCAAACTATAGTAAATGTGGAGGACGATAATGAAGTAATCCAGTTAGATGGTGGAGATGAACCACATGAATTAGATCCTGACTCAATACTTGTGTCAGATGACATTGATACTGAGGAGGAAGAGTTATTTACTGAATCTGACATTGAATCTGAATCAGATGATGGTTATGAATCTGCAATACGTATACAAGGTGATTCTGAATCAGACATTGACACTAGAACAAATGAAATGTATGTTTAGAATTACATATTTTTTATATCATTGTCATGTTTATGTACCTAACTATTTAAATGCAATTTATGTTTATCATCATTTTATATTCATATATATACATGTTTATATCACTGTCATGTTTATTGTCATTTTATATATTCATATATACATGTAATCAAATATAACTCATAATAACATCTTAAAATTTATAATATATAGATGGCTTCTGAAGCAACGCAGAAAAAGCACGGCTTGGGTAGGGGGCCTAATCATGTGCCCAAGGCCCCTACCAATTCGGATGATTGGATTTTTATTCAGATTTGCCCTCCTCCAAATATCACGTACGTCCCGCATCATTTATATATAAGCATTTCAGATTCCATTTATACTTAAGATATATAGAACTTAGATGTAAATTGCTTTAACATATATACTTATCGTTGTGGTAAATTGTTGTATATTATAGTGATTTTTTAGATAATAAGATCGTCAAGTGCATATTACAGCTGTGTTTACAGAATTGGCTTAGACCTGTGATTACGTGGGCGAGCACACCTATCACCCACAAGGATGCTATTTGGGTTGAATTTCAGGTATGTTTTTTTTCATTATGACAGATAATATAATATTCTAAGGATAATTGTTTAGTAATGTTATTATTATTGTTTTATTTGCAGAAAAGGTATAGATGGGAGGACGCGCAGCTTGGTGATACTGAGACATTATTCAGCGAAGTCTGTGAGGTCTGCACCAAAGATAATTTGAATAAAGAACGATAAAAAGCCCTTCACAATGCATTGATCAACCATCCAGGCCAGGGAGAGGATTACATGCACGAGCATAGCCCCTAGTGGTGCACCCAGTCCATATGGACTGAGATGTGTGCCCAATGGAGAGCTGAGAGCTGGGTGAAAAGACGAAAGACTGCCGCCACCAACAGATCCTCGGGTGTACCCGATGGCGAAAAGGCTAAAGGAACATGCAAGGGTGACAGTATTTCACAGTTGCAGCATATCACTTCTAGGGTAAGTATTTATAAGTTTTAATATGTCTACAATCATAAATTGTAGAATATCATATGTTTAGTTAGTACTATTGGAATATGTTTTGTATAGGAGTCTCAGTCTCAAGGTCAGCCTATCCATTGGCTGGATGTGTACGTGGCCACCCGTGATGTTCTGCCTGATGCTATTTAGATAGCGGTAATAAGTTTTAACAACTTTAATCTTATTATTTATCAAGTTTTATGTCATTCTTTAGAATTTTACTAATTTATTTTTAACTATTTAATTGTTAACATGATGACATGATACTTATAAGCGTTTATTGAATGAGCGCTATCCTGAAGGCACTCCATGTCCGCTAATTGATCAAGAGTTGTGGGAGAGGGCGTCTGTTATGAAAAAGAACTACATTAAAGGTCAAGGACAACGATGACGCCCATCCTTCAGTGGCTCAGACAGCTTTGTTGCCCAGTCTTCATAGTCATTGAGTCATCCAGCTGTTCATACTCCGGTTGACTGTGTGAGATCTATATATCGAGATCGAGATCTTCTGAAGTTACTGGGCGGGCATCTGGAGGCTTTGAGTCCTGAAAAGTTAGCTGATGCAGTAGCGGCAACAGCAGCAGCAGCGCAGTATGGGGAGCATGGGGATGGTGACGAGGTAATAAATTTGACGTTGTATATTGTCGTAATATATACCAGTATCAACATAGTTATTATATTTGTAACTTGTTTTATTATTTTGTTAATTACAGGGTGATCAAGGAAGCGATGATGCTTGACGACCGATTTAGTGTTGTTTTGTAGTTATTTGATAAGCTTGTACTTGTATATTCATTCTTTGGATGTTTGTTTGTTACTTAAACATTAGATTTGTGGTTATTTATTCAATTCATAGTGGTTTTTAAAGGTTTATATATATAGTTTATATACTAGTTTGGTGGACGATGGATGTTTATATTGTTATGCACATTGTTTATATTATTGTGTATGTGTTTTGGGATAAAGCAGGTAAAAAATAGGTATAATTTTTTGGAAATTCTGCAAAACAGCAAAAAGCTGGTTTTCAATGTTTTAGAATCAGCGACTGCATGAGGTCGCTGATAGCTATTAACGAATGCTAAGCATTTGAGGGTATCAGCAATCGCCTGCGGTCACTGATAGCAGTCGCTGACATGTAGACCATGTCAGCCTTTGGCCTTGAGCCATGCTGACTCAGCTTAGCGACTGAAATGATGAATTCGGTCGCTAATAGTGATCGCAGATATATCGGTCGCTAATAGTGGTCGCTGATGTGCACACCAAATGACCGATTTTTATTGACGACTATTATTATTAACGATCGCAATCAACGATCTGTGATCCTTGATAGACCCTTTTCTTGTAGTGCTCTTCTTTTACTAGAAGTGGTAGATTCTTTATTGATCATTCATTATCTCCATATATAACTAATTATACCCAACCATACCCTTTGATATACTCTAAGGGTCTTAAGAAATAATTCAAAGTGTGATTCATTATATACAAGATAATATGATGATCTCAAGTCCAAGGATCACTTGTAATACTATCACTACAGGAATTCCTATTGACAAGTAAGTAAAACTCCATTAGGTATTCCTTAGCGAGTCACGTTCAGTGAACATATTCTCCAATAAGCACCTACATACTAGCTTTAGTGTCTCCACATAAATGATCATGAGATCAATCATCCACATCCAATGAGCAAGCAACGTATGTACCAATCTATCTGGATTCACTAATCCCCTTTTTAGTAATCCATTGATTGGGAATATTTTAGTTTTTAAGCTCTCTAAGAATTTAGATCTCATTAACATGATCTCATCATGTTTTTAGAAGCATTGCTTAAAACTATAGGTTTATCACATATTATTAAAACAACAACATGTACATAATTAAATGCCTTTAATAAATAATTCTTTTATTAATAAATAAGTAAGATTGATTACAAAGTATATGCTTTATCATCATACATGATTGGTTTGTATGTATACTACTTTCATTTTGGATGCTAACAAACTGACCGGACCGAATTTAACGGACTGGTTAAGGAATTTAAGAATTGTTCTCATTGTTGAAAAGATTTCTTATATCGTAAATTCGATTGTCCCTTAAAAACTTGCTGAAACAACCTTTGAGGAAGAGATTGCTACTTTTAAGAAGTGGTAAGATTATGCATCTTTAGCTCAATGCATAATGCTCGCATCTACGATTAACGAGCTTCAGCATCAGCATGAAACATGGATGCTCCTGCTATATTGTTGCACCTCCAAAAGTTGTATGGTGAGCAAAGTATGACTGCTAGATATGAGATATCTAAGAAGCTCTTCCGATCTAGGATGACCAAGGGCATTACTGTTGAGACTCATGTCCTAAAGATGATCATTTTAATTAAACATCTTGTATAACTTGGGTTCATCATGGATGGGGAGTTGAGTCAAGATTTGATCTTGCAGTCACTCCCGATACCTTCTCACAATTTGATGTGAATTGTTACATGAATAAGTTGGACGTCAGCTTGCTTGGGTTACTTAACATGTTGAAAACTGCTGAAGATCACTTCCCATCCAAGAAGAACCAAGTCTTACTTATGGATAATTCTTCCAAGAAAAGAAAGAGGCCTAAGGTATTTTCTAAAAAGAAGAAATCCAAGAAGGCTAAGGGAAAGGCGAAAGGAAAAGATAATAAGCAACCTGATCCAGATAGCAAAGGAATCTGCTTCCATTGCAACAAGCCTGGTCACTAGAAGAGGAACTGCAAGGAGTTCCTTTCAGAACAAAAGCAGAAGAAGCTTGGAGAAGCTTCGAATCCTAATCAATGTTTGTTTATAATTGAAATTAATTTTTTTGAAACTCAATCTTCTACTTGGTTATTGGATACCGGCTGTGGTTCTCACATATGTAATAATATACATGGACTAGTCAGAAGTAGAAAGCTGAGCAAGGATGAGGTCGTCCTACGAGTGAGAAATAGAACAAAGGTTTGCATTAGCTGTAGGGACTTATTGTTTAGCACTGCTTATGTGACAAATGAGACTTTTGTAATTAATTTTAAATATTTATTGAATTAAATAAATATTTTGTTGATTTATTTATTGAGTCATATAAATATTTGATGGAATTGTGGTAGATTAAATTAATTAAATGTGTTACATTAATTAAATTAATGAAAAATAATGTTATAATTCAAAGTGTGAATTTAATTGAGATTATTAAATTAAATGAGTTGTTAAATAATTTTAGTGTTGTTCTAATTAATTAAATAATTAATTAGAAATTTATTGAGAATTTAAATTATGTGTTATATTTAATAAATGAGAGTTTTAATTATGTGATGATGTGATTTAATGGGAAATATCTTCTTTAATTTAATTGAATTTAAATAATATTATTTGATTAATTAAAGTGTGACGAATAAATTATATAATAAATAAGTTAATTAAAATAAATGAAAAAAGTGCCTTTTAAAGGCTAGCCAAACGTGCCCTTATGAATGTGGGAGCAGTTAATTGCGCAATGGCTTTAACTGACACCCATGGTGTGTCATTTATTATGTATTACGTATAATAAGTTTATATCAGTTCATTTGGTTAAGTCTGAGAATACAATTACAGAGAGAAAAGAGAGAGTTTGATAGAATTGAGTTTGAGGAAGAAGGCTTGGAGAATCATGTGAGGAATTCCTATCATCTAAACAAGAATTAAAGGGTGATAATTCAAATTCTAATCTTTGTTTATTATGTTCTTAAGTTTTTCCATGAAAACATATTTTAGTTCTTTGTAATTGATATTTTATGGATGATTGTTAGAAATATGGTGTTGTATGTGTTTATAACATATTTTATATCAATTATCCCTGATTTAGAGAAATCAAAATTTATGAAATCTATTAAAGCATGAAGAACTTGAGTTTTGATGATAAATATATAACATGTATGATTTTGGTGTTAAAATTGGGGTTTTGGTTGATGAATTGATTAGATAAGTTGTTATATATATTGACATGTACATATAATCTGTTATATATGAATTAAAAATGATTTTCAGAAGTTAAATTTGTATGAAATAGGCTGTAAAGTAAAGATTTAATTTTTGTTATAAAAAGTACAAAAAGACTAATTTTAGAACCAAAATTAGTGTTCAATCCATGTTGTAATGTGTAAATTGACAATTGATTGTGTTAATATGTTTAAATACGAAAACAATGCATGTTACACGAACTGATTTGGTTAAGAAACGAATCTGTAATGTGATGATTCGCTAAGAATGTCTAAAATGAGTTTTTTTTAGCAAGAACATAAATTTAAAGTGGTTAGATTTGATGAACATGGTTGTTTTGTTGTTTAAAATCGATGTATACATGCTTGGTAATAATTATGTGAAGTCTATGTCGTTTGGGTTTGTTAAATCTACTGATTACTTGTGAAATTCATGAATTTTGTCTCGATGAAACGGTCTGATTGCGAACTATAGAAAGCTCAGATTCTGGTGACCGCATACTGGCGAGCTTTACGAGCTTATTTCTACGCCTATCTGGGCATCCGTCCCGGTGGGCCATCTTTCTATATAAAACCCTGCCCCGACGGGGGTAGCAGAGTTGGACAATTTTAGTTTTTCTCGTGTACAGTCCACTATATGTTAGTCTAACCTAGTCTAACGAACATAATAATGTGTTGGACATGTAATAGGATGTCATATCAGATTGTTAACATACATGTGATGAAATTATATGATAAGTTGATAAGTTGTATAATGGCTAAAAGTGATATCCATAAGAAAATGTAATGATATTCAAACTTAAGATGTGAGACTTCAGGCTTGTATATGAGACTGATGGTAATGAGCAGAACTTAAACTAAGTTAACAAGTTGTGTTAAAAGAGAGAACTAAACCTATGAGGTTAATATGAATGTAACTAATGAATGTTGTTAATGCATATGGTATGTGTGTAGGACTTGTGGTGAACATGAGTAGTAATCATTTAGCCTACGCACAAGGTAAATTTTTGAACCCTAATCTTACGTTAAGCACATTTCCAAATCCTAATTTTACATTGAGCAAAGTTCTTATTCTATGGCATGTTATGCTTGAGCAAGTTTTCTGATTCTAAATTCCATTGAGCAAGTTATTAAGCTTTTTTTATCATTAAGCAAACTTCGTATTCCTGTTTCAAATTGTTCAGAACTTACTCACTCAAGTTCATGATTCCTAATGTAATGTTCTAACTCTTTTAAAATATTACTCTGTTATACAATGTTCATTCAATTGTATAGAGTTGAGATTCAATCCATGATTTGAATATTGATTTTATTATTGTATTAAACCTTGAATAGATAGTGAATCCTTATTGATTCAACTAATCCTTAGTTGATGATTATTGAACTCTAAATTAACCTTGAGATCGATCCAAACCAAACTTCCTTTGGTGCGGACTCTAATGTCAAAGCTGAGATGAACAACCTTGCTACAAGGGATTATGTTACACGTTAGTTTTAAGATGTTGTGCGCATACATGGTATGTAGGGCTGATCCCCCTAAGTATGAGAAGTTAGGTCTATTTAGTCTTACAACTGTTAAATTTTTAGAGTAGAAATACTTAATAACCTGGAACATAGTTCATGGTCTTGTGATCCTCAGTTGTACTTTTGATTCCTGTTCTAATCTTGATTCAAAAGCCAAGACTTCTTTTGGTTCAATATCAATTGTTTATTCGCATGTTATTATTATTATTCTATTATTAAAATTGTGGGCAATTGTTACTCACTCTTACATAATAACATTGTAGCTAAGATTGACAAAGTTGATGAGTCATCCACAAGTAAGGGCAAGGGAAAAGCAAGCAAATGATAAAGACTCATTTAATATTTGTGAATGTTTATATTAAGACCTATGATGTAATGATTAAGACTTATTTGTTTATGATGTTTCCGCATTTGATGTATTAAGGTTAGATAACGTGGGATTTTATTTTTTTAAGATGCTGTAACCCTATATTGGGAGGATTTCTATTTTAATTTTATTATTATCATTATTATGGGTAGTTAGATGTTAATTATTTTGTTGAGTGAACACCAAATCTGAGGGAAATTTGAGTACCAGGATTTGGGGGTGCAATAGGTTGGTATCAGAGCTGTAGGTTATAAACCATAGGTGGGTGAAAAACCTTAGGTAGTAACCTTATAGGAGATTGAGAACGTAGTGGTGATAAACTCTTATCGAGTTCTAAGAAATGAATTCCTTAATTCATTGAATATAATAAAAGACTTTATGTGCTTATGTGATAAACTTATGTGCTCGCGAGTATCGATTAGTAACTAAAACTTAAAACTATGTTATCAGGATGTCAGATGTTGGAGGATCTAGTCGAGTTGGGGAGGAGGAACCAGAAGTACCTAGAGAGGAGGAGCCCCAAGACATCCATGTTGTCCAGGAACAGTTGGTACAGAGAAATCCATCTCCATTGATCACTATTGTGGGTAAGAAGCATGTGTCTGAGACTGATCCGGAGGAAGATCCTGAGGAGGAAAAGGAGGAAGATGAGTTCCCACCAAACTCTATTGCAGCTCAGATGTATGACGAGGTGTATGACCGTAACATTGAGCTTCAAGATAGAGTCAGAGAATTGGAGGAGCTGGCAGATGGACGTCAGAACACTATAGGTCAGAAGAATGAGGAAATCCAAGGTCTTGATGCACGTCTTGGAAATATGGAGTGGAAATTAGTTCACTTAGAGGGTGACAATGAGCAGTTGATGGCAGAGGTTGCAAAGCTGAAGGATGATCTGAGAGAGGAGTCCGCCAAGCAAGCCAGAACGGAAGATTCTTAAAATCTAATTACACACAACACGCAAGTATACGCGTTCAACAAGTAAAAAAGTGTAAGTAGAGTATCGTTCCCACGAGGAATTGTTTAATAAAAATCACCAAGTACTAACACGTAACCAACTCAATCTTATCTAAACGAATGAATTTCAAATTATATAATTAAACTACTATTAAATTCCACTAGTTAAATTAAGATTACGGAGATTTAAGATCACAACTTCACTTATTGCTTCATTTAAGTTAACAAACTTCTCATCAATTATTCTCTATCCTGAATTTTTAATCAAGAACACTAAAGCAGATAAAACCACCTCTCGATGCATAATACACATACTCAGTTAAATCCACAGATGATATAATTAAGCAAGACACCCTAATTAACTAATCCACTATATCTATATGTGAATTACAATTAAAAAGGATTTAAAGCACAAGTTCTTTATAAGATTACATATGGCGTAAAGGCATATCTCTATCCTAAACACGAATCATGAATTCCATAATCACAAACACATGTTATAATGATCAGATCTAAATCTATACTTCATCTCTTAAGTTCATATAGATTATCACGGTAATTAATGGCCAATAAATTAAACAATTAAGTCCAAATCACAATAGACAATCCTCACAATAGAACATAGAAAATTATAGTGAAACATATTAAAATAAACTACACAATAAGATCCATTGTAATCTCAAACAAAGAATTAGTTCATTGAATTAAAACTAAGAATCCACAGTTGAATACACATTAAAAGACAAAACTAAGAGTAGAGTAAAGAATAAATCTATTGTCAACAAATCTCCATCTTCCTCAAGCTCCTGCTCTTGATCTTCAATGGTCTCCAAGTTGCATCAATCTCGCACTATCATAAGAACTAGGGTTTTGCTCCTAATCTACTCTAATCTAATCTAATGGAATCCTCCAAAACTAGCCTATATATCCAAGTTAAACTCAAGTATTTAAAGTTATAATGGATACCCTAGCAAGTTAGGCAACTAAGAATCCTATTCTAGCTCAAATTGGACATTAAATAACCCAAATCAGCTATTTTCCTGCCGATCGACGCGCCCCATGTTATTCCTAGGCCATTTCGGGCGCGCTTCGCGCTACTATAGCAGAAAATTTGTAGGCCCAGCGTGCCCCGCAACATTTCTAGAGCAGCCCACGCTACTCTATTTTCTGCTGCAGTGTCCTTTGGTAAAATAGGCATAACATTTGATCCACTAGGAGTTACGGGACTTGCCACCTATCAAATCGAAGATATCGACGAGATCTACAACTTTCATTCTTTAAGATTTGACAGATTCGGGACGGATAAAGGTCCAAATTGGTCTTGAAGTAGATGATATGTAAATGACAAGCATGACAACTCTTAGTTTTGATCTTTGTTGATAAAAAGGCCATAACTCTCGCATCCGAGCTTCGATTGGGATGATTCAAGATGTTCCAGAAAGCTAAGAAGTAGAGCTACAATAAAATTCAAGTTCCAAGCCAAGAAAATGCAACCCATTTAGTGTTAAAAGCCCTGCAATCTTCCCTTCGTGCACTTGCTTGCGTATTTTAGTCCAAAAGATGTCCAAATTTCTTTTCCTTGCTTCTTCATGCGAATGTCATGTCATAGCCTACAAAATAACATAAAATGTATGAAATGAACACACAATGCATGCAAAGTAGCTATGAAACATAGGTTTAAACAATTAATTCAAGTAATATATATCGGATAAGTAGGTATAAAACCTACTTATCAAATACTCCCAAACTTAAACAGTTGCTTGTCCTCAAGCAAAAACACAAAACAACAATGTTATGCAATGCAACTAATCTACATGCATACAAATCCAGCAGTAATGACAGAAACAAGTCTATTCAACTGGCCTTAGAGAAATCAAGTAAACATGAAAATACATCATATCAAAACAAATCATTAACTTCCCAATCAATCAACAAATCTTAAACTGTTATCACTAATATAGTGCATGTGTGCTCCACGACAATGTTAACTGATATAAAATCAAATTTAACACATAATAAGTCTCTTCGAAGGCATCATACAGTGTAAACTCAAGAAATCCAAAAACAAGTTAGATCCAACTAAAATCAAACAATTACCAATATCGAGGGTCAACATGGGATATTTATGCTTTATTTTTCGTCTACGGGGGCATTTTGCACTTATTTCCCATTTTATTCATTTTTTTCTTTTGGTTTATATACACATAGCTATGCAATGTCTTATTCCCTTAGGCTTTTCAATGCTACCTTAACGAGCTTTCGACCAACGACTACCAGACCATTAAGACCTTAGGGCGCTAGGTGTAAAGACAATCCCCTCGGGCTTACTTACTCAAGTAACAAAGGCAACAAAACTAGACAAGTACGCCACAGTGTTTATTCATACTTTCTTTTTTCTTTTTTTTCTCTATTTTTTTTTCCTTTTTTTCTGTTTTTTATAGCTTATATACCCCAAATATTTCCCCAAACTTAGGTTCTTATCTAACTTTAGCCATCACTACTTGTTCTTGTCATTCTTTCATTCAAACTAGCATTATCCTTTAGAGTCTCATTATGTATCAATTTAAACTCAATCAATCAACAAGTTGTTTTTACTGTGCTATCTTTAGTATACAAGTTTTAAATAGAAAAAGACTCAATTCATAACAAGAAATCACATCAACGCTCTAATAATCAGTATTATACTTGTCTACCCAATTCTAATCTCATTATTGGCCAAAACAAACTGTAAATATCAAACAGCTGGACTCATGCAAGATGTACTAAATGCTATATAAACATAGTAAAAATATTATTTTTTTTCCAAGAAACTAAATGTAACTATATGAACTACAATGTAAATAACTAACTATATGTAATACGACACTAAAATGTCCCCCCAAACTTAAAATAGATATTGTTCTCAATGGCTAAGATAGGAAAAATTAAAAGAGAGGACTTCCCTGAAAATACAAAGATGTTCCTCCTCATTCGCTAAGTCACGAAGAAGAATAGGCCAGACACATTAGAATAAATCGGGAACCACACTTGAGTTGGACTTGACTAACATTGCAGTTAAACCACTTTGAACGCCTAGGATTTCCGAAAGTACATTGCGACCCATGATATGTATACTCGAGACGGCCGCACCCGTGTTATGGGGTCGATGGGTTCTGAGTATTGCAGCGCCCTCACTTTGTGTCTATGCGTTAGGTGGCGCGGCCCGCGCTATGGGGCCAGTAGCTTAGTGACTCTATTTTTCTTGCCTTACCTGTGAGCATACCATTATGGAGTCATTATTCGTTGAAAACTAAATATTTGAGCTAGACTATAAACTAAAATATAAAGAATAAATAAGGAAGAAAAGGTTTAGAGCTTGGGTTCCCTCCCAAGTAGCGCTAGTTTTAACGTCGTAAGCCCGACTTTGTCTGGTCAGAACTATCCAATTCCTCTTCGATAATTGAGGAACCCTCCATCCATCGGAAACAATGTAACTTTTGGTAGGTTCCCTTTTATGATGGGTATCGAATTAAAGTCACCTAGCATGCTTTGTTTAAATAAGTGCCCAATTGAGAATGTTGAATAACTAGGTGCTTTGTCATCCGTTGAGTCTATGATTAGATTGGGGCTTTGAGGCTTGTAAAGCACAACGAGCTCTTCTTCTATCTTCTCTTCCTCATCCCACCATGGCTGCACATTTGTAATAGCTCTCATATGATAAAGAGCCTTGCCGACGACATGGCTACCAATCGGACAAGGTTTTGTAAATCTAACCAGATCCTTGAATTTTGGTGAAGAAGGCACTTGGGGCATAAATAACATAGGCTCGTCATCGTTGGTATCCATAGTTAGTTCTTCGCTGACCTTGTTTTCATTATCCCCACTTGTCTCCTCTTTTTCAACATCTCGTGGCTCATCTAGTTGTAAATTTGGCTCGGGCACTTCATTAATCTCAGAATCCTCGTCATAACACCAATTGTTTTAAGCACAGTTGTTCAAGGCTTTAAGCATTTGATTCATCTGGTTCTGCAAATTTTGAATTAATATCTCTTGATTCTAAATTTACCGCTCTTGATTAATCCTCCTTTCCTCATTTGATGGTACAAACTTGGACAACAATTCCTCCAACCCCGAATTATCTGTCTCAATTTTGGAATCCATGTGTTGAGGACCAAGGTTTGAAGTAATGATGAGTTGTTCCATCCGATTATTAAAATTTTAGGTTGACAACTCTTGGCTAATCCTCATCTCCTCTAGGTTTGCTATGCCCTTCAATATTACATCCCTCGGATTTGGCTTTTCATTTTGTGGCAAGGGAGGTGGACATGAAAATTTTGGTGTGTATGATGGATTTGGAGCATAGTATTGGTCTTCATAATTGTAGCTCCATGACGAATCTGGGTGATACCCCAAACTTGATGATAATTGGTGGGATAAGCATAATTGTTGGGGTAATCACCGCCATACGGTACCGACTTAAAACTGGTGGTACATTGATGACTCGGATAATTTCCAGCACAATAATAACAAGTAACCGCCACAATTTGACAACGTTGTGCTGCAAAAGCGTCCAACCTCCTCGAAAGTGTCTCAATCTGTGTTGATAATGCAGAAATTGTCGCGAGTCCATCAATCTCCGCTCCCCTTTGCTGAGTCATTTTCGTATACGGCCATTCATAATTAAATTCCGTCATGGTATCTGAAAAGAAAGAAAGAAAAAATAAAAAGAGAATTAAATATAAAAGTAAAAATATTTAAATTAAGATTAATTTGATAGAAATTAATATTGGTAAATAATTATTAAATTAATTCCCCGGCAACGGCGCTAAAAACTTATTTGGTAAATTCTAATTACGCACAACACGCAAGTATACATGGTCAACAAGTAATAAAGTGTAAGTAGAGTATCGTTCCCACGGAGAATTATTTAATAAAAATCACCAAGTACTAACCCGTAACCAACTCAATCTTATTTAAACGAATGAATTTCAATTTATAATTAAACTACTATTAAATTCCACTAGTTAAATTAAGATTACGGAGATTTAAGATCACAACTACACCTATTGCTTCATTTAAGTTAACACACTTCTCATCAATTATTATATATCCTGAATTGTTAATCAAGAACACTAAAGCAGATAAAACCACCTCTCGATGCATAATACCCATACTCACTTAAATCCACAGATGATATATTTAAGCAAGGAACCCTAATTAACTAATCCACTATATCTCTATGTGAATTATAATTAAAAAGGATTTAAAACGCAAGTTCTCTATAAGATTATATATGGCGTAAAGGCATATCTCTTGATTCTGAATTGACCGCTCTTGATTAATCCTCCTCTCCTCATTTGATGCTACGAACTTGGACAACAATTCCTCCAACCTAGAATTATCTGTCTCAGTTTTGGAATCCATGTATTGAAGACCACGGGTTGATGTGGGGATGAGTTGTTCCATCTGGTGCTGAAAATTGTGGCTCGATATTTCTTGACTCATCATCCTCTCCTCTTGGTTTGCTATGACCTTTGACAGTAATTCCTCCAAATTTAACTTTTCTTCTTGTGGCAATGGATGTGGATATGAGAATTCTGGTGTGTATGTTGGATTTCGAGCGTAGTATTGGTCTTGATAGTTATAGCTCCATGAAGAATCCGGGTGATACCCCCAAACTTAATGATAATTATCGTATGCATACTCGTTGAGGTATTCACCACCATGTTGTCCCGGCCCAAAACTAATGGTGCATTGATGACTCGGATGATTACCAGCACAATATTTGCAAGTAACTGCTATCCTTCGATTACATTGGGCTGCAACAACGTCCAACCTCCTCGAAAGTGTCTCAAGTTATGCTGATAATGCAGAAAATACATTGAATCCATCAATCCCTATGTCTCTTGGTTGAATCATATTCAAATATGGCCTTTGATAATTGCATCCATCCATGGTACCTAAAAAGAAAGAAAAATAGGAAGAGAATTAAATAAAAAGAAAAAAAAAAGTTTAAATTAAGACTAATTTGATTGAAGCTAATATTGGCAAAAATATATTAACTAATTCCCCGACAACGGCGCTAAAAACTTGTTGGGTAAAATCTAATTACGCACAACACGCAAGTATACGTGGTCAACAAGTAATAAAGTGTAAGTAGATTATCGTTTCCACGAGGAATTGTTTAATAAAAATCACCAAGTACTAACTCGTAACCAACTCAATCTTATCTAAATGAATGAATTTCGAATTAAATAATTAAACTACTTTTAAATTCCACTAGTTAAATTAAGATTACGGAGATTTAAGATCAAAACTTCACTTATTGCTTCATTTAAGTTAACATAATTCTCATCAATTATTCTCTATCCTGAATTGTTAATCAAGAACACTAAAGCAGATAAAACCACCTCTCGATGCATAAAACTCATACTCATTTAAATTCACAGATGATATAATTAAGCAAGACACCCTAATTAGCTAATCTACTATATCTCTATTTGCATTACAATTAAAAAATATTTAAATCACAAGTTATCTATAAGATTACATATGGCGTAAAGGCATGTCTCTATCCTAAACACGAATAATGAATTCCATCTATGCATAAATCACAAACACATGCTATCATGATCAGATCTAAATCTATACTTCATCTCTCGAGTTCATATAGATTATCACGGTAATTAATGGCCAATAAATTAAATAATTAAGTCCAAATCACAATAGACAATCCTCACAATAGAACATAGTAATTGATAGAGAAACATATTAAAATAAACTACACAATAAGATCCATTGTAATCTCAAACAAAGAATTAGTTCATTGAATTAAAACTAAGAATCCACAGTTGAATACACATTAAAAGACAAAACTAAGAGTAGAGTAAAGAATAAATCTATTGGCAGCAAATCTCCATCTTCTTCAAGCTCCTGCTCTTGATCTTCAATGGTCTCCATGTTGCTTTAATCTCCCAATATCATAAGAACTAGGGTTTTGCTCCTAATCTACTCTAATCTAATTGAATGGAATCCTCCAAAACTAGCCTATATATCCAAGTTAAACTCAAGTATTTATAGTTAGAATGGACACCCTAGCAAGTTAAGCAACTAAGAATCCTAATCTAGCTCAAATTGGACATAAAATAACCCAAATCAGCTATTTTCCCATCGACCGGCGCGCCCCACGTTGTTCCTAGGCCATTTTAAGTAGCGTCCGGCCATCATCTTTATGCGAAAAAGTGCAAGAGCCCAAAGACGCCCCGTGCCATTTCTAGCGCGGCCCTGCTGCGACGTCCTTTAGTAAAATATGCATAACTTTTGATCTGCTAGGAGATAATGGGCCTGCCACCTATCAAATCGAAGATATCGACGATATCTACAACTTTCATTCTTTGAACTTTGACAGATTCGGGCTGGATAAAGGTCAAAATTGGTCTTGAAGTAGATGTTATGTAAATGGCAAGCATGACAACTCTTAGTTTTGATCTTTGTTGATAAAAGGTTATAACTCGTGATCCGAAATTGCGATTGGGATGATTCAAGATATTCCAGAAAGCTAAGAAGTAAAGCTACAATAAAATCCAAGTTCCAAGCCAAGAACATGCATCCAATTTAGTGTTAAAAGCCCTGCAATCTTCCCTTCTTGCACTTGCTTACGTAGTTTAGTCCAAAAGATATCCAAATTGCTTTTCCTTGCTTCTTCATACGAATGTCGTGTCATAGCCTACAAAATAACATAAAATATATGAAATGAACACAAAATTCATGCAAAGTAACTATGAAATATAGGCTTAAGTAATTAATTCGAGTAATAGATATCGGATAAGTAGGTATAAAACCTACTTATCAGGAGGCTTCCTAGCGAGTAGATGTAGCCAAGGAAGAGGTGCAAGCAAAAAAGGTCAAGATGGTGGAGATGGATTGTGCATTCAACACTGTAATGAACAAATCTCAGGATCGAGTTATGTACTATCTAATTCAGTTTGAGGACTTACCTTGGTATATGCTGGATCGTAGAACGCTGTTTCGTATCATGGAAGAAGAGCGTAGAGAAGCTGCTCGACGTCTTACTAGGCCTTGATAGGAATAGTATGAATTATGTTAATGTCTATGTTAGTTAATCATGTAAATTCCAGTGTAAATATAAGTAATGGAATATGATGATTTAATCTTGAAGATTCGTTATCTCGGGATAGTTGATGTAAATAGCAGTGTTGTTATCTCTTTATGTTTTAAAAAGTTATTAATGAATGAAATATTAATGTTTATTCAATATGTTATGTGTTAAATAATCTTAAAATGTTTAACTTAAGCCTTAAATACTTAATAGATTGAGTAATGATTTAATAAGCGTGTATCTTAAACAGAAAATGCCGCCAAGAAGACACCCAACTCGTCAACAAGCTTAAGAAGAATCCACAAACATCAACCATAACAACAACGACAATGCCAACGCCAATCCTGTTCATCAGTTGGTAACCCTATTAGCTGGAGCACTTGCGAATGAGTGATAAGTGGGTTTTATACCTATAAATTGTGTTCCTCTTTGGACTTAAATAGTGTTTAATCCAGTTATTTCTATACAATTTTACGTATTTTTGTGTTTGTTTTGTATTTAGGTTTCATTATGTGTTAACAAAGATATATGGTGGCAAAGTTGTCGGACTTGAAAGAAAAAGAAAGGAAATCAGAAAGTGTGCAGTTTTGATACCCCCGTAGGGGCGAGTGTGACGCCCCCAAAATAGGTATACATCACCCATTCCGAGTCGCCAAATATATGGTACAGAAACAACTACAACTTTTATTAATACAATTGTTGTGCAAAATACGACAACACACATGCTGTGAGTTTAAATACAAATATTGTCTTCTAGACAATATCCACACTCAAATAAGTCCTCATTACATTTATTGATACACTATTTTACAAAAATAGTGAGGACTGCTAAAACAACTATCTAGAACCATCACTCTTTACCCCGACTGGTTCCTGCTACATTCTCACCTCCTGAGAAGAAAAATGGAACAAAAAGGAAAAGGATGAGCTCAACTAGCCAAGTAAAGAATATTATGACTAAAATAAAGAACAATAATTTATCGTTAGCCTTCAACAAATCAGATAAAATATAATGGACAACCAGTTTTAGATCAATATTCGCAGTGGAAATAACAATTCCTTAGAAGAGTTAAGTAGATAATCAAATCTACTATCATCTATGAATTTAAAAGTCCATCATCAATATTTTATTCATGTAACATCAATCAATATACATCTTGCATCAATTATTCATCTTTGCACTACGGGCCAAAGATATTCATTTGTATCACCAGTTAGTCATGTTCATCTCAACACCTGTTCATCTTTGAACTACGGGCCAAAGATATTCATCAAGTAATCATTCATCTTTGCACTACAGGCCAAAGATATTCATCAAGTATCACCATTAATGACTGAGGACGATGAAAAATATTTTAGAGAACGAATTCAGTGAGATAAAAGAACAAGGATTAGGAATTCGTACTTTAGATGAACCAAGTTCAAAAACGCTCCATAATAAACCATAGTGAAGATAAAAACATGGATTCAATTTCAAGAACAAGGGTCACAACAGAAAATTTGAAAGGAAGAAATTTTTTTTTTCTTTTGTGAAAACGATGTGAAGTGAAACGATTTTCGTGAAAAGACCTATGAATAGTACTCGTGAATAAGAATCGTGAAGGCATGACCGTGAAACGATGCACCGTGAAACGAGACCCGGTCATGAAAAGTTCCAAATTTGATTAAAAGTTCAGACCAATATTCCTATGAAATGATATTAGAAGAAGCAAAATTTCTAATCATTTCAGGAATTATAGAAGCAATACTTAACATATTAAGTTCAAATTTAAGAATACGAGATGAAATAATATTGCTTACGTAATATGGAGTATGAAAGAAAATAATATTTCTCACGAGTATTGCAATAAAATAATATCCTTTACCTTAGTAGAAACTGGATTTAACTGGAATATCAGATATTATTCTGAGAAAATCTTCCGAAAAAACTATGCTCAAAGTATTCTTATACTCAAGAAAAATACTCACAATACTATAGTAAAAGTGCTTTGAGATTTCTGGTGTAATTTAGGATGGAGGGTTGCCCTCCTATTTATAGCAACGGAGGAAGGAAAAAGAAACAGATAAAGAGCCTAACATTTTTTTCCTCCTCTACCTAATATCCTGCCTAACATGCATTCTCATATTTCAAATGGGTGAGGGCTACCCTTTGAAACTAGCTTGTAGGAAAATCATGCCTAATTCACATTTTCCATATGTTGGGGCCACATTTTGAAATGATTTAGCATAAAACCTACCACCCACCAGGAAAGAAAAAACAACAATAGGGGCCACCCTTTGAAAAATGTTTTGCAGGAAGAAAAATAAGCCATCTCTGAAGAAAAAGGAAAGGACGGCTTACTGTGTTTCTTTTGAAAACAAGTTTGCTTTGTAGTTAATACTCCACCACCAACCAACTTAGGAAAATAACGGACAAGCTATACAATTTGCTTTCTCCTTTTCTTTAATCACATTTATGTAATATATATATATATATATAGACGAAATGAAAGATAAAATGACTTACAATTAACTCAAAACATTTAGAGAAGAGAATGAGGGGTTAAGTAGGCTAATAGTGGTAGAAACTAAAGATTAGTCTGAGAAGGAGCTCAGAGACTTTCTAAGTTTCGAAGTCTCTTTATCTTCCATACAGACCCTCTTACCTATCAGTGATTTTACTAATTAGGTCAATCAACAAAGAACTCTCTTCATCATCTTTGTTGATTACATTAACTCTTTTATTGCAACAATGTTCAATTCAATTATCAGCACAAATAGTGACTTCTTCAGCATCACTACTTGATTCTTTATTACTGTCAGTATTAGAGAAATAAGAGAACGATGTCAGCAATGATGAAAATACCATTTGGGGGGGGGGGGGGGGCGGAAGCAAGGATTAAAAGAGAATAACAGAGTAGTGCATATAACACAATTAATTCACTAAATAAAAATAGTTTTATTGATAATTGAAATATTTATAGACGAAATGAAAGATAAAATGACTTACAATTAACTGAAAACATTTAGAGAAGAGAATGAGGGGTTAAGTAGGCTAATAGTGGTAGAAACTAAAGATTAGTCTAAGAAGGAGCTCAGAGTCTTTCTCAGTTTCGAAGTCTTGAATGCCAAATGAGTTCAGTTTCCTTTTATAGATCAAGGAAAGAGAACTGTTACATTAACTGGGGTAAAGTAAGAAACAAATTACTTAAGCAAAAACATTTTACTTAATTAAAAGCAAAAGTAAAAGCAAAGGTAAAAGTACAGACATATTACTATTAATGAACAGTGACTACTTTTACTATTGATGAACAGTGCTACAGTGCTGACTTTTTACTATTCATGGACGCTTTCGGCAACTTTTGACGAAGAGGCCAACAAAATTTGACTCAGTAGATGCTTTTGGTGAAAAAGAAAGAGCATCTTCTCGATCGATTGACCGCAGGCAAAGCGCGTATGGATCGGGTCTGCTTTGGGGAAAGCGATTCTTCGAATAATCGATCGCTGAAAGCGGTGTTGGTGCCGGAGCAGTCTTTGGAGTTATCTTGTGGATTTCAGGCGAATGGATCCTGAGCATCCTGTAGGTTGATGGTGCCATATGGATCATATTGACCATCATCCTCTGCAAACTAGCTAACTGAAGCTGAGGAAGAAGAATGAATAGAAGCTTCCTCGTGTAACTCGTCAATTCTTTTATTGAGTGCTTGGGCAATTAACTTCAATTCATTACTGGAGCAATCTTTGAAATCTGAGACCTTATGGGAACAAGTTGAACCTGTAGGACTGACTCTGGGTTCTTTTGACTTAGACTCTTTGGGTTTGGATTCTTTTGATTAACTGGAAGGCTCTTTAGAAGAAACTGGAAGAACCTTGAGAGGGGTTGTGGGAAATTCTAACTGAACTTGACTGACAATCCTGTTGATATCAAACTTATTCCGCCACTTAACGAAAAAACGACGGGAAAGAAGAGGAAATGGATCAAAAGAGGGGGTGACTATGTACTGAGGATCAGTTACTTTAGGAGGAGTATTAATTTCATACTGCCACCTAAGAATCCAGGGGATTTTATATTTACTTACGAATAGAAGGACTGAGGGAATGCCTTCATATTTAGGATTGGGTTTACTGTGACTACAGAAATGGTTAAATTGAACTTTTAGGAGATCTGGAAGGAGATCATAAGTGGAACCGAACCTCGTGCCACCAATGAATGAGCGAACCGTAAAGGAATTGACTCTTGAACTTGTGGTGAACTAGAAAAACCACGAATGACTATTTGACTCATTTTGGTGAATAAAAACTTTATGCCATGCTTCAATATAATCATAATAACAATAAGAGTTATTTTGACTAGAGAGTTGCATGAGCTCAGAGGGGTGATCTCCCCATTCTGCAAGTGAAATAAATTGTTTAATATACAAAGAATGATAAAGCATTTTGGATTTATCATTATTTGCATAAATTGGTTTAATGAATTTTGATTCTATTTCAATAAGAATATCCTTATAATACACAAGGGATTTATAAGGAGCAAGAGGTTGGAAATGCCATCCAGGGGGAAAGAACTGGGCGGCCAAGTTGATTGGGTCAGTTATATTTTTCATCATGGGTTCAATGTGAAATAAATGGGTTGTCCATTTGTGAATATATTCAGAATGAGGGTTGTAAGACCCCAAAATTTTTTAAATAAAAAGGAATTTCCTTTATTTATTATTTTGAAATAGTAAGGGTGGATTTGATTAATGTGGTTAGTTATGGGTAAAATCGTAAATATTTGAATAAGCAAGTGGTGATAAAATATTCATTATCGTCGGGGAATATTCGTTTGGTCGTGGAATATTCATACTATCGGGGAATATTAAATATTTACAGTAGCGATCTTTTGTGGCCCCATAACTGAAAGCGATTGGATGAAGAAAAGCGACAAATATAAGTTGTTTATAAATAACTGGCGTAGTTATTACCGAATTATCTTTGTTGGAATACCCGGTGGTTAAAACACACTAATCGCGTTGTTGACAAAGAGTAGCACGAGATTGCACCAATTATTGATTCTTACGTAAGAAGGCACTACTCAATAATTATTACATAAGAATTATTCGTCAGGTATTTTATTTTATTGATTCAATAATTCTTTGCATTAATATTTTATATATTCTGCTTTTTCAATAAATTGTCATTACACAAGATATTTTCCATTATCTGAGCAATAATTCATATTATCTGAATAATATTATTAGAAAACATTATTGGCAATGTCTAGAAAGTTACATCTAAGGAGAGGTTTGGTCACCTAATTAAGGCATGAAGAAGGAGAGATCCTTATCGAAAGCCCTCTTTTCACGAGAACTACACGGTCACAAAGATCTTGTGATTCTGTAATATTATTTGTGAATAATTAATTATTAATTTATATGATAAGAAAAATATTGATTTTATGTGGATATAGATGGAGAAAATTTTTAAAATGACAATTGTTGAAAATTAATATTTTATCATTTTACGATAAAATAATTCATTTAAATATATTATTTTAATAATATATTAACGGTGATATTTTTATAATGAATGAGGGATATATGAGTATATGAGGAGGAAGAGTATTTTGTGGCATTAAATGATTAACACATGTTTTGTGTGTGGTGGACCCCATTTCTTGACTAAAATTTGATTATAGCACAGTAAAATCGTCTAGTTTGTGGATTTTGGTCAATTTCTGCATTTGGAATTTGGAAAACTTTTTACGCAAAGTTGTAGAGAATTGAATTTCCTATAAAAAAACACGCAAGATTGAATTTTCTGATAAAAGGGCTATTTATTATGAATTATTGAAGTTTTGAGTTCAAATAATTGATTTTGGGAGTTTTAATTAATTATTTTGAGAAAAAACGTTTTTGGTGAGTTTGTGAACCTCATTTAACATGTGCTATGGCTGAAATCAGATTTCAAAGGTGGGCTAAGGAATTTTGTTTATAAATAATATTATTATATTCAATTTTTCGCTTTGGTGTTCTAAGCAATTTCCTATAAATAGGTGCTTAGGTTAGAATTGAAAATCACACCGTAAATCGAAGTTTTTCTCTCTATATTATCGAAGCGTATTCTTGTGAGTATTTTGAGTATACTTTGAGTATTGCTATCTCTGGTGCAAGTTCAAGTCATAGCGTATATCCTGTTTCAACTAAAAATCTTGTCTTTCGAGGTAAGAGATGTTATTTTCTTCTCAAATGATATTATTTCTTCAATATCATTATCTTTGAAATATTGGTTGGAACTTTTATCAAATTTGGAACTTTTTTCATGTCGGGGGTTACTATTCATGAGTTACTATTCACGAAAGTACTATTCATGAAGCGTGAAGATGTTTTTTTGTGGAATTTCTATCTTTTGGTGTCTGAGTTACTATTCACGATACTGGCAAGCCTTTATTCACGATACTCAACACTATCCACGAATATTTAAGACTATTCAACCTAAAAATGAAAATTTTTCTTTTCGTCTAAAATATCTATTCTGGATACTAGCTTTGATTGTATCCATGTTTTGATCATTCTTGAATTTTACACCCCTATGATTATTTTTGAGGTATTTTTTTTGGACGTGAATAAAACAAAGTACGAATCCTTAATCCTTAATCCTTGTCGTTTTGTTTCACTGGATTCGTTTCTTTAAAAATATTTTTCATCATCTTCAGTTTTAAATGATGATATTATGGAATATCTTTTGGCCGTAGTAAAAGATGAATGATTTCTTGATGAATATCTTTGGCCGTAGTAAGGTAAAGATGAGCAGTTGTTGAGATGAAACATGACCGATCGATTAATATCTTTGCCCGTAGCAAAAGATGAGCAGTGTTTAGATGAACATGACCGGTGATGAATATCTTTGGCTCAGAGTGCAAAAGATGAATATTTGATTCGAGATATATATTGATTGATGTTATAGGGATAAAATATCGACGATGAACTTTTAAATTCATATATAGAAGATAGTAGTTTGCATTCTCTACTTAACTCTTCTAATGAATTATTATTTCGCTGCGAATATTGATTTAAAATTTGTTGTCTATTGTATTCTATTAGATTTTTCCTGTTGAAGACTAACGATAATTTGTTGTATATTATCTTAGTCATAATATTCTTCTATCGGGCTAGTTGAGCTCACCCTTTTCCTTGTTGTTCCATTTTTCTTCTCGGGAGGCGAGAATGTAGCAGTACTAGTCAGGGGTATGGAATGAAGGTTCTAGAGAGAGTCGTTTAGTAGTCCTCACCATTTTGTAAAATAATGTATCAATAATTATGATGGAGATTTATTTGCGTGTGGATATTGTCTAGATGGCAATATCTGTATTTAAACTCACAGTTTATATGTTGTAATAGTAAAGTTGTAGTTATTTCTGTACCATGTATTTGGCGACTCAGAATGGGTTGGATGGAATGGACCTATTTTGGGGGTGTCACAGTTGGTATCAGAGCTTAGGGATATGATCTCTGGCAGAGATCGGGGAATAGAACTAGGAGGGGAGAGACGAGTAAATCCTTCGCTAGTGTGTCCTACCTAAGCTTATTTGTTAGTTGGTCAGTATATAGGGATATTATGTGATATATTGATTTCCTTAATTAACCCTGTTTTTTATGACAAGATTTGAGAATGTCGAATCGAGAATATTAACAATGGAAATGAGATCGTGGAGACACCTCTAATCGCCAACGAGGATAATGTGATGTCAAAGTGAAGAAGGAATTAGAGATATCCATGTGGTGAGTGAAGAATTGATAGATACTTGCAAGAGATAGTTGCAGAGAGGTAACAATTGAGAGTGAGGAAGAAGAAGAGGAAGAAGAGGTACCAAGAGAGTTTATTAGAGGTATTTTATGATCAAAATGTAGAATTGCAAAATCATATTCATGAGTTAGAAGAGCGGTGAAGAATTGCGAGCGATTCGTGGAGCAAAAGGATGTAACGATTCAAGCTTATGTTACCCGATATGTGATGCTTGAGCGAAGCACTCTTTGCGCGAGTATAAGATGATAAAGTGGAATCGAAAGTGAAAGAAGAAATAAGCGAACGAGTGAGAATGAGTGATGCATGGGTAAAAGCGCAGCGACGCGTTGATATTATGGAAAGAGATGTCCAATCTAAAAGAGAAGATTTAACAACGACGGAAGACGCGTCGGCAGTTAAAGATCAAAGACCAAAGAACAAATTCTAGGGAAGAAAACGATCGTCGGTTAGATGCTACTGATGCGAGAGGAGGGACATATAAGGTCAAACTGTTCAAAGCCTTCCAAGGTATGTTTTAGTTGTGGAAAAGATGGTCACATAGCTCGATTTTATCCTATAGCGAAATCAAGTCCAGTTGGGACGTTGGCACCAGAGGCGGATACAGAAAAATCAAAGTCAACGATTACTGGAAGAGCGTTTTTCGTGACTTCTCAAAAAGCGAGTAACCCGAATGAAG
The DNA here is from genome assembly GCA_020205615.1 of Panax quinquefolius. Taxonomy (NCBI): domain Eukaryota; kingdom Viridiplantae; phylum Streptophyta; class Magnoliopsida; order Apiales; family Araliaceae; genus Panax; species Panax quinquefolius. The sequence continues at coordinate 60,927,244 of CM035158.1, forward strand.
TTAGCACGGGTTAGTTAATTATAAATTCTTGCGAAGTTTATACATTACTAGATACCGGTTCTACCCATTCTTTTATCTCTCTTGCTTGCGCTCAACGTTTGAACTTGACTACGGAGAAATTAGACTTTGACCTATTTATGGAGACTCCGTTAGGAGAAACTTTCATTACATCCGTTGTTTAGAAATCTTGCTTGATTCAGGTTGGCACCATCACATTACCTGTTAACCTTATTTCTATAGAGATATTGCTTTTGATGTGATTTTAAGGTTAACTACTCATCATGCCAAATTGATTGCTTTTGTAAGGTTGTTAGTTTTCATATTCCTAAGCAACCTGTTATTCTAATTCAAGCAATCAAACCATTGTAGTCAAACATTTTCATATCAAGCTATGAAGTCATTCGTTTATTACGGATGTCAAGTTTTCTTAGTCCATGTTATGGATTTGAATAAAGACACGTCAGATTTGAATAATATTCCTGTTGTTATTAATTTTTCCTGACGTATTTCCTGAAGAATTTCTTGGTTCACTCCCAAAGACTGATATTAAATTTTGTATCGACTTTAAACTCGGTACAAAACTCATTTCTAAAATCTCATATCGAATGGCTCTATTGAACTTCGTGAGTTAAAAATTCAACTATAGAATTTAGTACCGAGCCTTTATTTGGTGACTTCCTTTGTGGAATGCAAGCTTTACTCTCCGTAGGGGATACCATATTCGCATGCGATAGTAAACCGATAGGTGTCATTGTAACGTGCTATATCCAAGGTTGGGATATGAGTCACGATTGAGAACAACCTAAGTCAGTAATCGAAATACGTAGCTTTCAGGCTTAGTTGGTTATTATCGGAGATTCGTTGAAGGATATTCTCGAATCGCTATTCCATTAACTCGGTGACTCGTAGAGATACAAAATTCGAATGGAGCAAGGAATGTGGGAAGAGCTTCAAGAACTCAAGAGGAGACTCATTTCAAAGACATGTTACGACCATGCCATCCCGGAAAAAGCGAACGTGGTAGGCGACGTGTTGAGTAGAAGATCGTATACAAGTACGAAGTACGATATTGTCAAAGACTCATTTGAATAATTTACAAATAATAGAGATGGAGATGAAAACTCTAGTTACCCACGTGATGATATACTGAGTATAATCGACTTTAATCGATAAAGTTAAAGCTATTCAAGCTACACACCGGAGCTGATGAATTTGAAGAAGGAGGTGCAAGAAGTTGTTATTTCAAAAGCGAGAGAATCGGTGAGGTGAGGAAAGCTCAAACCTTCGATTTATTAATCCATTTAAAATTCTCGATCGAATAGGAACCGTGGCCTATAGACTCGCTTTTACCGCCAAGTACGACGCGTGTTCATAACATTTTTCACGACGAGGTTACGTAAATATGTGGACGACCCGAGCCACGTCATTGAGTTAGAACCAGGACGAGATAGCCAAGACTTAACGATATGAAGAGGTACTGTCAAGATTTTGGATAGGAAGGAGCATGTCCTACGTACGAAGGTCATACCACAAGTTAAAGTTTTGTGGAGAAACCATGCTATTGAGGAAATGACCTGGGAGTTGGAAACGAAAATGAAAGCAAGGTATTCTCATCTTTTCGAAACACTGTACGTACGTCAATTTCGAGGACGAAATTTTATAAGGAGGGGAGGTTGTAAGACCCCAAAATTTTTTAAATAAAAAGGAATTTCCTTTATTTATTATTTTGAAATAGTAAGGGTGGATTTGATTAATGTGGTTAGTTGGCGGTAAAAATGCATAAATATTTGAATAAGCAAGTGGTGATAAAATATTCATTATTGTTTGGGAATATTCGTTTGGTCGTGGAATATTAAATCGTTTCGGGAATATTAAATGACGACGTAGCTTGATCTTTTGTGGCCCCATAACTAAAAGCGATTGGATGAAGAAAGCGACAAATATAAGTTGTTTATAAATAACTGGCGTAGTTATTCAATTAATATTGTTGGAATACCGGTGGTTAAAACACACTAATACGCGTTGTTGAACAGAAGAAGACGAAGATTGCACCAATTATTGATTCTTACGTAAGAAGGCACTACTCAATAATTGTTGCGGTAATTTCTTATTCAAAGATTTTATTTTATTGATTCAATAATTCTTTGCATTAATATTTTATATTACCGCTTTGTTTCAATAAATTGTCATTTACAAGATTTTCCATTATCGAGAGCAATAATTCATATTATCCGAATAATATTATTAGAAAACATTATTGGCAATGTCTAGAAAGTTACATCTAAGGAGAGGTTTGGTCACCTAATTGGCGCCAAGAAGAGAGATCCTTATCGAAAGCCCTCTACTCTCGAGAGCGGCACAGTTGCAAGATTGTGATTCTGTAATATTATTTGTGAATAATTAATTATTGATTTATATGATAAGGAAAATATTGATTTTATGTGGATATAGATGGAGAAAAATTTTAAAATGACAATTGTTGAAAATTAATATTTTATCATTTTCGATAAAATAATTCATTTAAATATATTATTTTAATAATATATTAACGGTGATATTTTTATAATGAATGAGGGATATATGAGTATATGAGGAGGAAGAGTATTTTGTGGCATTAAATGATTAACACATGTTTTGTGTGTCAATGGACCCCATTTCTTGATGAAATTTGATTATAGCTTGTAAAATCGTCTCGTTTGTGGATTTTTGGCCAATTTCTGTTTGGAATTTGGAAAAACTTTCTTCCGTAAAGTTGTAGAGAATTGAATTTCCTATAAAAACTCATGAGATTTGAATTTTCTGATAAAAAGCTATTTATTATGAATTATTGAAGTTTTGAGTTTCAAATAATTGATTTTTGGGAGTTTTAATTAATTATTTTGAGAAAAACGTTTTTGGTGAGTTTGTGAACTTCATTTAACATGTGCTATGGCTGAAATCAGATTTCAAAGGTGGGCTAAGGAATTTTGTTTATAAATAATATTATTATATTCAATTTTCTTCTTTTGGTGTTCTAAAGAATTTCTATAAATAGGGTGCTTAGGTTAGAATTGAAAATCACACCGTAACTCGAAGTTTTCTCTCTATATTATCGAGCGTATTCTTGTGAGTATTTTGAGTATACTTTGAGTATTGCTATCACTGATGCAAGTTCAAGTCATAGCCTATATATCAGGTGTTTCAACTAGAAATCTCGCCTTTCGAGGTAAGGGATGTTATTTTCTTCTCAAATGATATTATTTCTTCAATATCATTATCTTTGAAATATTGGTTGGAACTTTTTATCAAATTTGGAACTTTTTCATAGGGGTTACTATTCATGAGTTATTATTCACGAGTTACTATTCATGAGTTACTATTCACGAAAGTTTCTATTCACGAAAGTACTATTCATGAAGCGTGAAGATTTTTGTGTGGAATTTCTATCTTTTGGTGTCTGAGTTACTATTCAAGTATATGGCACTATTCACGATACTGACACTATCCACGAATCACTAAGACTATTCATAGAAAAATGAAAATTTTCTTTTCGTCTAAAATATCTATTCGGATACTAGCTTTGATTGTATCCATGTTTTGATCATTCTTGAATTTTACACCCTATGATTATTTTTGAGGTATTTTTTTTTGGACGTGAATAAAACAAAAAAGTACGAATCCTTAATCCTTAATCCTTGTCATTTTGTTTCACTTTGGATTCGTTTTTTAAAAATATTTTTCATCATCTTGATTTTAAATGATGATATTATGGAATATCTTTGGCCAGTAGGCAAAAGATGAATGATTTCTTGATGAATATCTTTGGCCCGTAGAGCAAAGATGAGCAGTGTTGAGATGAACACGACCGATCGATTAATATCTTTGGCCCGTAGTGCAAAGATGAGCAGTGTTTAGATGAACATGATTAATCGATGAATATCTTTGGCTCAGTAGTGCAAAGATGAATATTTTATTCCGGATATATATTGATTGATGTTATAGGATAAAATATCGACGATGAACTTTAAATTCATATATAGAAGATAGTAGTTTGCATTCTCTACTTAACTCTTCTAATGAATTATTATTTCATTGCGAATATTGATTTAAAATTTGTTGTCTATTGTATTCTATTAGATTTTCCTCGTTGAAGACTAACGATAATTTGTTGTATATTATCTTAGTCATAATATTCTTTATCGGGCTAGTTGAGCTCACCCTTTTCCTTGTTGTTCCATTTTTCTTCTCAGGAGGCGAGAATGTAGCGAGTACTAGTCGGGGTATGGAATGAAGGTTCTAGAGAGAGTCGTTTAGTAGTCCTCACCATTTTTGTAAAATAATGTATCAATAATAATGATGGGGATTTATTTGCGTGTGGATATTGTCTAGATGGCAATATCTGTATTTAAACTCACAGTTTATATGTTGTAATAGTAAAGTTGTAGTTATTTCTGTACCATGTATTTGGCAACTCATAATGGGTTGGATGGAATGGACCTATTTTGGGGCCATCACAAGGGTTACTAGGATTGGTGGCTGTGGGCTTTGACAGATCGGCAAATGGATCAATTGGGATTGGTTGACTTACTAATGCCGAACTGTACGGCTTAGGCATGGTTCCTAGGACAGTGAATTTGTTACTGGTTTGAAGGACTGGGTTGATTGGGTGAGGAACTAGGGTTCCTCTGGGTTGAATACTTGGGCCAAGAGTATTTACCAGACCACGAGAGAACGATGCTCCTCTAAAACTCATAGTAGTTTCGGATGGTACACAGATTAATGAATTCCGAGTGAGAAAAGTCGGAATTGAATTGTTACTACCTTTAATGTATTCAATTTCAAAATCAAAATGCTTAATAAAAAGCTTGCCATCAATGAAGGAATGCTTATAAGCTAGATTTTTAACATCTTTTTCTAATATATATTTTCTTGACTTACAATCAATGCGAACTAAAAATTTTTGGTTCAATAAATCACTTTGAAATTTATTAATACATAATACTAATGAAAGTATTTCTTTTTAATAGTAATCTTGTAATTTAAGCATGTAATATTCCATGCACCGGAATGAAAACGAACAATTTGTTCTGGAGAATCTGGTGTTAACTTTTGTTTAAAGATGCCTCCGAACCCAATATCTGAGGCGTCAGTTTCAACAATTTTATAAGCTGAATAATTGGAGATACCAAGACAGGGCAATGCCTTGACGTATTTTTTAACTTGTTGGACGACAGAAGTATGAATGTCAGTCCAAGGTGGAGGATTGTCTTGCAAACGCTGGAAAAGAGGTTTGCAGATCTTCCTTAGATTCTTGTAAAACTTGCCAATATAATTAAGTGAGCCAAGAAATCTCTGCAGTTGGGTTTTACTGGTTATCTTATCGGGAAACTTGTCAGCGAATTGAATAGCTCGTTCAATGGGCTGAACTTGTCCTCTAAAGATATTAAGACCAAGAAACCTTATTCTGACCTGAAACAGGCTGCATTTAGAAGGTGAAAGAACAAGACCATTATCTTTAACCGTCTTGAATAATGATTTCAAGTGTTTAAAGTGTTCTTCAATGGTCTTAGAAAAAATGAGAATATCGTCGATATAGACAACAATAAAATGACTGAAAGGGTTTAATATGTCATTGAGGATACTTTGGAATTCACTGGGAGCATTTTTCAGGCCAAATGCCTGGACATTCCATTCGTAGTGACCGAACGGAGTGGTGAATGCTGTTTTGTACCTATCATCTGGATGAATGGCAATTTGCCAGAAGCCGGACTTAAGGTCAAATTTACTGAATATTGTGGCATTACTCAATCTATTGATAAGGTCGTCTTTGTTGGGAAGGGGATACCTAATCCATTCTAAAACCTTATTCAATGGTTTGTAATTGATGACCAGACGAGGTGCACCTCTCTCTTTCTCTGCTTCATTATTAACATAGAAAGCAGGACAAGACCATGGGGATTTACTGGGTTTAATTAAACCTTTTCTAAGAAGGTCATTAATTTCCTTCTTATATAACTCCATTTGTTCGTGATTCATCTGAATAGGCCTAGCCTTAGTAGGAATTAAATGCTCTTTAAATTCCTTAGCATAAGGGGCTCGATAAAGATGCATCTTCCGATGCCAAAAGGCATTTGGGGAATCGTAACAAAGGTTATCCTTTAAATAAGTTTTAATTCCTCAATTTTTAATCAATTTCATTGTTTTGAAGTTGTTCTTCAACTCTTTTGTATATAATTTCTTCTTTCAAGAAATTCAAGTGAGTTAATTTACAATTTAATAAGTTTAATGATTTTGTAATGGATTCTTCCTGAATGAATCTTAAGTCTCTCTCTTTGGGTTTAATAAGAAATTTAAATGTTATTTTCTTTCCTAAATGTCTACAGCTTAAACCTTCAATACTAGTAGTAAATGGATAGAGAAAATATACAAATGGTAACCCTAAAATTATTTTATCTGTAAGATTGTGGATTAAAACAAATGATGTTTTGAAGCACATATTATCTTCGATGAGATATGAACTTTAAAGCAATTTATATTTTATTTCCATTTGACTACCATTAAATTTGAATTAAGTTTTCAAATTGGTCTTTTATAATATTTGGTTGGGATTAAACCTTCTTGTATACAGTTTAAATCTGCACCTGTATCAACCAGGGCAGGAAGCTGAATAGAGAAACCTTTATCAACAACCAGGTTAATCGAGACATACCATTTCTGAATGGTAATATCTTTAATTCTCTTAAGTGTAAGACCTTGTACAAATAAATCTGGTTCATCTTTAGCACCAGACGATTCTGGTTCATCGTGATTTTCATCACTAGACGTGGAATCGTTGATCAGAAGATCAGACCTTTTGTCATCAAAATCTTTTCTTAGATTATAAACTTCTAATTTTAAATTAGCAATCTCTTTTTTGAGTTTATTAACTTCTTGATTTAATTCTGGAAGAGTGACTTCTTTAGCTGGAGATTTAAATCTTTCCAATGTTTTATTAAGACTAAAAATTGTTTTTTCTTTAGCTTTAATGAATTTATCATTATCCTTATTGTCTTTGGTTAATAAAGCTTTTAACTGTTTAGTGTACTGAGCCTTTAGATTTGGATCAGTGATTTTACTAATTAGGTCAATCAACAAAGAACTCTCTTCATCATCTTTGTTTGTTAAATTAACTCTTTTATTGCAACAATGTTCATTGCAATTATCAGCACAAATAGTGACTTCTTCATTGGTCTTGATTCTTGATTCTTTATTATCGCCAAGATAGAGGAATAAGAGATATTAGAACTTTCATCATTACTGACATCGTTCTCAATTCTCATAAGCTCTAATATATGTTCAGTGTCTTCATTAGAGACATTTAATTGATTTAAATTTTGTTTTATTTTACATTCATTTTTGTAATGACCCTTTTTCCCACAATTGTGGCAAACAATTTTACTCTTATCATATTTTTTGGACTTAGATTTTTTATTATAATTTTTATTTGTTGTTTTGGGTTTATTATAATAATTGTCTTGATTTTTATCTTTGTAATGGCTGCGTTTTCTCCTATGATGTTTATTACTTTTATGAGAATCAATATGTTTATGCCTGTGCTTTCTTCTAGAGGGAGCAACTGGAGGTAAACCATATTGTTCACAGAAAGTACCTAACTCATATTTAGCTTTCTTCTTGTCTTTACTAGCTTGTTTGGCTAACCTAAAATCTATGCACATTTTTAAACCAATCTTTTGAATATAACTGATTATATCACCGTAAGTTAGGTTATTATAATCAATATATCCTAAGTTTTTACTCAATTCTTCACGAACCTTTATGTGCAAACAATGAGGGTAAACCATTGACGAATTTCTCTTTCCAGAATGGTTTATTACTGTCATTGCGCAGCATAACTCTAGAAGTAAAAACATCTTTGTACCATCTAAAGTCACTTAGAGTGGGACAAGTGAGATTACTTAACTGGTCATGAATTCTCTCAGTAATATTACAGGGGGTGCCAATAAAATATTTTATTATGGTTAATATTAGTGTATTTACTCCATCTGGCGGGCCAACTCCAACCTCTTCATTGAAGGCTGGGTTGCCGTCTTCGTCTAACTGGATAACATGGATTATTGATATTCTAGTATCTTCAGTGAGATGTTTCTCCCACCAAGACCTAAGGATACCAGTGAATCCACTAGCTATTAATTCAACAATATCTGGCTGAGACAGATTATTGAATTTAGTAATATAGCTATTTGTTACCATAGGCATGTGATTTAATTTGTTTAAAATTTCTTGTTCACTAAAACCATCTATGTTCCACTCATAAATTTTATTAGATGAGACTGAGAATTGTTTATCTAGATTTCTCTCTTCGAACTGTAAATCCGGAGGAGTAGGTCTAGAATACCAATTCCTGGTTATACTGGTGTTTTTAACTGTTAATTGGTTTAACTGATCATTGAAATCTGGTATTGAAACAGTATCAGAATTATCTAATTGAGTACTATTTTCAATATCAGTTTCTACTTGATCAATAATGGAAATTGTACCACTTGAACTAGGTTATTCAGTTTTTAATTTTTTAAATAACAATTAAAATGGACAGGTCCATTGTGCAGACTTGACTCCATTGCACCTATCATACTGGGGTGATAATTCAAGAACCTAGCATCTCTAAGACAGAGATAGATACATGAATTAATTCCCCTAATGTTTAAAGGTTTTACTGCAACTTGAACTAATCCTATGTGAATTAAATTATAGCCCTTTTTTCTATGTTTTTTAATAATATCTGAGGATAAAAGACTACAAGTTTCATATTCTTTGTTTATTGCATAAACCTTTTCAACTGTTTTAACATTATAATTAGTTTTAAAATTATCAAAAAAGGTTGATTGATAAATTTCTTTAGGAGAAACTCTAGGTATGTTCCAATTATGTAAAGCTTGACTAATATTTTCAAAACTATGTTCTTCTTGGTTAACTATGTCTGGTACTGGTGGCAAAGTTGACCTGTGACTAGCTGAGGAGTTAGATCTAAATAATCTACTCATTTTACCAGATTCAAAACAAATTTCTACTCTTTATCTTCCATACAGACCCTCTTACCTGAAGTAGACTCATACCCATAACCAAATACCCGACACTGCTCGCACAAGAGACTTACAAGGGTAGACACGATGAAGGGTGGACTACAGTAAGTTAGGTGATTTCAGTATAAGAATAAGGAGAAGCTTTGAAAATAGTATACATGAAAGATTACAAAAATCTTACTGGCAACTAAAAACAACAGAACTTGGCTCTGATATCATTTGTGGGGGGGGGAAGCAAGGATTAAAAGAGAATAACAGAGTAGTGCATATAACACAATTAATTCACTAAATAAAAATGAAAGATAAAAGGACTTACAATTAACTCAAAACATTTAGAGAAGAGAAGGAGGGGTTAAGTAGGCTAATAGTGGTAGAAACTAAAGATTAGTCTGAGAAGGAGTTCAGAGTCTTTCAAAGTTTCGAAGTCTTGAATGCCAAATGAGTTCAGTTTCCTTTTATAGATCAAGGAAAGAGAACTATTACATTAACTGGGGTAAAGTAAGAAACATATTACTTAAGCGAAAACATTTTACTTAAGTAAAAGCAAAAGTAAAAGCAAAGGTAAAAGTACAGACATATTACTATTAATGAACAGTGACTACTTTTACTATTGATGAACAGTGCTACAGTGCTGACTTTTTACTATTCATGGACGCTTTCGGCAACTTTTGACGAAGAGGCCAACAACATTTGACTCAGTAGATGCTTTTGGTGAAAAAGAAAGAGCATCTTCTTGACTAATTGACTGTAGGGGCAAGCGCATGTGACTAGGTCTACTTTCGGTGGGAAAGCAAATTCTTCTGAATAACTGGCTGCCTGAGTAGGTGTTGGCGGCTGGAGCAGGTGCTGGAGTTACTGTGGATTTCAGGCGAATGGATCCTGAGCATCCTGTAGGATGATGGTGCCATATGGATCATATTGACCATCATCCTCTGTAAACTAGCTGACTGAAGCTGAGGAGGAAGAATGAATAGAAGCTTCCTCGTGTAACTCGTCAATTCTTTTATTGAGTGCTTGGGCAATTAACTTCAATTCATTACTGGAGCAATCTTTGAAATCTGAGACCTTATGGGAACAAGTTGAACCTGTAGGACTGGCTCTGGGTTCTTTTGACTTAGACTTTTTGGGTTTGGATTCTTTTGATTGACTGGAAGGCTCTTTGGAAGAAACTGGAAGAACCTTGAGAGGGGTTGTGGGAAATTCTAATTGAACTTGACTGACAATCCTGTTGATATCAAATTTATCCCGCCACTTAACAAAAAAACGACGGGAAAGAAGAGGAAATGGATCAAAAGAGGGGGTGACTATGTACTGGGGATCTGTTACTTTAGGAGGAGTATTAATTTCATACTGCCACCTAAGAATCCAGGGAATTTTATATTTACTTACGAATAGAAGAACTGAGGGAATGCCTTCATATTTAGGATTGGGTTTACTGTGACTACAGAAATGGTTAAATTGAACTTTTAGGAGATCTGGAAGGAGATCATAAGTGGAACCGAACTTGTGCCACCAATGAACGAACCAGAAAGGGAATTGACTCTTGAACTTGTGGTCGAACTAGAAAAACCACGAATGACTATTTGACTCATTTTGGTGAATAAAAACTTTATGCCATGCTTCAATATAATCATAATAACAATAAGAGTTATTTTGACTAGAGAGTTGCATGAGCTCAGAGGGGTGATCTCCCCATTCTGCAAGTGAAATAAATTGTTTAATATACAAAGAATGATAAAGCATTTTGGATTTATCATTATTTGCATAAATTGGTTTAATGAATATTGATTCTATTTCAATAAGAATATCCTTATAATACATAAGGGATTTATAAGGAGCAAGAGGTTGGAAATGCCATCCAGGGGGAAAAAACTGGGCGGCCAAGTTGACTGGGTCAGTTCTATTTTTCATTGTGGGTTCAATGTGAAATAAATGGGTTGTCCATTTGTAAATATATTCAGAATGAGGGTTACTAGGATTGGTGGCTGTGGGCTTTGACTGATCGGAAAATGGATCAATTGGGATTGGTTGACTTGCTAATGTCGAACTGTACGGCTTAGGCATGGTTCCTAGGACAGTGAATTTGTTACTGGTTTGAAGGACTGGGTTGACTGGGTGAGGAACTAGGGTTCCTCTGGGTTGAATACTTGGGCCAGTAGGGCGACCCGGACCACGAGAGGATGATGCTCCTCTAAAACTCATAGTGCTCGGACGGTACCTGTATTAATGAATTCCCGAGTGATAAAGTCAGGAATTGAATTGTTACTACCTTTAATGTATTCAATTTCAAAATCAAAAATGCTTAACAAAGCTTGTCATCTAGCGAAGGATTGCTTATAGGCTAGATTTTCAACATCTTTGGTTCAATAAATCACTTTGAAATTTATTAATACATAATACTAATGAAAGTATTTCTTTTTTAATAGTACTGTAATTTAACTGTGTAATATTCCATGCACCGGAATGAAAACGAACAATTTGTTCTGGAGAATCTGGTGTTAACTTTTGTTTAAGGATGCCTCCGAACCCAATATCTGAGGCGTCAGTTTCAACAATTTTATAAGATGAATCATTGGAGATACTAAGACAGGGCAATGCCTTGACGTATTTTTTAACTTGTTGGACGACAGAAGTATGAATGTCAGTCCAAGGTGGAGGATTGTCTTGCAAAATCTAGAAAAGAGGTTTGCAGATCTTCTTGAGATTCTTGTAAAACTTGCCAATATAATTAAACGTGCTAATAAATCTCTGCAGTTGGGTTTTATTGGTTATCTTATCGGGAAACTTGTCTGCGAATTTAATAGCTCGTTCAATGGGCTGAACTTGTCCTCTAAAGATATTAAGACCAAGAAACCTTATTCTGACCTGAAACAGGCTGCATTTGGAAGGTGAAAGAACAAGACCATTATACTTAACTGTCTTGAAGAATGATTTCAAGTGTTTAAAGTGTTCTTCAATGGTCTTAGAAAAAATGAGAATATCGTCGATATAGACAACAATAAAATGACTGAAAGGGTTTAATATGTCATTGAGGATATTTTGGAATTCATCGGGAGCATTTTTTTCGTGCCAAATGCTCGGACATTCCATTCAGTAGTGACCCTAACGAAGTGGTGAATCTTTGTTTTGTACCTATCATCCGGATGAATGGCAATTTGCCGGCCGGACTTAAGGTCAAATTTTATGAATATTGTGGCATTACTCAATCTATTGATAAGGTCGTCTTTGTTGGGAAGGGATACCTAATCCATTCTAAAACCTTATTCAATGGTTTGTAATTGATGACTAGACAGGTGCACCTCTCTCTTCTCTCGCTTCATTATTAACATAGAAAGGTGACAAGACCATGGGGATTTCATTGGGTTTAATTAAACCTTTTCTAAGAAGGTCATTAATTTCCTTCTTATATAACTCCATTTGTTTCGTGATTCATCCGAATAGGTTCGGCCTTAGTAGGAATTAAATGCTCTTTAAATTCCTTAGCGTAAAGGGAGCCCGACAAGATGCATCTTCCGATGCCAAAAGGCATTAGGGGAATCGTAACAAAGGTTATCCTTTAAATAAGTTTTTAATTCCTCAATTTTAATCAATTTCATTGTTTTGAAGTTGTTCTTCAACTCTTTTGTATTTAATTTCTTCTTTGAAGAAATTCAAGTGAGTTGATTTATAATTTAATAAGTTTAATGATTTTGTAATGGATTCTTCCTGAATGAATCTTAAGTCTCTCTCTTTGGGTTTAATAAGAAATTTAAATGTTATTTTCTTTCCTAAATGTCTACAGCTTAAACCTTCATTACTAGTAGTAAATAGATACAGAAAATATACAAATGGTAACCCTGAAATTATTTTATTTGTAAGATTGCGGATTAAAACAAATGATGTTTTGAAGCACATATTATATTGATAGATATGAACTTTAGGCAATTTATATTTTATTTCCATTTGACTACCATTAGCTGAATTAAGTTTTTCAGTGGTCTTTTTATAATATTTGGTTGGGATTAAACCTTCTTGTATACAGTTTAAATCTGCGTCTGTATCAACCAGGGCAGGAAGCTGAATAGAGAAACCTTTATCAACAACCAGGTTAATCGAGACATACCATTTCTGAATGGTAATATCTTTAATTCTCTTAAGTGTAAGACCTTGTACAAATAAATTTGGTTCATCTTTAGCACTAGATGATTCTGGTTCATCGTGATTTTCATCACTAGACGTGGAATCGTTGATCAGAAGATCAGACCTTTTGTCATGAAAATCTTTTCTTAGATTATAAACTTCTAATTTTAAATTAGCAATCTCTTTTTTGAGTTTATTACTTCTTGATTTAATTCAGGAAGAGTGACTTCTTTAGCTGGAGATTTAAATCTTTCCAATGTTTTATTAAGACTAAAAATTGGTTTTTCTTTAGCTTTAATGAATTTATCATTATCCTTATTGTCTTTGGTTAATAAAGCTTTTAACTGTTTAGTGTACTGAGCCTAAAGGGGGATGACTGGAAGAGACTTTTGAATGTATAAAAGGAAACTGAACTCATTTGGCATTCAGGACCTATCCATTGTAATTGCTTTCCTGATTTCACGTTGAGCCTAAGTGATCAACATTTATTAAAACTTTAATATTAAACATTAAAACTTCTGGTGAAACCACTCACATGATTGATTGTTCGCAGCCCATTGCCTTAATTTACAGGATTTATTATAAGACCATGAAAATGAATCTAAACGTTCATACTCTAAATAAAAGTCCTAAAGATTTAACAGTATTAATTCAAAGTTCTACTACTGATGCTAATATTCAAGTCCCGAGAACAATTCTCTAGAAGGACATTACGCTTCCCAGTCAATGGACTTTACCAAATGAAATACCTTAACAGCTTATAGTTAACAATCTACTGAATATAGAAAACATTAGGCAATTTTCTGATGGAGCGGTCAAAATAAGTTTTGAACGCACTCGTAAGACGATCATTATGAAGATTTCACTAGTTCTTCAAAGACCTTCATTTCACACTCAAGAGATCTATCAAGTACTTAGTAATCCTTCAGTTAGAGATGTTAAACTAAAAGGTATCCTTAATCAAGGTCAAGCTAGTCATCCCTGTTATGCTCATAAAGATTTAGTAGAAGAAGAATGTTCTTCTTCTCCCACTTCTTCTGAGATGCCCACTCAAATTGATTTTGAAATTCCTATTAACAATCAATTAAGAGTCCTTAAAAAGAGTTCAGATTAGATTGGGACAACTGCAATGTGACTGCTTTAATTCCAAATCTAATAAAGAAAAAAGACATTTATTTAGATCTAATCACCCCAATCGAAAAGGAGCGTGATAAGATAGTCAATAGATGGAAAAGATTTATTGTTAATGAAAAATTAAACATTACATTTTATGATTGGTATGAACAATATCGAAGTAAGTGTAATGTCATTACTAAAACCCAATGGATTAAAGAAGATAGGTCAAAAGTCTCTTCCAAATATCCCCTTTAGAAACCGGCCCTAATTTGAGTTAAGAATGCTTCATTGTTGCCAAACCCATTTAAGATTGCAGATGGCAATAATAATGATAAAAAATTATAGAAACGCTTAAACTTTAGTAATCAATATCTAGCAACCGTTGGAAAAACAAACTAGATAGGATCGAAGAAAAATTCGAAGAAAATATTATTAAAAAACCTGATTCAAAGATTGAACATCCTTTAATAAAATTACCAGAAAATAGATATAAACTAGGTCTACCAACTAATGATGACTTTCTAGTTCGATCTATTAATAAGTTATTTAAAAAATTAAAAACTGAACAACCTAGTTCAAGTGGTACAATTGCCATTATTGATCAAGTAGAAACTGATATTGAAAATAGTACTCAATCAGATAATTCTGATACTGTTTCAATACCAGATTTTAATGATCAGTTAAACAAATTAACAGTTAAAACACCAGTATAACCAGGAATTGGTATTCTAGACCTACTCCTCCGGATTTACAGTTCGAAGAGAGAAATCTAGATAAACAATTCTCAGTCACATCTAATAAAATTTATGAGTGGAACATAGATGGTTTTAGTGAACAAGAAATTTTAAACAAATTAAATCACATGTCTATGGTAGCAAATAGCTATATTACTAAATTCAATAATCTATCTCAGCCAGATATTGTTGAATTAATAACTAGTGGATTCACTGGTATCCTTAGGTCTTGGTGGGAGAAACATCTCACTGAAGATACTAGAATATCAATAATCCATGCTATCCAGTTAGACGAAGACAGCAACCCAGCCTTCAATGAAGAGGTTGGAGTTGGCCCGCAAGATGGAGTAAATACACTAATGTTTACCATAATAAAACATTTTATTGGCACCCCCAGTAATATTACTGAGAGAATTCACGACCAGTTAAGTAATCTCACTTGTCCCACTCTAAGTGAGTTTAGATGGTACAAAGATGTTTTTACTTCTAGAGTTATTCTGCGCAATGACAGGAATAAACCTTTCTGGAAAGAGAAATTCGTCAATGGTTTACCCTCATTGTTTGCACATAAAGGTTCGTGAAGAATTGAGTAAAAACTTAGGATATATTGATTATGATAACCTAACTTACGGTGATATAATCAGTTATATTCAAAAGATTGGTTTAAAAATGTGCATAGATTTTAGGTTATCCAAACAAGCTAGTAAAGACAAGAAGAAAGCTAAATATGAGTTAGGTACTTTCTGTGAACAATATGGTTTACCTCCAGTTGCTCCCTCTAGAAGAAAGCACAGGCATAAACATATTAATTCTCATAAAAGTAATAAACATCATAGGAGAAAACGCAGCCATTACAAAGATAAAAATCAAGACAATTATTATAATAAACCCAAAACTACAAATAAAAATTATAATAAAAAATCTAAGTCCAAAAAATATGATAAGAGTAAAATTGTTTGCCACAATTGTGGGCAAAAGGGTCATTACAAAAATGAATGTAAAATAAAACAAAAATTAAATCAATTAAATGTCTCTAATGAAGACACTGAACATATATTAGAGCTTATGAGAATTGAGAACGATGTCAGTAATGATGAAAGTTCTAATATCTCTTATTCCTCTAATACTGACAGTAATAAAGAATCAAGTAGTATTTCAAGAAGTCACTATTTGTGCAGATAATTGCAATGAACATTGTTGCAATAAAAGAGTTAATGTAATCAACAAAGATGATGAAGAGAGTTCTTTGTTGATTGACCTAATTAGTAAAATCACTGATCCAAATCTAAAGGCTCAGTACACTAAACAGTTAAAAGCTTTATTAACCAAAGACAATAAGGATAATGATAAATTCATTAAAGCTAAAGAATAACCAATTTTTAGTCTTAATAAAACATTGGAAAGATTTAAATCTCCAGCTAAAGAAGTCACTCTTCCAGAATTAAATCAAGAAGTTAATAAACCTAAAAAAGAGATTGCTAATTTAAAATTAGAAGTTTATAATCCAAGAAAAGATTTTGATGACAAAAGGTCTGATCTTCTGATCAACGATTCCACGCCTAGTGATGAAAATCACGATGAACCGTAATAAATCGGTGCTAAAGATGAACCAGATTTATTTGTACAAGGTCTTACACTTAAGAGAATTAAAGATATTACCATTCAGAAATGGTATGTCTCGATTAACCTGGTTGTTGATAAAGGTTTCTCTATTCAGCTTCCTGCCCTGGTTGATACAGGTGCAGATTTAAACTGTATACAAGAAGGTTTAATCCCAACCAAATATTATAAAAAGACCATTGAAAAACTTAATTCAGCTAATGGTAGTCAAATGGAAATAAAATATAAATTGCCTAAAGTTTATATCTGTCAAGATAATATGTGCTTCAAAACATTATTTGTTTTAATCCACAATCTTACAGATAAAATAATTTTAGGGTTACCATTTGTATATTTGCTCTATCCATTTACTACTAGTATTGAAGGTTTAAGCTGTAGACATTTAGGAAAGAAAATAACATTTAAATTTCTTATTAAACCCAAAGAGAGAGACTTAAGATTCATTCAGGAAGAATCCATTACAAAATCATTAAACTTATTAAATTATAAATCAACTCACTTGAATTTCTTGAAAGAAGAAATTAAATACAAAAGAGTTGAAGAACAACTTCAAAACAATGAAATTCAGATTAAAATTGAGGAATTAAAAACTTATTTAAAGGATAATCTTTGTTCTGATTCCCCTAATGCCTTTTGGCATCGGAAGATGCATACTGTCAGGCTCCCTTACGCTAAGGAATTTAAAGAGCATTTAATTCCTACTAAGGCCAGGCTTATTCAGATGAATCACGAACAAATGGAGTTATGTAAGAAGGAGATTAATGACCTTCTTAGAAAAGGTTTAATTAAACCCAGTAAATCCCCATGGTCTTGTCCTGCTTTCTATGTTAATAATGAAGCAGAGAAAGAAAGAGGTGTACCTCATCTAGTCATCAATTACAAACCATTGAATAAGGTTTTAGAATGGATTAGGTATCCCCTTCCCAACAAAGACGACCTTATCAATAGATTGAGTAATGCCACAATATTCAGTAAATTTGACCTTAAGTCCCGCTTCCGCAAATTGTCATTCATCCAGATGATAGGTACAAAATAAAGATTCACCACTTCGATTCGGTCCTACTACTTAATGGAATGTCTAGGCATTTGGCCCGAAAAATGCTCCCAAATGAATTCCAAATTATCCTCAATGACATATTAAACCCTTTCAGTCATTTTATTGTTGTCTATATCGACGATATTCTCATTTTTTTCTAAGACCATTGAAGAACACTTTAAACACTTGAAATCATTATTCAAGACAGTTAAAGATAATGGTCTTGTTCTTTCACCTTCCAAATGCAGCCTGTTTCAGGTTAGAATAAGGTTTCTTGGTCTTAATATCTTTAGAGGACAAGTTCAGCCCATTGAACGAGCTATTCAATTCGCTGACAAGTTTCCCGATAAGATAACCAATAAAACCCAACTACAGAGATTTCTTGGCTCACTTAATTATATTGGCAAGTTTTACAAGAATCTCAGGAAGATCTGCAAATCTCTTTTCCAGCGTTTGCAAGACAATCCTCCACCTTGGACTGACATTCATACTTTTGTCGTCCAACAAGTTAAAAAATACGTCAAGGCATTGCCTGTTAGGTTTGTAATATTCATAAAAAGTGCGGAAGCGTGTAAAATCAGAGTTTAAAAAAATTTACAAACCATATACCCGGATCACCCTTTATGCATAATTATTAATTAAACGAAAAGATAAAGAATAAAATCATACCCTTGAAGATCGAGCTTCCTCAGGTACAAGTTCACCTCCAATTCTTTTCGCGTTCAATCTTGAATCCACCGGGTTTGGTTCCTTCCTTTGATCAACGTTAGCCACCCAAATGTTTGGCCTCTAGAGGTGATCCACCAAGGAAGAAGAAAATTCAAGAAGAAGGGTGGTTGGCTAAACCCTAGTTTTTCTATCTCTATAGAAAGGGTGTACTCCCAACAACTTGGAATTATTACGTAGTTGTTAAAGTCAACAACCCCTACCACCCATAATAAGACTCCTCTTATTTATAGATGTGGACAACTCACCTTAACAATTAAGGAATTGGGTTTTAATTAATTAATTCTTTTAATTAATTAAGCTCCCTAATCTTATTAGGGATAATTAATTAAACTCCTTTAACTAATTTTCCTTCCTAATCCAATTAGGAATAAATGAGAGTACTTATATTAAATTAATTCCTAAACTCTTTTAGAAATTAAAATAATAATAATTGTAATAATATTAATAAGACTCCTCTTATTAATTTATATTTAATATTTCTAAAATATTAAATAATAATATTAAGCTATTTAATTTATTCTATCACCATAGATTAAATTAAATATACTTAATATATTATTACGATTATGCCATTAACTTCTTAAATAATTATTCTTCCTTTTATGGTGTGACCCTTTAGGTTCTCCATATTAAAACCGGGTTGTGAATAAAGCAATTAGAACAATTCTAATCTTATTTAAATAAATAAATTAAACAATTAATTTATTTAAATAATATTTATTCTACAAATAGGATAAGCCTCCCTAGCGATCAACGACTTTCCGATAATATAGATTTCAACATTAATCATTAAAGAACCTTTGAGTAAATAGTTCTCGCATAATTCAATCCTTCCACCATACAATGTCCCAATTAAATATAAGACATGGAATTATCACAAGTCTTATTTTATTTAATTATATGTATTTCGACTCTTAAATGCACAACTCAAATAATGCAAATTAGAAACTCCTTTCTAATTTCATTCTCGCCCGCCAAGGACTCTTTGGGTTGTCATTTATCGAATCACATAGACATTCTCTTCTTTATTAGAAGTGGTAGATTCTTTATCGATCATACATTATCTCCATGTACAACTTATTATACCCAAGCATACCCTTTGATATACCCTAAGGGTCTTAAGGAATAAGTCAAAGTATAACTCATCATACACAAGATACTATGATGATCTCAAGTCCAAGGATCACTTAGACTACTATCACTACAGAATTCCTATCGACAGCAAATAAAACTCCATTAGGTATTCCTTAGCGAGCCAACGCTCAAATGAACTTATTCTCTAATAAGCACCTACATACTTGCTTTAGTGTCTCCACACAAATGATCATGAGATCAATCATCCTCATCCAATGAAGCAAGCAACGATGTACCAATCTATCCGGATTCACTAATCCCCAATTTAGTAATCCAACGATTGGGAACTATTTTAGTTTTAAGCTTTCTAAGAATTTAGATCTCATTAGAATGATCATCATCATTATTCTAAAAGCATTGCTTAAAACTATGGGTTTATCACATATTATAAAACAAAGATCATGTAGATAATTAAAAGCCTTTAATAAATTAATACTTTTATTAATAAATGAATAAGATTGTTACAAAGTATATGCTTTATCATCAAACATGATTGGCTTGTGTGCATACTACTTTCAATCTCCCACTTGCACTAAAGTCAATCGTCATGGTATCTTATACTCTTCTTCTCTAAGTGACGATTATCCCCTTTCGTTGGATAAGCTTTAGTTAATGGATATGTAATGTTGTTCATGAGAGTCCACTATCTCTATAGTGATTTCCCATCTTTCAATGATTCTAATAATCAAATGAAAGTGCCACAACACATGTTTAGATCCAAGATGAGACTTAGGAACTTTTCCTAGTTCTCAGAATGAACTTTTAATCCAAACAATCAACACGCAGACTTCATTTATAGCTATATACTTTGTCTTTATCACTAAACCAAAGAACTCTTTCTTTGTTTGGAACCTTTCCAATTCATCGCACCATCGCTCAAGATAACTTTTACCTTAAAGTGGATTTTTACGTCATCTTGGTCATTCGAAAAACTTGAGTCTGTTAAGCCCTCTAGTTTTAATTTAGACCCACTATGAATATGATCACATCCTTAGTGCTTGGGTTAAGAACTTTAAGACGCTTTTTCATCGACTCACAATGAACTTCTCCGTAATATGATCGATCAACATCGTGTCTCGATATTTCATTGCATACATGATAGTTACTCATGTGATCTCTCTTTTTTGGAGTCTATGGGGACTATTAAGAGAGATACACTCCATGGCTCATCAACATGAGACATCTCTTGGAGTTTGCCATGCTAAACGACTTTAGCATCAAATGAATATACGTTCCTTGGGTTAAGTCGAGCATTCTCTTAAATCTATCTATATAGATTTATATCCCCAACTAAGATACTCTTCCCAAATCATTCATGGAGGAATGTTTAGACAACTTTATCTTTACTGATTGTAGCATTGATATGTCATTCCTTATCCGTAGTATATCAACATATAATATTAGGAATGTCACTCTACGGCTCCCAATCGTCCTTTTGTACACACTAGAAGTCTTACCTCATCGAATGTAACTCGATCATCATCTTCTATGATGTGTACCTCATCATCATCATCCATGATGAATCCATACCTCCTAGGTATCTTGGTACTTTTCCATTTACGATTTGTTTTGTGGTACAATAGGTCTATCTATAGGTTCCTCTTATTTGACTTTATAGTGTTTTGTGGATCATGAACTTTTCAAGATCTATAATCCTCCCACTAGCCCTTCAATGATAAACACCTTTATCTTAGAAGGCAGCGTGTTTCGTAACAAACACCTTTTGCTAAGTAGAATTATAGAACATATACCCTAAACTTACTTTAGGATGTCCCACAAATCGACACTTGTCAAATCTTGTCCCAAGCTTATCCTTTTGAAACCTTTTCACATAAGTTGGAACCCCTTATCTTAACATACTTAAGATTAGGAATCCTCCCTATCCATAACTTTTATGGAGTCTTGGGGCCGAATTTTGAGGTTACCATTTTCGTAGATATGCAGCCATTTTTAGGACATTATCCCAGAAGGATACTGGAATGTCAGTAAAATCATTATGGACCGTACCATGTTTAACAAGGTATGATTTTTCCTTTCAGATACATCAATCAATTATTATGTATCGAGAGGCGTCCATTATGAGAAAACCATTTAAGATGATCTAGAAACTTATTTCACAAGTATTTATTCCTTGATCTAATCAAAGAATCTTAATACTTTGCCAATTTGTTTCACTTCTGAATTCTTTGAACCTTTCAAATAATTCACACTTGTATTTCAGCAAATACACGCATTCAACTCTTTGAATGATCATCTCCTTTTCTTATACTAGTTTGTTCAATATGCAAAATTATTTTCATGTAAGTCAGTATACAAAATTTATTAGTAATATTCAGATTCTATACAAAACATTATTATTATAAATAGAACAACAATTGTTCTTAATTATAATACCAAAGATTTCATTGTCCAACAATAAAATGGAAATAATATTTTTAACAAGAACCGGAATACAATAACAACTTATCGACTTAATAGATTTGCTCGTAGGCATTGCTAAACTATAAGTTTCTATGGCTAATATGACAACCTTTGCTACATTTCCGCATATAGGATTACTTATATTTGTTTAGCTTTTACTTCGCTTGGTCCTTCATAAATCTATATTTATGATAACCAAAGTCGGTATCCAATACCCAAGTAGAACCTCGACTTAAAGAAAAATTTATTTCAATCATGAACAAATTTGTATTTGTAAATCAAACTTCACTAAGCTTCTTTGGTTAGCCTCTGCAAGATGCTTCTTGCGATTTCTTTCCAAATGTCCGAGCTTATTGCAAAGGGAAGCAAATTCCTTTGCTATCCATATCAGTTTTGTTCTTATTATCCTTTGTTTACGCCTTTTTGTTTACCTTCTTTGAATCGTTCTTCTTTTCAGAAGATCCTTTGGCCCCTACCAGTAAGACTTGTTCTTTCTTGGATGGAAAGTGACTCTCAATATTTTTCAACATGTTAAGCAAATCAGCGAGGCTGATATCTAGCTTATTCATATGAAAAATTCACAACAATTGTGAAATGAGTCCGGGAGTGAGTGCAAGATCAAATCTTGGCTCAACTCTCCATCCATGACAAAATCAGTTGTCTTAATTGATCAATCAAATTGATTATGTTAAGAACTTTTGTCTGTACTATAGTGCCATTGGCCATTCTAGATCGGAAGAGCTCCTTAGATATCTCGATATCTATCGGCCCTACTTTCCTCACCATCAACTACTTGATGTGCAGGAATATAGTAGGAGCATCCATAGTTTCATGCTGACGCTGAAGCTCGTTACTCATGGATGCGAGCATGGTGCATTGAGCCAACTGTGCATCATCTTGCCACTTTCTAAAAGTAGCAATGTCTTCCTCAGAGGCATTGTCTGCAACCATTGCAGGATAGGCGTATTAAGGACATAAGATAGCTTTTCAGCTATGAGAACTATTCTCAAATTTCTTAACCAATCCGTTTAATTTGGTCTGATTAATTTAGCATCTAATATGCTTCGCAGTGATAGTAATTTTAGACATTGTAAAATTCTGTAAATGAATTTGTATTTAACAACATTTTAACATACATTCTTTTATTAATTACCAAAATAAATTAGGTCTTGTTTTAAATTGGTATCTCCCACTATTTTCTTCAAACTATATTACCCTCACTTATATAGTTCGGCAAAATCTAATTAAAGATTTGCTAGTGAGAATAAGGATCCCATTTCAAATGTATATAGCCTTGTGGTGACACAACAAACTATATATAAATAAATAGGTAGACAACTTTTGTCAATTACATCAACTATGCAACTCCTTGTATTTTGCCTCTTAAATTATTTTGATCAAGTGGTGGCACATCCGAATCAAAATTATCCAAGTTAAGTCCAACCTAGCACTCCATATATTCAAAAAAGAAAAATATCATCCTTGTGGTGACACAACAAAACAATATTATTCAATTTTCTTTATAAGCATCAAATGTGATAAATTAACATCTTAAATACTTAATACTTGTCTTGTGGTGACACAACAAACTCATATTAAATATTTAATACTCTATTAATTTTATCATGCTAGAAGGCTTAACGCTCGATATTCCAAATATCTTTGAACGCTTAGGACTTAATATAAAAAATTGAGGGGTTTGTTATTAATTTGTCTCATTTTTTTTAGCGCATGCATATATATATATAAAATACGCGTTATATTAATGAACACGCGAAGCATGTTTGCATAATATATAATATATATAGTATAAGCATGCACATATAGAATACTATATTCTACCCGGATTGATTATGGACTTTTATTCTAGTTTGGTTCACTAGAGCCACCAAGTGAACCAAAAGGTCAAACCCTAGGGGTGCAAGAAATAATATTTAAATATAACTATTACATTTAAACCCTGCTCCATTACAAAGCGGGTCTTCACGCGCTCCTTGCTCGTTTGATCTCTAATTTTCTAAAATTAATTCTAACTATTCCTATTACAATACTATTTAAAATAAATAGAAACCTTGATCAGCAGTCAAGGGGAAGTACATAGGAGGGGAATAGAATTTACATTAAGAAAAATTAGAGAAGGCAACTGTAGACCCCATTTAATAAAACCCATACATTCATGCATCCAACTAAAATAAAATCCAATCGCATTGGTCAATAGTCCATTAATCAATCCCATTTATTATCATACACATCACCATATGCATCAATAAATAACATTCATCTAGCTGAATAATAAACATTTAATATATATATTGATATCATTTAATGGACAAATTTAATTAGTATAAAATCTAATTTTGAATCAAAATAAACTCTTTTATTTTAATCCAAATTTAAATCAAAATAAAACTATTTTATTTTAATTTATCTAATTTTGAATAAAATAAACTATTTTATTTTAATCAAAATTTTAATCAAAATAAACTCCTTTATTTTAATTAATTATGGAATCCAATTCCATATATATAAATAAAAAAATCTTTAATTAAAATAAACTCTTTTATTTTAATTAATTATGAATCCAATTCCATGTAAAAAAAAATCTTTATTAAAGGAAACACGGATATTCTTTCCTATTCACAAATAAACTCCTTTATTTTGAATAATATGAAATCTTATTTCATATTTAAATAAACTCCTTTATTTAAGGAAACATGGATTTTCTTTCCTATTCACAAATAAACTCTTTTATTTTGAATAATATGAAATCCTATTTCATATCTAAATAAACTCCTTTATTTAAGGAAAAATAGAATCCAATTTCAACTCCAATTAGTTATCATGGAATCCAATTCCAACTCTAATTAGTTAGCATGAAATTCTAATTTTAAAATTAAAATAAATCTTTTATTTTAATATTAAAATAAACCTTTTATTTTAAATTTAAAATAACTTTTATTTTAATAATAAAATTATTAAAATATATATATATATATTTTATATATAATATAAATTACGTTATATATATATCATATATATATATAATATAAATTACGTTATATATATATATATATTATTAATCCGTGCATACCATAGTTCCTGCCTGATTTTCTTTCCAATTATGGCCGAACGTTCCTTTCAAATAAAAAAAAATAAACCAGCAGCTTTTCACATGAATATATAATCATTCCTTGGCAAAAAAAATTTCACCAAAGACTTGTTTCATGTGCACTTAAACAAGAGAACCATATTTGCTAGTTCCTTTAAAAAATTGCTGCCGTTTTTTTTTATTTTATATTATCGTGGACCAGGAGCCTTGAATTTCCATGCAATTTCCTGTTGCTTTCCAGCTTTCAAAAAAAACCGGCAGCTTGCTTTGTCCGGTTTTGAATTTAATTGAAAAACGTGCCTTGCATAAATTTTACAAACCAGAGTTTAAATATGCTGGCATAAATTTTTAATATGCTGGCATGTCCGGTTCTTTATTGCAGAAAGTGGTATATTGATATTGTTTGCAGCGTGACTCGGTTTTTTTTTTTTTATTTAAATTTTATATAATAAAATTATGCCCAATTAAATTGTTCTAAACACATATCAATATACATATCAAATTAAAACAATTAATAATTCGCATAAAGGTTTGGCTCTGATACCACTGTTAGGTTTGTAATATTCATAAAAAGTGCGGAAGCGTGTAAAATCAGAGTTTAAAAAAATTTACAAACCATATACCCGGATCACCCTTTATGCATAATTATTAATTAAACGAAAAGATAAAGAATAAAATCATACCCTCAAGATCGAGCTTCCTCAGTACAAGTTCACCTCCAATTCTTTTCGCGTTCAATCTTGAATCCACCGGGTTTGGTTCCTTCCTTTGATCAACGTTAGCCACCCAAATGTTTGGCCTCTAGAGGTGATCCACCAAGGAAGAAGAAAATTCAAGAAGAAGGGTGGTTGGCTAAACCCTAGTTTTTTCTATCTCTCATAGAAAGGTGTACTCCCAACAACTTGGAATTATTACGTAGTTGTTAAAGTCAACAACCCCTACCACCCATAATAAGACTCCTCTTATTTATAGATGTGGACAACTCACCTTAACAATTAAGGAATTGGGTTTTAATTAATTAATTCTTTTAATTAATTAAGCTCCCTAATCTTATTAGGGATAATTAATTAAACTCCTTTAACTAATTTTCCTTCCTAATCCAATTAGGAATAAATGAGAGTACTTATATTAAATTAATTCCTAAACTCTTTTAGAAATTAAAATAATAATAATTGTAATAATATTAATAAGACTCCTCTTATTAATTTATATTTAATATTTCTAAAATATTAAATAATAAATATTAAGCTATTTAATTTATTCTATCACCATAGATTAAATTAAATATACTTAACATATTATTACGATTATGCCATTAACTTCTTAAATAATTATTCTTCCTTTTATGGTGTGACCCTTTAGGTTCTCCATATTAAACCTAGGTTGTGAATAAATCAATTAGAACAATTCTAATCTTATTTAAATAAATAAATTAAACAATTAATTTATTTAAATAATATTTATTCTACAATAGGATAAGCCTCCCCTAGCGATCAACGACTTTCCGGATAATATAGATTTCAACATTAATCATTAAAGAACCTTTGAGTAAATAGTTACCGTACAATTCAATCCTTCCACCATACAATGTCCCAATTAAATATAAGACATGGAATTCTTGTCAAGTCTTATTTTATTTAATTATATGTATTTCGACTCTTAAATGCACAACTCCAAATAATGCAAATTAGAAACTCCTTTCTAATTTCATTCTCGCCGCCAAGGACTCACTGGGTTGTCATTTATCGAATCACATAGGACATTTCTCTTCTTTATTAGAAGTGGTAGATTCTTTATCGATCATACATTATCTCCATGTACAACTTATTATACCCAAGCATACCCTTTGATATACCCTAAGGGTCTTAAGGAATAAGTCAAAGTATAACTCATCATACACAAGATACTATGATGATCTCAAGTCCAAGGATCACTTGTACTACTATCACTACAGAATTCCTATTGACGAAAGTGCAAATAAAACTCCATTAGGTATTCCTTAGCGAGCCACGCTCAAATTGAACTTATTCTCTAATAAGCACCTACATACTTGCTTTAGTGTCTCCACACAAATGATCATGAGATCAATCATCCTCATCCAATGAGCAAGTTAACGATGTACCAATCTATCCGGATTCACTAATCCCCAATTTAGTAATCCAACGATTGGGAACTATTTTAGTTTTAAGCTTTCTAAGAATTTAGATCTCATTAGAATGATCATCATCATTATTCTAAAAGCATTGCTTAAAACTATGGGTTTATCACATATTATAAAACAGCATCATGTAGATAATTAAAAGCCTTTAATAAATTAATACTTTTTATTAATAAATGAATAAGATTGTTACAAAGTATATGCTTTATCATCAAACATGATTGGCTTGTGTGCATACTACTTTCATTGCCCTGTCTTGGTATCTCCAATGATTCAGCTTATAACATTGATGAAACTGACGCCTCAGATATTGGGTTCGGAGGCATCCTTAAACAAAAGTTAACACCAGATTCTCCAGAACAAATTGTTCGTTTTCATTCAGGTGCATGGAATATTACACGCTTAAATACGAAGATTATTAAAAAAGAAATACTTTCATTAGTATTATGTATTAATAAATTTCAAAGTGATTTATTGAACCAGAAGTTTCTAGTTCGCATTGATTGCAAGTCAGCAAAATATATATTAGAAAAAGATGTTGAAAATCTAGCCTCTAAGCATTCCTTCGCTAGATGGCAAGCTTTGTTAAGCATTTTTTATTTTGAAATTGAATACATTAAAGGTAGTAACAATTCAATTCCTGACTTTCTCACTCGGGAATTCATTAATACAGGTACCGTCCGAGCACTATGAGTTTTAGAGGAGCATCGTCCTCTCGTGGTCTGGGTCGCCCTACTAGCCCAAGTATTCAACCCAGAGGAACCCTAGTTCCTCACCCAATCAACCCAATCCTTCAAACCAATAACAAATTCACTATCCTAGGAACCATGCCTAAGCCGTACAGTTCGGCATTAGCAAGTCAACCAATCCCAATTGATCCATCTGCCGATCAGTCAAAGCCCACAGCCACCAATCTTAGTAACCCTCATTCTGAATATATTCACAAATGGAGAACTCATTTATTTAACATTGAACCCACAATGAAAAATAGAACTGACCCAGTCAACTTGGCCGCCCAGTTCTTTCCCCCTGGATGGCATTTCCAACCTCTTGCTCTTTATAAATCCCTTGTGTATTATAAGGATATTCTTATTGAAACAGAATCAATATTCATTAAACCAATTTATGCAAATAATGATAAATCCAAAATGCTTTATCATTCTTTGTATATTAAACAGTTTATTTCACTTGCAGAATCGGGAGATCACCCCTCTGAGCTCATGCAACTCTCTAGTCAAAATAACTCTTATTGTTATTATGATTATATTGAAGCATGGCATAAAGTTTTTATTCACCAAAATGAGTCAAATAGTCATTCGTGGTTTTTCTAGTTCGACCACAAGTTCAAGAGTCAATTCCCTTTCTGGTTCGTTCATTGGTGGCACAAGTTCGGTTCCACTTATGATCTCCTTCCAGATCTCCTAAAAGTTCAATTTAACCATTTCTGTAGTCACAGTAAACCCAATCCTAAATATGAAGGCATTCCCTCAGTCCTTCTATTCGTAAGTAAATATAAAATCCCCTGGATTCTTAGGTGGCAGTATGAAATTAATACTCCTCCTAAAGTAACTGATCCTCAGTACATAGTCACCCCATCTTTTGATCCATTTCCTCTTCTTTCCGGTCGTTTTTTCGTTAAGTGGCGGGATAATTTTGATATCAACAGGATTGTCAGTCAAGTTCAGTTAGAATTTCCCACAACCCCTCTCAAGGTTCTTCCAGTTTCTTCCAAAGAGCCTTCCAGTCAATCAAAAGAATCCAAACCCAAAAAGTCTAAGTCAAAAGAACCCAGAGTCAGTCCTAAAGGTTCAACTTGTTCCCGTAAGGTCTCAGATTTCAAAGATTGCTCCAGTAATGAATTGAAGTTAATTGCCCAAGCACTCAATAAAAGAATTGACGAGTTACACGAGGAAGCTTCTATTCATTCTTCCTCCTCAGCTTCAGTCAGCTAGTTTGTAGAGGATGATGGTCAATATGATCCATATGGCACCATCAACCTACAGGATGCTCAGGATCCATTCGCCTGAAATCCACAAGAACTCCAAAGACTGGCCCTACCGCCAACACCTACTCAGTGACCATTATTCGTAAGAATTTGCTTTCCCACCGAAAGTAGACCCGATACACGCTACCGCCTCTGCAATAATCACCAAGAAGATGCTCTTTCTTTTTCACCAAAAGCATCTACTGAGTTAAATGTTGTTGGCCTCTTCACAAAAGTCACGAAAGCGTCCATGAATAGTAAAAAGTCAAGATCAGAAAGATCGTTTCATCAATAGTAAAAGTAGTCACTGTTCATTAATAGTAATATGTCTGTACTTTTACCTTTGCTTTTACTTTTGCTTTTACTTAAGTAAAATGTTTTCGCTTAAGTAATATGTTTCTTACTTTACCCTAGTTAATGTAATAGTTCTCTTTCCTTGATCTATAAAATGAAACTGAACTCATTTGGCATTCAAGACTTCGAAACTTAGAAAGACTCTGAGCTCCTTCTCAGACTAATCTTTAGTTTCTACCACTATTAGCCTACTTAACCCCTCCTTCTCTTCTCTAAATGTTTTGAGTTAATTGTAAGTCATTTTATCTTTCATTTCGTCTGTAAATATTTCAATTATCAATACAACTATTTTTATTTAGTGAATCAATGCACTACTCTGTTATTCTCTTTTAATCCTTGCTTCCTCCCCCCCCCTCCCAAATGGTATATATATATATATATATATATATATATATATATATATATATATATATATATATATTATTGGAGAAAAGATAAAATACCAACTTTCAACAAATAATTCCTGCAGAATTCCTTCAATTATATCCACATAAAAAAAATATATATATCCATCAATAAATATTTCCTTATCATATAAATCAATAATTAATTATTCATAAATAATATTACAGAATCACAATTATGACAACCAGGCCATTCCCAGGAAAGAGGGGGCTTTCCAATAAGGATTTCTCCTTACTGGCGCACAATTATGTGACAAAACCTCTCCTTAGACAGAGAACTTTCTAGACATTGCCAATAATATTATCTAATAATATTATTCAAATAATATGAATTATTGATCGATAATGGAAAATACGTGCAATGACAATTATTGAAACAACAATAATATAAAATATCAACGTAGCAATTATTGAATCAATAAAATAAAATATTGAGCGATAAATCATCGTAATAATTATTGAGTAGTGCCTTCTTACATAAGAATCAATAATTTAATAATATCATGTAATACCGCAGTGCTCATCGCTTCAACCACGTGTATTATCGTATTTTAACCACCGTGTAATCCAACGGTGTAAATTCAGAATAATTACTGTCGTTATTTATAACAACTCAAATTTGTCATTTTCTTCATTCGATAGTTATTCTGTTATGAGGTCCACAAATGGTTGCGCCGTCGTACGAATATTCCCCGACAACAAGAATATTCCACGACCAAACGAATATTCCCCGACAAAAATGCATATTTTATCACCACTTGCTTATTTTGTAAAATTTGCACATTTCACCCATAACCAAAGTATTATATCACTTAACACCTTTTTATTTCAAAATAATGAATATAGGAAATTCAATTTTATTTATAAAAAGTTGGGGTCTTACAACCTCCCCTCCTTATGAAATTTCGTCCTCGAAATTGACGCACGTACCTGGTGTTTCAAAAAGGTGAGGGTACCTCGCTTTCATTTCCGTTTCCAACTCCCAGGTCATTTCTTCAATAGCATGGTTCCTCCACAAAACCTTAACTTATTGTATAACCCTTGTTCATAGGACATGCTCTTTCCTATCCAATATCTTGACAGGTACCTTCTCGTACGTTAAATCTTCGGCTATCTCATCTGGTTCTAACGCAATAATGTGGTTTGGGTCTTTCACATACTTACAAAGCATAGATATATAAAAAACGTTATGAACACGAGACATGCTTGGAGGTAATGCGAGTCTATATAGCCACGCGTTCCTATTCCGGCCAAGAATCTCAAATGGACCAACAAATCGTGGATTGAGCTTTCCTCTCTTTCCAAATCTTGTAACTCCCTTCCATGGAGCAATACGTAATAGTACATGATCTCCAATATTAAACTCCACGTCATTTCGATGAAGATCAGTATAACTCTTTTGTCGATCTTGTGAGGTCTTTATACGTTGCCGGATCATTTGAATCTTTTTCGTAGTCATGCGTACTAATTTCGGTCCCAACAACGTTGTTTTCTCCCACCTCGCCCCAAAGATAATGGAGAATGACATTTTCGTCCCATACAACGCCTCGAATGGAGCCATGCCTATACTTGCTTGATAATTGTTGTTGTAAGAGAATTCCACCAATGGCAAGTACTTATCCCAACTTCCTTTGAAATCTAGGACACAGAGTCTTAATAAATCTTCAAGGGTTTGAATAGTCCTTTTCGATTGTCCGTCCGTTTGAGGATGGTATGCTGAACTGAATTGTAAATCTGTGCCCATAGCTTTCTGCAAGCTAACCTAAAATTGTGAAGTGAATCTTGGGTCACGATCTGAAACTATGGCTACTGGCATGCCATGCAATCTCATAATCTCATTTACATACATGCTAGAAAGATGTTCAAGGGAATAAGTCTCACGTATAGGCAAGAATGAGCAAACTTGGTTAATCTATCAATAATAACCCAAATCGCATCTATGCCTTGAGAAACCTTGGGAAGACCCGTAACGAAATCCATAGTAATGTGTTCCCACTTCCATTTTGGAATCTCAAGTGGTTGCAATGGACCTTTTGGCACTTGATGCTCTGCCTTTACACGTTGACAAGTTAAACAGCTCGAGATAAACTCCACGATCTCTCTCTTCATATTGCTCAACCAAAATGTATGATGAAGATCATGATACATTTTGGTACTCCCAGGATGGATTGCAAATGGTGTGTTGTGTGCCTCCATCATGATTCTATGCTTCAAGTCAAAGTAGTTAGGAACGCAAAGTCTGGAGTTGACTCGAAGTATTCCCTCTTCATCGATTCTTACTTCTGGAATAGCACCTTCTTGCACTTTCTTCTTCATACGTATCATCTCTGGGTCTGTGGTTTGAGCAGCTTTAACTTTATCAATTAAAGTCGGTTCTACTCGTATGTTTGATATCATCACGTGGGTACTTGGAGCCTTTACCTCTATCTCCATCCTTTGCAAGTCATACAAAATGGGCCTTTGTGTTAACAACATTGCACTCGTACCCGCATATGATCTTCTACTCAATGCGTCAGCTACAACGTTTGCTTTTCCAGAATGATATTGAATGCTATGGTCGTAATCTTTTAACAGCTCGAGCCAATGTCGTTGCCGTATGTTGAGTTCCTTTTGGGTGAAGAAATATTTGAGGCTTTTATGATCCGTATAAATCTCCACTTTCTCCCCATACAGGTAGTGTCTCCAGATTTTCAACATAAAACGATCGTTGTTAACTCTAGATCATGAGTAGGATAATTCCTCTCATATTCTTTGAGTTGTCGCGAGGCATAGGCTATGACTTTCCCATGTTGCATGAGAACACATCCTAACCCTTTACCTGAAGCATCGATGTAGATAATAAATCCATCCGAACCAGATGGTATTGTCAGAACAGGTGCCGAAATGAGTCTCCTCTTAAGCTCTTGGAAACTCTTCTCGCATTCCTCGCTCCATATGAATTTTGTATCTTTCTGAGTCAGCTGAGTTAACGGAGTAGCAATTTGAGAAAATCCTTCCACGAATCTCTGATAATAATCAGCTAAGCCCGTAAAACTTACGACTTTGGCCACCGACTTTCTACTGCTCCTAACTTTGAATTGCTTCAATCTTTGCCGGGTCAACAGATACTCCATGTTTTGATACCACGTGCCCAAAGAATGATACTTCCTTAAGCCAGAACTCGCATTTCTTCAGCTTGGCATATAGCTTGTTGTCACGAAGTCTTTGAAGTACCAGCTTCAAATGGTGCTCATGATCTTCATGGCTTTTGGAATAGATGAGGATGTCATCAATAAAGACAACAATGAACTGATCCAAATATTCCTTGAATACACGGTTCATCATATCCATGAAAGCAGCAGGAGCATTAGTCAATCCAAAAGACATGACTAAGAATTCATAATGCCCGTACCGAGTTTTGAAGGTAGTCTTTGGAATATCCTCAGTTTTAATCTTCAGCTGATGATATCCAGAACGAAGATCGATCTTTGAAAAGAATTGTGCTCCTTGCAACTGGTCAAACAGGTCATCAATACGAGGTAGGGGATACCTATTCTTGATGGTGACATGGTTCAATTCTCGGTAGTCAATACAAAGTCGCATACTCCCGTCTTTCTTCTTTACAAATAAAATAGGAGCACCCCAACGAGATGTACTAGGACAAATGAAACCGATGTTTCACAATTCCTGTAGTTAGACTTTTAACTCCTGAAGTTCAATAGGAGCCATTCGATATGGGGTTTTAGAAATGGGCTTTGTACCCGGTTCAAGATCCATAAAGAATTCAACTTCACGTTCCGGGTAGACGGGAAGTTCTTCGTGAAATACGCCGGAAATTCGATAAGAATAATAGGAATATTATTCAAATCTGTCGTGTTTTTGTTCAAGTCCATAACATGGGCTAAGAAAGCTTGACATCCGTTTTTCAATAAACGGATAGCTTTATGGATTGATATGACAGTGACTGATTTTAGTGGTTTAGTTGTTTGAATTCGTATGACAGGTCGGTTATGAATATGAAAACTAACAACTTTACGAAAACAATCAATTTTGGCATGATGAGTGGTTAACCAATCAATCCCTAAAATCACATCAAATGCAAGTATCTTTAAACAAAATAAGATCAACAGGTAATGTGATTGTGCCAACTTGGATCAATCAAGATTTATAAACTGTAGATGTAATGAAGGTTTCACCCAATGGAGTTTCAACAGATAAGTTAAAGTTCAATTTCTCCGGAGTCAAGTTTAAACGTTGAGCACAAGCAGGAGAGATAAAAGAATGGGTAGAACCGGTATCTAGTAAGGTATAAACTTCGCAAGAATTCAAGATTAGCTTACCCGTGATCACCTCGTTCGAGTTTCTAGCATTTTGGCCAGTCACGACAAACGCCCTCCCTTGAACCACCGACTTTGTTTTGTCCGTAGTCGCCTTTGGTGCCGTCGTCCCAGTTGGACTTGAGAATGATGAAAAATATTTTAGAGAACGAATTTAGTGAGATAAAAGAACAAGGATTAGGAATTCATACTTTAGATGAACCAAGTTCAAAAACGCTCCATAATAAACCATAGTGAAGATAAAAACATGGATTCAATTTCAAGAATAAGGGTCACAACAGATAATTTGAAAGGAAGAAAAAAAATATTTTTTTTCTTTTGTGAAAAGACCAGTGAATAAAGACCCATGAACAACGATGCAGAAAAGACGATTGCGGTCATGAAAAGTTCCAAATTTGATTAAAAGTTCAGACCAATATTCCTATGAAATGATATTAGATGAAGCAAAATTTCTAATTATTTTAGGAATTATAGAAGCAATACTTACTATAGTAAGTTCAAATTTAAGAATACAAGATGAAATAATATCACTTATGTAATATGGAGTATGAAAGAAAATAATATTTCTCACGAGTATTGCAATAAAATAATATCCTTTACCGTAGTAGAAACTGGATTTGACTAGAATATCGGATATTATTCTAAGAAAATCTTGTAGAAAAACTACGCTCAAAGTATTCTTATACTCAAGAAAAATACTCACAATACTATAGTAAAAGTTCTTTGAGATTTCTGGTGTGATTTAGGTTGGAGGGTTGCCCTCCTATTTAAAGCAACGGAGGAAGGAAAAAGAAACAGATAAAGCGCCTGACATTTTTTTTTCCTCCTCTACCTAATATCCTGCCTAACATGCATTCTCATATTTCAAATGGGTGAGGGCCACCCTTTGAAACTAGCTTGTAGGAAAATCATGCCTAATTCACATTTTCCATATGTCAGCCACATTTTGAAATGATTTAGCATAAAACCTACCACCCACCGAAAGAAAGAAAAATAATAATAGAGGCCACCCTTTGAAAAATGTTTTGCAGAAGAAAAATAAGTCATCTCTCCAAGAAAAGAAAGGACATGACTTACCATCGTGTTTCTTTTGAAAACAAGTTTGTTTTGCAGTCAATACTCCACCACCAACCAACTTAGGAAAATAACGGACAAGCTATACAATTTGCTCACTCCTTTTCCTTAATCACATGCATATATATATAATATTATTGGAGAAAAGATATAATACCAACTTTCAACAAATAATTCCTGCAGAATTCATTCAATTATATCCACATAAAAAAAAGAAATATATCCATCAATAAATATTTTGTTATCATATAAATCAATAATTAATTATTCACAAATAATATTACAAAATCATAATTATGACAACCAGGTCGTTCCCGGGAAAGAGGGGGCTTTCCGATAAGGATTTCTCCTTACTGGTGCGCAATTAGGTGACCAAACCTCTCATTAGACAGAACTTTCTAGACATTGCCAATAATGTTATCTAATAATATTATTCAAATAATATGAATTATTGATCGGATAATGGGAAATACTGTGCAATGACAATTATTTAAACAACAATAATATAAAATATCAACGCAACAATTATTGAATCAATAAAATAAAATATTGAACAGTAATTATTGTAACAATTATTGAGTAGTGCCTTCTTATGTAAGAATCAATAATTCAATAATACTGTGCAATACCGTGTGCTACTGTGCAACCACGTGTATTACTGTATTTTAACCACCGGGTAATCCAACAGTGTAAATGGTAACAATTACGCCGTTATTTATAACAACTCAAATTTGTCATTTTCTTCATCAAAGCGCTTATTACATTATGAGGCTCCAAAAATGGTCATACTGTCGCATTTAATATTCCCGATAATAAGAATATTCCACGACCAAACGAATATTCTCCGACAAAAATGAATATTTTATCACCACTTGCTTATTTTGTAAAATTTGCACATTTCACCCATAACCAAAGTATTATATCACTTAACACCTTTTTATTTCAAAATAATGAATATAGGAAATTCAATTTTATTTATAAAAAGTTGGGGTCTTACAGCGAGCCTATTACAAAGAGAAACCCCCACTAGGGTAGGGGTGCACGTGTCAAGAAAAATCATACCCCACCAAGGCGGGCATCCTCAAGGCAAAAACACCCGCCAGGTCAAGCATGCGCGGACATAAGAAGAGTTTGTATGCACTTTGAGCACTATTGTGGCTTGTATAACGCCCCCAAAATAGGTATACATCACCCATTCTGAATCGCCAAATATATGATACAAAATAAAAAATATAAACTTAATTATACAACATGAGCTGAGAGTTTTTACATGAATATTGTCTTCTAGACAATATCCAAACTCAAATGGAGTCCTCATTACAATTATTATCACACTATTTCATAGAATAGTGAGAACTACTATAACACCATCTCGGACCATCACTCTATTTCCCGACTAGTCCCAGCTACGTTTTCATTTCATGAAGAGAACAATGAAAGGAAAAGGGTGAGCTCAACTAGCCCAGTAAGAAATATTATGACTAACATAATGCAGAATAAATTATCGTAGCCTTCAATAGTGTTAAACTGATAAAATAAAATAAACATCAAGTTTAACTGCAGCGGAATAAGCAATCCATTAGAAGAGTCAAGTAGAGCATGATATCTACTATCTTCTATGATTTAAAAAGTATATCATCAATTTTATCGCTGAGACTCAGCTTAATAAATAATCCACATCACTGAATTATCCATTCACTACGGGCCAAGGATATTCATTAGTATCATAACCACGAATTATCCATACACTACGGGCCAAGGATATTCGTGTTTTCACAACCAAGAATTATCCATGCACTACGGGCCAAGGATATTCATGTTTTCACCAATGGTCATGATTATACTGAATAATCCCTGGTCATAATCATACTATTCAACAGTCCATCTATGCACTACGAGCCAAAGATGACTTTTACCACATCATTTGTAATATTACAGGTCATGATTATACCGAATAATCCCTGGTCATAATCATACCAATCAACAGTCCATCCATGCACTACGGCCAAAGATGACTTTCATCACAATATAAGCATGAGGACGATGACAATGATATAGGAATTCAATTAAATGAAAGCAAGGATAAATTTCAAAGATTTATAATTTAATTTATCCAAAATTCAATAATGTTCAAATTTTCAACATGATACTGCTTTGTGGGGTAAAATTCAAGAATAATATTATATCAAAAATGATTTGGACAAAGAAGAAATTAATTTTTGTCATAAATAGTACCCCGGGTGAATAGTACCCCATGAATAGTACTGTATGAATAGTACTTCAGAAATAGAACTTTATGAATAGTACCTCGTGAATAGTACTTTGTGAATAGTACCCCATGAATAGTAATTTGTGAATAGTACCCCATGAACAGTACTCCAACATGAAAAGATTAAAAATTATCAAGAATGTTCAGAAAAATATCCTTGTGAAATGATACTAGATAAAGAGCAAATTTCAAGGATATTCTACTAATTTCATGGAGTATAGAATCAATACTTTAACAAAATGAGTGTAGAAGTAGGAATGTGAATCGAAATAATATTACTTACATACTACAGAGCATGAAAGAAAATATTATTTCATACGGGAATTGAACAAAAATAATATCCCTTTCATTAGAAGAAGACTAGATACTGGAATAGTGAAGTAGCAGAAAACTCTTCTTCTTTCTCTTTATAGCTTCTCTCTCTATACTTGCTCATGTGAGTCTTAGTGAATTGGTGAGAATGATAGAAGAATGAGCTTCTATTTATAGGAAAATATAGTTTTGATAATTGCATGTTTTGGGGCTCGAACTATTACAGTATAGTACCTTCATCTTTTTCTCCATTTTTAATTTAGTCCTACAAGTATTATCAAACTTGCACCACCTCCCCTAATAGTATATGCATGTGAAATAACAGTACATGCATGTGAATCAATAGTTCCATTCATATGAACAAATAGTTATATGCATGTGAACTAATAGCAATTAATTGCTCATTTATCTGATTAATTATCCGATTTATCAATTTAACCTCCAGAAATCAATTATTATCAAAATAAATATCGATTTCAAATAACACTAATAATCCCAACACAATGGAAATATCAATTTCATCTTTAATCAACACGGACTTATTCATCATTAATATTATAACTCACAATATTTAACAACCAGATCATTCCCAGGAAAGAGGGGGCTTTTCGATAAGGATTTCTCCCTATTGGCGCGTAATTAGGTGACCAAACCCCTTTCCTCGACAGAACTTTCTAGACATCGTCAATAATGCAAATAATAATATGAATAACTTTATCGTCTCAATTATTGATTTAATAATATAAAATATTAAGCAGATGATACTGTGACAATAATTAAATCAATAATATAAGAGATATTATGCAGCAATTACTGTAGCAATAATTGAGTATAACCAAGTGACTTCTCACGTAAGCATCAATAATCAAAGATACTGTAAAATACCATGTGCTACTATGCAACCACATGTATTACTGTAATTTTACCAACGGGTATTTCAACAGTTAACGATAAGGATTTCTCCCTATTGGCGCGTAATTAGGTGACCAAACCCCTTTCCTCGACAGAACTTTCTAGACATCGTCAATAATGCAAATAATAATATGAATAACTTTATCGTCTCAATTATTGATTTAATAATATAAAATATTATCACGGATGACACGTGACAATAATTAAATCAATAATATAAGAGATATTATGCAGCAATTACTGTAGCAATAATTGAGTATAACCAAGTGACTTCTCACGTAAGCATCAATAATCAAAGATACTGTACAATACCATGTGCTACTATGCAACCACATGTATTACTGTAATTTTACCAACGGGTATTTCAACAGTTAACGATAAAACTTTCGCCGTTAATTTTTATAAAAAGATATTTATGTTGTAAGACCCCGAAATTTTTTAAATAAAAAGGAATTTCCTTTATTTATTATTTTGAAATAGTAAGGGTGGATTTGATTAATGTGGATAGTTATGGGTAAAATACGCAAATATTTTGAATAAGCAAGTGGTTATAAAATATTCATTATTATTTGGGAATATTCGTTTGGTCGTGGAATATTCAGATTTGTTGAAATATTCGCATTTATTTACGCAGATCTTTTGTGGGCCCCATAATGGAAAGCGATTGGATGAAGAAAACGATAAATATAAGTTGTTTATAAATAACAGCATAGTTATTACCAATTAATTTGTTGGAATACCCGTGGTTAAAACACACCTAATACATTGTTCATTCAGAGTAGATACCAGTATTGCACCAATTATTGATTCTTACGTAAGAAGGCACTACTCAATAATTATTACGATGAATTATTATTCAAAGATTTTATTTTATTGATTCAATAATTGTTGCGTTGATATTTTATATTCATTGTTGTTTCAATAATTGTCATCACACAAGATTTTCCATTATCGAAGCAATAATTCATATTATCTGAATAATATTATTAGATAACATTATTGGCAATGTCTAGAAAGTTCGCATAAGGAGAGGTTTGGTCACCTAATAATTGCGCCATGAAGAAGAAATTCTTATTGAAAGCCCCCTCTTTCCAGGAGCGCTGGTTGTCAATATTGTGATTCTCGTAATATTATTTGTGAATAATTAATTATTGATTCATATGATGAGAAAAATATTGATTTTATGTGGATATAGATGGAGAAAATTTTAAAATGACAATTGTTGAAAATTAATATTTTATCTTTTTTTGATAAAATAATTCATTTAAATATATTATTTTAATAATATATTAACGGTGATATTTTTACAATGAATGTGGGATATATGAGTATACGAGGAGGAAGAGTATTTTTGTTGCAATAAATGATTAACACATGTTTTGTGTGTCGGTGGACCCCATTTCTTGAATTGAAATTTGATTATAAACCGTAAAATCGCTTTCGTTTGAGGATTTCGTTCAATTTCGCATTTGGAATTTGGAAAAACTTTCTTCAGTAAAGTTGTAGAGAATTGAATTTCCTATAAAAATCGTGAGATTCAATTTTTCGATAAAAGACCTATTTATTGTGAATTATTGAAGTTCAAGTTCCGAAATAATTGATTTTTGGAAGTTTAAAATATTTTTAATTACAAAAACGTTTTTTCCATTTTTGAAACTCATTTAACATGTGTATGGTGGCTGAATTCAGATTCAAGATGTGGGCGTATGAATTTTGTTTATATATAATATTATTATATTCAATTTTCTGTTTTGGTGTTCTAAGCAATTTCCTATAAATAGGGTGCTTAGGTTAGAATTGAAAATCACATTTAAACTCAGTTTTTTCTCTCTATATTATCGGTTTATTCTTGTGAGTATTTTGAGTATACTTTGAGTATTGCTATACTGATGCAAGTTCAAGTCATAGCCTATATCCTGTTTCAACTAAATCTTTGTCTTTCGAGGTAAAGGGATGTTATTTTTTCTCAAATGATATTATTTCTTCAATATCATTATGCTAAAATATTGGTTGGAACTTTTATCAAATTTGGAACTTTTTCATGTCTGGGTTACTATTCATGAGTTCTTATTCACGAGTTACTATTCATGAGTACTATTCACGAGTTACTATTCACGAGTACTATTCATAAAGCGTGAAGATGTTTTTTGTGGAATTTCTATCTTTTGGTGTCTGAGTTACTATTCACGTATCAAGACTATTCACGATATCTGAAGACTATTCACTAATACTACGACTATTCACTATTCACGAATCTCAAGACTATTCATAGAAAAATGAAATTTCTTCTTTTCGTCTAAAATATCTATTCGGATACTAGCTTTGATTGTATCCATGTTTTGATCATTCTTGAATTTTACTTCAGTATGATTATTTATGAAGTATTTTTGAACTTGGATTGTTTAAAATACAAATCCTTAATATTTGTTCTTTTGTTTCACTGGATTCATTTCTTTAAAAATATTTTCATCATCTTGGTCTTAAATGATGATATTATGGAATATCTTGGGCACATCAGAGAAAAGATGAATGATTTCTTGATGAATATCTTTGGCCCATAGTGCAAAAGATGAACAGTGTTGAGATGAATACGACCGATCGATGAATATCTTTGGCCAGTAAAAAAAGATGAGCAGTGTTGAGATGAACACGACCGATCGATGAATATCTTTGGCCTGTAGTGCAAAGATGAATATTTGATTCCAGATATATATTGATTAATGTTACAGGGATAAAATATCGACGATGAACTTTTAAATTCATATATAGAAGATAGTAGTTTGCATTCTCTACTTAACTCTTCTAATGAATTATTATTTCCACTGCGAAGATTGATTTAAAAACTTGTTGTCTATTGTATTCTATTAGTTTTTTTTCCCTGTTGAAGACTAATGATAATTTGTTGTATATTATCTTAGTCATAATATTCTTTACTGGGCTAGTTGAGCTCACCCTTTTCCTTGTTGTTCCATTTTTTTTCTTCTCAGGAGGCGAGAATGTAGCGAGTACTAGTCGGGGTATGGAATGAAGGTTCTAGAGAGAGTTGTTTAGTAGTCCTCACCATTTTTGTAAAATAATGTATCAATAATTATGATGGGGATTTATTTGCGTGTGGATATTGTCTAGATGGCAATATCTGTATTTAAACTCAAAGTTTATATGTTGTAATAATAAAGTTGTAGTTATTTCTGTACCATGTATTTGGCGACTTAGAATGGGTTGGATGGAATGGACCTATTTTGGAGGCGTCACATATGTCGTTTTCTAATTTCGATAATAATTCTGTTGTGGGGTCCACCAATGATTGTGTCATCGAACGAATATTCCCCGACCAATCGAATATTTTATAACAACTTGCTTACTTTGCAAAATTTATAAATATTACCCACAACTATAACATTATATTAAATCCACACCATAATATTCAAAAATTATATTTCTAGAAAAATTAATATTTATTTATGAAAGTTGGGGTCTTACAACCTCCACTTCTTATGAAATTTCATCCTCCAAATTGGGGTACGTACCTAGTATGTTGAAGAGGTGAGGATCTTGATTTCATTTCAGATTCTAATTCCCATGTCATTTCCTCAACATCGTGATTTTTCCACAAAACTTTAACTTGAGGTATAACCTTGGAGCGTAGAATATGTTCCTTCTTATCCAAGATTTTAACAAGTACCTCTTCATACGTTAAATTTTTTGCTATCTCGTCTGGTTCTAACTCAATAATGTGGTTCGGGTCTTCCACATATTTAGGTAACATAGATATGTGAAAAATGTTATGAATACGAAACATACTTGGTGGTAACGCGAGTTGATAGGCCACAGTTCCTACTCGGTCAAGGATTTATAATGGGTCAATGAATTGAGGATTGAGTTTTCCTCTCTTTCCAAATCTTGTAACTCCTTTCCATGGAGCAACACGTAACAACACGTGATCACCAACATTGAATTCCACGTCCTTTCGATGAAGATCAACATAACTCTTTTGTCGATCTTGTGAGGTTTTTATATGTTGTCGGATCATTTAAATCTTCTCCGTAATCATACGTACCAATTTTGGATCCAATGACATTGCTTCACCCACCTCATCCCAACATACTAGAGAACGACATTTGCGTCCATACAACGCCTCGAATGGAGCCATACCAATACTTACTTGATAACTGTTGTTGTAGGATAATTCCACCAATAGTAAGAACTTGTCCCAACTTCCTTTGAAGTCAAGGACACAGAGACTTAATAGATCTTCAAGAGTTTGAATAGTCCTCTCTAACTGTCCGTCCGTTTGAGGATGATATGCCAAACTAAATCGTAAATATGTGCCCGTAGCTTTTGCAAACTAACCCAAAATTGTGAAGTAAACCTTGGGTCTCTATCAGAAACTATGAATATTGGCATACCATGCAGTCTTACAATCTCATTTATGTAAATGCGAGCAAGATGTTCAAGTAAATAAGTTTCTAGTATAGGTAAGAAATGAGCTGACTTGGCAAATCTATCAACAATGACCCAAATCGCATCTATGCCTTGAGAAACCTTGGGACGGCCAGTAACAAAATCCATGGTAATGTGCTCCCACTTCCATTCTGGAATTTCAAGTGGTTGCAATGGACCTTTTAGCACTTGATGCTCCACCTTGACACGTTGACAAGTTAAACACCTTGAGATAAACTCCGCAATCTCTTTTTTCAAATTGCTCCACCAATATGTATATCGAAGATCACAATACATTTTGGTACTCACAAGATGGATTGAAAATGGTGTGTTGTGCGCCTCCAATAACTTTTAAAAATAGGTTAATATGATTTTTACAGCATATCCAAAGTTGGATGTCATCGGACTTATGAGATATAGAGTAAAGTTTATATTACAACTACTATGTGTTGCTATGTGACTAATAGTT
The DNA here is from genome assembly GCA_020205615.1 of Panax quinquefolius. NCBI lineage: Eukaryota > Viridiplantae > Streptophyta > Magnoliopsida > Apiales > Araliaceae > Panax > Panax quinquefolius. Next base: position 60,971,013 of record CM035158.1, read on the forward strand.
GATGTGTATGATTATATAATTGTGTAGGGCATGTGAAGTGCAGATAACTGTAAGCTGTTAAACTGTTATTGGTAAACAACGATCAAGGCAAGTCTTTCGGTTCCTATTTTCTACGCGGACTTGATGAACTGTTTTAAATTGCATGATATGATATATGTGTTTTGTAAGCGAGCATGATAAGTTATACATGTTGTAATCATGAAATGTTAAATTCAATTTATGACTACATTGTTTTGGTTAAATAATGATGATTGAGTAAAGAACTCAATCTTTATATTTGCTATGTGAATTAAAGCATGTATGCCATGTTACTTTAATTATTAGGATATGTATGTTGAGCATATTGTTATGTGCTATGTGATGCATGAAAACTGTTAGAACTTGCTGAGCTGTCGAGCTCACCTTGATATTTTTTGCAGGTCAAGATTTCAACGTAAGGATATGTGCTAAGTGAATTATAGAGATCCATATTCACGAATATTACTTATATTTTATGAGAAATGTATTTAATATTTTTAATGTAACATGTTGTTGAATTGTAAGTTGGGCTATCCGGTGTATATGGATATCTATTTGTGATGTAAGACTTTGTATAGTCATTTTGTTGTAACGATTCATGATATAAATTTGAATCAAAGAGATGTAATGTAAAGGTTGCGATTTAGGGTAATCTGTATGAAATGTATAAAAGTTTTAATTATTACGCATTTTAGTGATTTTCATATCGAATAATGATGTAAAGATAGATTAAAGTCAGTATTGCTAATGATCGAGAAGGAGAATATTATTGTATGCATTTTTGGGGTAAATTCACAGTTGATATCAAAAAGTCAGGTTATAAACCTTAGGTAAGAGTACCTAGGCTATAACCTTAGAGAATAAAGGAGAATATGATAAAGAATAAGCTCAGATAGAGTTTGAACAATAGGAAGTAATTTAAGAAATTTATAAAGAAGGGATTAAAACATGCGTGAGAGGATTCAAAGAAGAATCTCGTAGTTATAAGGAATATGAATGCGGGGTTACCCAACTCCAATAATAAAGATGTAAGATGATAATAAATAGACAATGTCTATAAGAAGAGAATGATAAAGAAGTTAAGAATAAAAAGTTATATTTAAGTATTGTACAATCGTACTCTTTAATAGTTGATGTATGGCATCTGGGTTAAACGATTCCTTCATAGAGCGAAGGTATATACGAACTAGCAACTCGGAACCTAGTTTATTGGTTGTATGTGGGAAACCACTCAGCGTACTATATTGAAACTATTAGAGACTCGATGTGTACCAAGTGTAGAAAATGTATACGTATGATGAAAATGTGGAACCCGAATGAAATGTTGAGCAATGTAAATGAAGTTGGAAATTCTTAAAGGAAGAATTGTTATATAAACAAGAAAATTCAAATAAGAATCTTGAAGAGGTATAAAGATTAGAAATGGGAGTTACCTAACTCCAATAGCCAAGATAACGAATAATGATAAATAGACAAAATCTATAAGATTAAAAGCATAAATGAAATCGTAAATAATGAAAAAGGAAAGAAATAGGATCGTAAAACAAAACGATCACAAGTGAAGAAAAGAATTTTAAGGGAGGTGATTATAGAATAAGATCACGACGTGATCTATTTAAGTTATAAAAGAAAGATGGTTTATAATGTTTGAATAATTATAGCTTGATGCTATGAAGATAATGTACTATGAAACAACACGTGATAAACTCACGAGGAGTTATAAATAATTTGGTACGAAAAATTCGTATCGAGCAAAGAGCAAGTTATACGCAAGATAGAGTTAGGTGGGATTTCAATTAAGGACTCATGTAATGGCTGAGTTGTACAAACCTTTGTATGGACGAGGGTTTTGTGCTTGCACTCAGTTTATCACATTGATAATCATTGGAATGTTGGTGTCACACTATCAATGTATATGTGGCGAAAATGTGATTCTTTTCTCATGTATATATTTGATAGTTAGAAACTATTAAGATTAGTCAGATATTATAAGGATTAGGTACGGTTCTTAAAACTAATACATATGGTAAGTTCGTAACTCATAATAATATTGTATGTTTTGAACCCCTCAGCGAATGGACGGCTATGGTCTGACTAGGATAAGTTCATAAACTCATATTATTGTGGCAAGTTCATTAATTTCCAATGTGCGGTATGTTTGATGAACTATACTGGGGTATAGGAAGATTGTAAGTTAAAATACAAGAATATTTAGTATAAGAGTATTAGTGGTGCTAGAAATAAAATGAATTAGTCAGTAATGAGGTAATAAAGTAAAGATTGAAATTAATGGAGAAAATTAGATATTTCAAATCTTCTAGCTTTGCTAAATTTTTGAAATTTATTGACTTCGTGCCGATGGTTGTACTTTTAAATTTTGAAAAATGTTGGATCACACTAGTGAACCAAAGAATTTTTAAAACAATGCTATTATTCGCGTATCTATGATGTTTGTTTCGGCTAGATAAAAAAAGTGTATGATTTTTAAATTTTCAAAATATATTTTAATTATATGTATCGGGTGATATGATAAACGATGGAGTCATCAATGTAATGGAACTTGGTGTTGGATGTGATCATATGATCGTCAGCCCACTTTGGTGAGATGTAGTATGACAACGTCATAATCATGACGCCATAAAAGGATTTTTGAGATTTCTTTAAGATATGAGAATATATATATATATATATATATATGTATGTTTTGATTGATGTCCGAGTTGTTGTATAGAAAGTACATGCTATTTGATTTGACTAAGCGAATATTGAAAGATGTTCATGAAATTCAAGCGTTCTTTGTCAAACTATACCAAACTAAATTGTTTTGGTGTGGATTCAGATATTAAGAAGCTGAGGTGAACAACCCTATAAAAGGGGACATGTTATCAGAGATAATTGTTCCGAAAGTAACGCATATAGTCGTTACAATGTTAAGACATAATACGTTATGCACGACGTAGTGGTACGATAGGCTGATCACCTAGAGTACTTGCAGAGGGTGTTTTAGTCTTTGTGATTCATAAACATTCTGTTAAAAGGGTTTAAAGTGTGAAGAACCGGGGGTGAAGCACTATTATACCTAGAGATGAGTTCATGGTCTTGTGACCCCTCAACATGATTGGATAATCTTTTAAAATCCTGAGTTATTCATACTGCTTCCCAATTATTGAGCAATTGTGGAGGATTCATGTTATTTTGAAGTGAATATGGTAAGGATGATATTCCTTAGAAAGAAGTAAGTTGTAGAATGTGACACTGAATGATGAATATATTGAATAAGTGAGAAAAGAAATTTTGAAATGAGAAAGAGATGAGTTAAAAAAAAATAATAATGTAAATCTTTTAATAGAAAAGTTTAATAATTGTAGAAAGATCTTTGTAGAAAGAAGTGGTTATAGAACCCAATTAGACTTCAAGCAAGCAAGTGGTGGTAGGATCAAAAGCCTAAGAGGCCAAAATATTTGATTTTGGTGGGCTAAGAATCATACATAGTCTGGCTACCATGGCTTCTTCCTTTTTTTTTTTTTTTGTTTTTGTAAAATTTTGTTACACCAAAAATAGTAATATTAATAAATATTAAAAAATAATAAAATAATTTATAATAAATAATAATTTTAATTTAATAATAAAATAATTTATAAATTAAATACTCCTTCATTATTAAAATTTAAAGAAAATAAAAGATTAATATAGGTGGTAGTTTCATCAGATCACCAGGCCACTGGATATTTAAAACCAATACAACATTATTATTTATGGATATATAGGCCGGAAAATAATACTTATTACAATAACGGGATCCCTTTCTTCTTTTCACTTTTAATGGAGTACAGGAGTAGTAATGTTCATTATTGACTAATTATATGTTGTTCTTTAATGGGATTCTCTTTCTTTTTTATGACTATATCAATAAATGTATATTTATTTTTACTCGAGCAATATAAACAAACTGTTTTAATTTAAAATTCAATACTGATTAGAAGAAATACGTGTGAAATTGATTCAAATACATGCAAATAAGTTATTAAATCATTAATTTAATAATATATTTTTTAATTCATTTTAGCTCATCACAAATTTATAATTTAATAATCACAAATTTTTAATTTTAGCTCATTAAAGATTTCATTAAAATAAACAATTTTTATTTCAATTGGTTTGAACTCTTATTTATTTACTTACATGCTCTTGTGTTCAAGTTTCACAAGATAAGAACATTTTTTTTTTTTAAAAAAAAAAAGTTATGGTCACTGCTTGTGGTCAGCCAAACGGCCCATATTTTCCTTGGCTAAAAACGCATCCCATAGCCTTGGTAGTGATGGGCAGTGACGACCGGCTTGAGCTTGGGCCATGTTTGCCAGGTCTAAACTCAATGAATGAATAAAGTATTAACGTAAAATCTATTTTGATAGATTGATTGAATGAAGATTAATAAATAAAATTTCGAGGACAAAATTTTTAGAAGAATGGGTGAATGTAATATCCCGAGTGTTTATGATAACGATCCTTAGAGAAGGAAATGAATGGGTTAAAGAATATATAATAGTCAAAATATAATTGAGTTCAAGTGAAAGTTATGAAATAAAACCTAGAATTTGTTGAAGTAATGAATGTAGTAGGAAATATAAAACCTATATTAAGGTAATGTGTTGAAGATATTCAACGATAAATTTTGAAAAGAGATTTAGTGAAAACCGAGTAAGGAAGGTTTCTTTAATTCCGAGGACGAAATCCTTATAAGGAAGGAAGGATGCGACAACCCAAATTTTCATAAGTTATTAAAATAAGAATTTAATAATTAAAATTTTTATTATGAGGTGTATATAATTTTGAATTATGTGATTTGGTGTGAAGAGAATTATATATTCATATGTTGGAGAATGTGAGAATTAATAGTTAATTAAACTATTAAAGAAATTAAATAATATTAGTTAATTGAATTAAGTTGAAATTATGTTATGAGATAATATAATTTTAATTGTTATGCCTTATGGGCAATGAAAATTATTATGAGTTAAGTTTCATAAATAGTGTGAATAATTCACTTAATTAAAATAGTGAATTAATACAAGTATAATTGATTTAATAAAGTGAGAAGGTAATATATTGTATGAAAATATAAATGTTAGTATAATGCGAGTAAAATATTTATTAAGTACATTAAATATTTTAGTTGAAAACTTTATGGAATAAAATAAATATTTATGGTATTAAATAAATATTTGATAAAACTTGTTATGGGATAGTTTATTTAAGTGTGATAAAATAGATCGGATTTAGGCGTATTTTTTATTACGAAAGTATAATGGGGATATTCTAATTTAACTAAATAATTAAATTAGAGGAGTGAGAATTTGTTAAATAATGTTATGATTATAATGGTTGAATAGAAATTATAATTTTTCTTGATAAGGTTAATTTTATTTCTTAAGGAATTAAAGGTATATAATCTAATTAATATTTCTAGTTTATGTGTTCTTGAGTTTCGTTTAAAATTGGGGTTTTGGTTAATAAATTTGTGAGTTATGATGTTATATACGTTATTAAATTTTATAATTTCATAATGGTAATCTAAAAATGATTTTTCAGAAATAAAATTCATGTATTTATGCTAAAGAAGAGAGATTTGGGTTTTGATGGTAATGTGTGTTTTGGTGTACTTTGATACTAAAATCGATGATGAATTCGTAATTGAAACTTTAAATTGATGGATGATTGTTGTTCTCCTCTATAAAACGAAAACAACGAAACTTGAACATATCGAATTGGTTAAGAAACGAATTCGTGATGAATGAATACACTTAGCATGTTAAAAATATGAAAAATTAGTATAAACAAATTAGAATTAGTATAAACCAAGTCCCACATCGACTAAATTGAGAACTTTACCCCTTTTCTAAACCTATAAATAGAAGGGCTTGGCCCTTTGTTTCATTCACTAACAATAAGGCCTCCAATTTTGAGAAAACTTTGTTGTGAGAGGACTTTTTATAAAGATATCCTTAGTTAAATCTTGGTCGAGTACGTATTCAGTTTGTGGAATTCGTATTTTCGGGTATATTTTTTTATTTAATTATTGGTAATGTTATTATTTTAAATATTGTATTTAGTTTGTTAGTTAAAGTTTGAATTTTGGAAGTTTAGTTAGTTTTGTTAGTAAACTAGTTAGTTTACTATGTTTATTTTAGCTTGGAATTGATTATGTAAATGAGTTCTAATGATTGTAATTAGAGATATGGAGCTGAGACCTTAGACGAGTCTGATTATGTTAAATAAGACTTATTTGTAAAGAAAGTTGGGTTGAAACGAGTCGAGGCGAGTTTTGGATGCCAAAACGAAAAGTCCGAAAAATTAGTAGATTGCTGATCCAAAACAAAAATTCGGGCTTAGCTAGATTATTTAGAAAATTCTTGGCTTTTTGTATGTTATAGTACACTGCATAAGCTTTCCATAGACTCCGGAACGGACTAATTCCGACTTCAGAGGAAAGAGTTATGACCATTCAAAGTAGTCGCTTCAAAACTATCTAACCAACTCGGGGCAGTCACATTAAACTAATTTTCTGGAATTCTGTGTTTATAATTTGGAAAAGGTTAAAGAATAAAAGTAGTAGTCCCGGAAGTTAGCTTCGCGTGGGCTCAAGAATCGCTCAAAATATTTTTGAAACGGAAAAGTTATGACTATTTTAGCGAGAGAGGATAAAGTTGGGAAGGAATGAAAAACAGTTTTGAAACGCCCCTTTTTGAACACTGTTTTGGACTGTCTATCTTATCCGAAATGGGTGTCCAATAACTTTTAAAAATAGGTTAATATGTTGTTTACAGCATATCCAAAGTTGGATGTCATCGGACTTATGAGATATAGAGTAAAGTTTACATTACAACTACTATGTATTGCTATGTGACTAATAGTTGATGTGTATGATTATATAATTGTGTAGGACACATGAAGTGCAGATAACTGTAAGCTGTTAAACTGTTATTGGTAAACAACGATCAAGACAAGTCTTTCGGTTCCTATTTTCTACGTGGACTTGATGAACTGTTTTAAATTGCATGATATGATATATGTGTTGTAGGCAAGCATGATAAGTTATACATGTTGTAATCATGAAATGTTAAAATCAATTTATGACTACATTGTTTTGGTTAAATAATGATGATTGAGTAAAGAACTCAATCTTTATATTTGCTAGGTGAATTTAAGCATGTATGCAATGTTGCTTTAATTATTAGGATATGTATGTTGAGCATATTGTTATGTGCTATGTGATGCATGAAAATTGTTAGAACTTGCTGAGCTGTCGAGCTCACTCTTGCAAATAATAAATTTTACAGGTCAAGATTTCAAGGTAAGGATATGTGCTAAGTGAATTATAGAGATCCATATTCACGAAGATTACTTATATTTTATGAGAAATGTATTTAATATTTTGAATGTAACATGTTGAAATGTAAGTTGGGCTATCCGGTGTATACGGATATCTATTTATGATGTAAGACTTTGTATAGTCATTTTGTTGTAACGATTCATGATATAAATTTGAATCGAAGATATTTAATGTAAAGGTTGCGATTTAGGGCAATACAGAAGGAAATGTATAAAAGTTTTAAATATTCTGCATTTTTAGTGAATTTAATATCGAATAATGATGTAAAGATAGATTAAAGTTGTATTGCTAATGATCGAGAAGGAGAATATTATTGTATGCATTTTTGGGGTCGTTACATCTTCAGTGCGGCAAGTTAGGTACACTTTACGGATTCCCACCAATAATCTGCCTCTCCTCGCAACATGAAGGTGGCAAAGGGAACCTTTTGCTCCTCGGAGCATCCCAAGACATCAAATATCTTGGTGATCTACTTTATCCACATCTCCGCCTTAAGTGGTTCTGGCATTCCCAAAAATTCCGGTGGTCCCAGATCCTTGAACTGCTTAGCGGTGACCATCCGTGAGTTGTCAATGTTTCCACCTGCATTTTGAACAAGAGTCTCTCTCGTTTGGTTTTGCATAAATTCTAGAAAACTCCTAAGCATACCATTGTTCGTTATTTTGTTGGTACTATTGCTTGCATGAGGATTATTGCCTTCCTGATGCACATTATCCTGGTTATTGATCAGCGGTGACTCAACGGTCTCATGTGCTCTATTGCTTATCTCAACATTCTCAGATGCCATTTTCAAACACTGTCACAAAACAAGGGTAAATTGACTTACCACATATTATCCCTATATTCTAACCGACCAATTAAATAACAAATAAACATAGGTAGGTCATACTAGTGAAGGAATTACCCGTCTCTCCCCTCCTAGTTCTAGTCTCACATCTCAGCCAGGGATCATATCCCTAAGCTTTGATATCAACTGTGACGCCCCAAAAATAGGTATACATCACCCATTCTGAGTCGCCAAATACATGGTACAAATATATACAAACTTAATTATACAACATGAGCTAAAAGTTTTTACACAAATATTGTCTTCTAGACAATATCTAAACTCAAATGGATTCCTCATTACAATTATTATCACACTATTTCATAGAATAGTGAAGACTACTATAACACCATCTCTAACCATCACTCCGTTCCCCGACTAGTCCCGGCTACGTTCTCATTTCCTGAAGAGAACAATGAAAGCAAAAGGGTGAGCTCAACTAGCCCTAGTAAGAAATATTATGACTAAGATAATGCAAAATAATTATCGTTAGCCTTCAACAGTGTTAAACTGATAAAATACAATAAACATCAAGTTTAACTGCAGCGGAACAAGCAATCCATTAGAAGAGTCAAGTAGAGCATGATATCTACCATCTTCTATGATTTAAAAAGTTTATCATCAATTTTATCATTGAGACTCAGCTTAATAAATAATCTACATCACTGAATTATCAATGCACTACGGGCCAAGGATATTCATTAGTATCACAACCACGAATTATCCATGCACTACGAGCTAAGGATATTCGTGTTTTCACATCCACGAATTATCCATGCACTACGGGCCAAGGATATTCATGTTTTCACCAATGGTCATGATTATACCGAATAATCATTGGCCATAATCATACTATTCAGCAGTCCATCTATGCACTACGGGCCAAAGATGACTTTTACCGCATCATTTGTAACATTACAGGTCATGATTATACCCAATAATTCCTGGTCATAATCATACCAATCAATAGTCCATCTATGCACTACAGCCAAAGATGACTTTCATCACAATATAAGCATGTGGATGATGACAATGATATTAGAATTCAATTAAATGAAAGGAATGATAAATTTTAAAGATTTATAATTTAATTTATCCAGAATTTAATAATGTCCAAATTGTCAACAATATACTGCTTTGTGGAGTAAAATTAAAGAATAATATTACATCAAAAATGATTTGGACAGAGAAGAAATCAATTTTTGTCATGAATAGTACCATGGGTGAATAGTACCTGAGTGAATAGTACTTTGAGAATAGTACTTTGTGAATAATATCCCGTAAATAGTACTTCGTGAATAGCACCCTGTGAATAGTACTTTATAAATAGTACCCCGTGAGTAGTACTTTGTGAATAGTACCCCGTGAACAGTACTCTGGCATGAAAAGATTAAAAATTATCAAGAATGTTCAGAAAAATATCCTTGTGAAACGATACTAGATGAAGCGCAAATTTTAAGGATATTCTACTAATTTCACGGAATATAGAATCAATACTTTAACAAAATGAGTGTAGAAGTAGGAATACGAAACGAAATAATATTAATTACATACTACAGAGTATGGAAGAAAATATTATTTCATACGAATATTGAACAAAAATAATATCCCTTACCTTAGAAGAAGACTGAATACTAAAATAGTGAAGTAGCAGAATACTCTTCTTCTTTCTCGCTATAGCTTCTCTCTCTATAATTGCTTTTGTGAGTCTTAGTGAATTGGTGAGAATGAAAGAAGAATGGGCTTCTATTTATTGGAAAACATAGTTTCGATAATTTTACGTTTTGGGGCTAGAATTATTACAGTATAGTACCTTCATCTTTTTCTCTATTTTTAATTTAGTCCTACAAGTATTATCAAACTTGCACCACCTCCCCTAATAGTACATACATGTGAATCAACAGTACATGCATGTGAACTAATAGCAATAAATTGCTCATTTATCTGATTAATTACCCGATTGGTCAACTTAACCTCCTAAAATCAATTATTATCGAAATAAATGTCGATTTTCACTAACACTAATAATCCCAACACAATGGAAATATCAATTTTATCTTAAATCAACACGAACTTATTCATCATTAATATTATAACTCACAATATTTAACAACTAGATCATTCCCAAGAAAGAGGGGGCTTTCCGATAAGGATTTCTTCCTATTGGAGCACAATTAGGTGACCAAACCCCTTTCCTCGACAGAACTTTCTAGACATCGTCAATAATGCAAATAATAATATGAATAACTTTGTCGTCAAAATTATTGATTTAATAATATAAAATATTATGCAGATTGTCGACGTCGGGATTTTTGAGTGTCCCTTTTCGTTACTTGTTCTTTGGTGTTCTCGTGTTAATATGAGATTTATTTGAAAAAATAAGTGAAAAAGGTCTGACATGTATAATGTCGACGATTTGACATTAAGAGTCGCCAGTTGGTGTCTTTAACTGGTTGCACCAACGCAACCGAAAAGGTTTGCACATTGACACAGTGATTTGACAACGCTGCTATTCGTACGTGAAACCGAGATTCATTTTGGGTCTGGAGGCTTGATTATGCGGAGGGAAGGTGTTAGGCACCCCCCGACATCCGTGTTACCACGGTGACCGCCACTTTTTAAAGAAATTATTATATGAATGTGTGTGTGTGTGTGTGTGGATCAATGTGCAATTATTTCAAAGTAGTGCGAGGTCTCGTTCGCACCTATATACACAAGGTTGTTGGATCAATGTTGTCTGGGGTTGGGCCGAAGCGTCGCGGTCTTATCGCCGATCTGAGATATCTCTCAAAGTGTTGTTGTCGGTCTTTTGATCTCCATATCTCGGGATTATCTCCGAGTTTGGAAATGACATTCCCGGTGTGTGTTCCGGGTTTTGATGATGTTCCCAGTTTGTGTTCCGGGTTGAAACTGAACTTTCGGTAGTATTCGGAATGGATTTAAGTTGTCTTTCATGGTTATCTCTAAAAGACGAATCTACCCTCCTGCAATGTCAGTAATTGGAGTGCAAAAAATTTCGAGTGTCTACAGATGCCCCTTTATATCATATTCATGTAATGCAAGGCATGTATAAGATAAAGAATCCTAGACACTTGAAATGCAAGCAAGATAAACATGATGCTATATGCAGCAACATGATGCAAATGTATGATGCATGATTGCCATGTAATCCTGTTGGGATGACAATCAGTGATGGCTTGGACATGCGATCCAAGTCTCCAAGGATGTTGACGTTGGGGCTATCACCAAAGTCTTGAATCTTAGACAATGGCTTATATTCCATAAAAGTACCTCTTGTGTGTAAGAGATCTGTGGGGATAAAGCTTTGTCTATTTGAGGATGTGTATAACATATTCCCTCATTATGTGAATTCTCGCCAGCAGCTTTTACCCTTTGTCGGGGTTGCACGACCTCCGTTGATGTGTATATCACCGGATAGATCTCTGCTGGGTGTATTGTCAAGGCTGCTTGACCTTCATTGACATATGTGTCAATGGTAGCATTGTGTTGTAGCACTTGCTAGGGAAGGTTCCTTCGATGGGTTCACTTGCCATCGGCTGACATGACGTCAAGGCTGCTTGACCTTCATTGATGTGTGTATCAATGGTTGCATTGCGTTGTGACCCCCGTCGGGGATACGTAGATGTTTGAAGGATGTGCGTTGTGACCCCCACTGGGGATATGTAGATGCTTGATAACTTCAGCATTGTAACCCCCGCCGGGGAGGTTTGATATATCGTGGTTTTGCGTTGTAACCCCCGTCGGGGATTGTTTAGGGTTGTGACCCTGCAAATGACGACCTCGGACCTTTATGGGGTATTGACGGGCATGGTTAGTGAAAGCTGAGCTCATTGGTATAGTATACCTTGCATTCAGGCGAATACCACTGAGACGACGGGAGTTTAAATCTGACCTACGAGAAACCAGGATTTCAGGCTATTCCACTCAATCGCGTAGCATTTTTATTCATGATTTGGCCTTTTTAGCTTGTGAGACCTCCTTTGCAACTCTAACTGGAGCGAGCCGGAGGTGTGGGACCCATGTAGAGGGGCCGTAGGTTTACCTGCAGGAGCCGCAGGTTAGCCTGCGGCCAACCGTGCCTATGTATAGGCGGCTGGTTGCTTTCATAAGTTATTTTCAAGTTGCGCAGCGAAGGAAATCTGAGAGCTCTTCTACAGATCTGCTGAGTTCGGGCAACTTTTTGCATATTTTTCTACCGTACAAGTGTTCTTCACTGTCTTAGTAACATATGCATGTATTTTTTTCCAATTTCTGTCCATTGGAAAATGACTTATCGCATGAAATGCATTTAGACACATAGTAGTGAATATGCATGCCAATATGACTTGATAAAAAATATTCAACATAGTAAATGTTAGGATTAAACCATGCTAAACATAATGATGTGAAAAAATTTGACTTTTGAAACAGTCAAATTGGAACCTTTTACTGTCATTTCTTATCCTATCTGAGGACGAATGAGTAAAGGCACAAAGTGAAATAATCCTGGTAATTAGACTACACTTACAGATTTTTATTGTGATGTGATTAATGTATACAGGAAGTATATGACTGTGTATAGGTGTGCTACTGAATGGCCACCTAGACATGCCTATGTGCATGTGGATAGTCCCATTTACAAACGGTGCTATGGCAAATTTTTCCCAAAATGTAGGCATTGGGTAGTCATGCATTTTTAACTCTACTATAAATGTATGTTAAAACAATGCATATAAGCATGTAATCATAGAATGAATTTTGGAAAAGACTCCAGGTAAGAAATTACCACACCCTTTCTGAGGTGATTTGGAGACTTATTGTCCAGATATTATGGATCCGGACTAGCTGAGTTGTGACGCCCCCAAAATAGGTCCATTCCATCCAACCCATTCTGAGTCGCCAAATACATGGTACAGAAATAACTACAACTTTATTATTACAACATATAAACTATGAGTTTAAATACAGATATTGCCATCTAGACAATATCCACACGCAAATAAATCCCTATCATAATTATTGATACATTATTTTATAAAAATGGTGAGGACTACTAAACAACTCTCTCTAGAACCTTCATTCCATACCCCGACTAGTACTCGCTACATTCTCGCCTCCCCGAGAAGAAAAATGGAACAACAAGGAAAAGGGTGAGCTCAACTAGCCCGAAGAAAGAATATTATGACTAAGATAATATACAACAAATTATCGTTAGTCTTCAACGAGGAAAAATCTAATAGAATACAATAGACAACAAATTTTAAATCAACAATGCAATAGTAAACAACAATTCATTAGAAGAGTTAAGTAGAGAATGCAAACTACTATCTTCTATATATGAATTTAAAAGTTCATCGTCGATATTTTATCCTGTAACATCAATCAATATATATCGGAATCAAATATTCATCTTTGCACTACTGAGGCCAAAGATATTCATCGATCGGTCATGTTCATCTAAACACATTCATCTTTGACTACTAGCCAAAGATATTCATCAAGAAATCATTCATCTTTGCACTACAAAGCCAAAGATATTGATAATATCATCATTTAGGACCGAGGATGATGAAAAATATTTCAAAGAAAAGCGAATCCGGTGAAACAAAAGAACAAGTATTATGGATTCATACTTTAAACAATCCGAGTTCAAAAATACTTCATAAATAATCATCATCAAGTAAAATTCAAGAATGATCAAAACATGGATACAATCAAAGCTAGTATCCGAATAGATATTTTAGGCGAAAAGAAAAATTTTCATTTTTCTTGAATAGTCAGATTCGTGAATAGTGCCAGTATCGTGAATAGTGCCAGTATCACGTGAATAGTGTCAACAGTATACTTGAATAGTGCCGTATATCGTGAATAGTAACTCGACACCAAAAGATAGAAATTTCACAAAAAACATCTTCACGCTTCATGAATAGTACTCGTGAATAGTAACTCGTGAATAGTAACTCATGAATAGTAACTCGTGAATAGTAACCCCGACATGAAAAAGTTCCAAATTTGATAAAAATTTCCAACCATTATTTCAGCATAATGATATTGAAGAAATAATATCATTTGAGAAGAAACTAACATCCCTTACCTCGAAAGACAGTACTTCTAGTTGAAACACCAAATATAGGCTATGACTTGAACTTGCACCGTATAGCAATACTCAAAGTATACTCACAAGAATACGCTCAATATATCGAGAGAGAAATAGAGAGAAAACTTCAGTTTCTAGTGTGATTTTCAATTCTAACCTAAGCACCCTATTTATAGGAAAATGCTTAGAACACCAAAGCAGAAAATTGAATATAATATTAATATATTTTTCACATTTTCTTTAGCCCACCTTAGACAACTGATTTCAGCCATAGCACATGTTAAATGTGGTTCACAAACTCACCAAAAACGTTTTTCTCAAAATAATTAATTAAAACTCCCAAAAATCAATTATTTCGGAACTCCGAAACTTCAATAATTCATAATAAATAGCCCTTTTATCCGAAAATTCGAATCTCGCGAGTTTTTATAGGAAATTCAATTCTCTACAACTTTGGAGAAGGAAGTTTTTCCAAATTCCAAACAGAAATTAACCGAAATCCACAAACGGGCGATTTTACAAGCTATAATCAAATTTCAGTCAAGAAATGGGGTCCACCGACACACAAAACATGTGTTAATCATTTAATGCCACAAAAATACTCTTCCTCCTCATATACTCATATATCCCACATTCATTATAAAAATATCACCGTTAATATATTATTAAAATAATATATTTATATGAATTATTTTATCGGAAAATGATAAAATATTAATTTTCAACAATTGTCATTTTAAAATTTTCTCCATCTATATCCACATAAAATCAATATTTTCCTCATCATATAAATCAATAATTAATTATTCACAAATAATATTACTGAGAATCACAAGATCGGGCAACTGACGGTAGTTCCGGAGACGAGAGAGGGCTTTCCAATAAGAATCTCTCTTCTTCTTGGCGCAATTAGGTGACCAAACCTCTCCTTAGACAGAACTTTCTAGACATTGTCAATAATGTTATCTAATAATATTATTAGAGATAATATGAATTATTGCTTCGATAATGAAAAATACTGTGTAATGACAATTATTGAAACAACAGCAATATAAAATATCAACGCAGTAATTATTGAATCAATAAAATAAAATACTGAACAGTAATTACTGTAACAATTATTGAGTAGTGCCTTCTTACGTAAGAATCAATAATTGGTGCAATACCGTGTGCTACTGTTCAACAACGCGTATTATTGTGTTTTAACCACCGGGTATTCCAATAGTATTAACGGTAACAACTACGTCGTTATTTATAAACAACTTATATTTGTCATTTTCTTCATCCAATCGCTTTCCATTATGGGGCCCACAAAAGATCAAGCGCCAATGCATTTAATATTCCCCCAACATCAAGAATATTCCACGACCAAACGAATATCCCAAACAACAATGAATATTTTATAACCACATGCTTATTGAAATATTTGCGTATTTTTACCGATAACTATCCACATTAATCAAATCGACCCTTACTATTTCAAAATAATAAATAGAGGAAAATAAATTTCATTTATTAATAATTTTGGGGTCTTACATGAGTAGTTCCCGCAGGACCCCTTCTGGTGTACGGAGGAGGGCTTTTGAAGAGCCTCGGCCATTGCTGCCCGTTAGTTAAGACAACCTCATCGTTTGGCGAAAGCGGTGATACGTCCTATTCGGGTTGAAGTCTTTGAATGTCGAGGGGCGAGGAGGAGGATGCACCGATTGAGGTTCCAGACTCTGCATGACGTGTTCCCCGTGAGGGAATTGCAGTATTCAAGTGGCGAACCCGGATCTTCCAGGTAACTTGAGTAGGCATCCTTCAAAGATACCCGCACGCATTAAATGAGGTATGAAGTTAGATCTTTAATCTTCCTTATTTCCTATTGATGTGGAGTCAAGGATTTTGATGTTGATCAGATTTGATGTAGGTTCCGGCTTCACTACGACCTCGAGGCGGTTTAGCATCCACTCTATGTATCGGGCTTTGCATGATGACTACTGAGCGATCGTCCATGGTTTGGGGATTCGAGAGGTTCTTCTTCATTCTACCCGTCGTTGTACACAGGGTTACCTCTGGCATTGTCTAAGTGGTGGTTCCACTGCACTTCGATCACTCCATTTCTTTGGATCACGAAGTGATGATGGCTCGATGGATTGGCGGTTTATCACAGTATGGAGTTTGGAGGGGAGCCGGTGCCTTGCACGGCGAATATCACCCTACCGCCTCAGATCCTTGTTGGGAGTTCAAAGTGAGGCACTTTCAAGGCGGGACTATTCGTGACAGTCCTTTGGCGTAGATGCTATGAGCGGGCTATTGAGTGAGCCCATACCCGATGATGTGAGAGTCAGGGATCGCATTCTTCGGCGATTGTTTCTGATGATCATTAGGGACTGCTTCATAGCAGATAACTCTTCTACAGTGTCCTTTGCTTTGATCAGCGCCACTCGATACGTGGACCGTATAGGAGAGTATGATTGGGGTTCTTACACCTTTGCCTACTTCCTCAAGAGAATGCGCATGCGATCGCAGGGCTTGACCGAGGCGTGGTTAGGATTCTACCCATTTCTGATGGTGAGTGTTTCTCTTATCTTTTCCCATGTATAGGTTAAGAGTGTTGACTGACAGCAGATGTTTGCCTTTGTGTTGGTAGTTTTGGGCCTATGAGAGGCTTCTTGTTTGCGTCCTGTGAGCGTGTTAGGTTAAGACACCTATCCACGAGGACGGAGATGGCATCATTCCATACTGGCGGAGGTCCCTGTTGCTGAGGGTTTCACTCATTGTCGCCTACAGTTGGAGTTGTTGACAGCCAATGTCATTACATGGATTCCCTACTCTGGAGAGCATATGGGAGTTGGATTTGAGGATGGGTACCCGACTGGAGTAGAGTACGTCATTTCCACCCGCAGGATTCCTCTCTTCACAGATGGAGGATGGGAGCTCTATTTAGGAGAGCGTTCTATCAGGAGCACTACAGGAGAGATTCGTATGCTGATCTTGCCTCCTGCTAGGTGTTATTGGCCTGTTTTCCAGTCACCCGTCATTGACATCCCATTGATGCGGATTGACAGTTTTACATTATCAGAGGGCACCTGGTCTCAGGAGATGTTCCAGCATTGGTGGATCCCTCGTACTATTGGAGCTCAGACCCGCGCTACACATTTTATGGGGGATATGGTTCCAGGATCCATGATGATGACGGATTGGCTAGCCTATGTCAGAGATCCGACTCATGTGACCTGATTCGATGATCGACTCGGCAGACTAGACCGACCAACATCTTTTCATTCAGTATTTGGGCAGAGATCCTGCAGAGGTAGATACTTTTGATCCTTCCAGCTCTGGCGTTGGTCCCTCAGGTGACCCATATGGTTTTGCCAGCGCAGATCCTCCCTTCTATCGGCCTGACATCCCTGTAGATAGAGATCCAGTGACTCAAGAGAAGTTACATCAAGTGGACAGGATCGATGATGTAGACATCGACACTCTTGACTTTTTCTAATATATTTCTCGTTATCTCTTTTGATAGGCCTTTATTAGCATCTGGGTAGCTTCGCCCAATTCTCGCTATATCTTTTGATAGGCCTCTGTTGTATGTTGGGTAGCTTCGCCCCATTTCCCTGTATTTTAGCTGTACAGAGATGTATTAAATGATAATATACTTAGGAATGTATGTACAGTTTTCCATTCCCTATATCATATTGCCATCTATTGTATCATGCATGTTATTATATTATGCATATGTATGTATGTCGAGAATATTCAGCATTGACCTGGATGGTCTTATGACACGGCCCATGAGATGTCTTCTTCGACGATTAGTCAGATTGATCATACCCCACCATTTGTGGTGGTAGTTGTATCTTTCATAGTATGATAGTATATCACCATCGATATGGTGATCGTAGATGATTTCTGCAAAGATACTATGACCCTGTTGATGTTTCAGGTTCTTCCAGGATTTGTAGAGGGCATGCTAGAGCACTGGGTATCGGATAGACAGGTTTTCTGATTTGGGACCCAGGAGTTGACTCCTACTTTGGAGGAGTATGTACGGTTGACGATGCTGCCGCTGGACAGACCTTGAGTGCATATGGCTATTGAAGACATGAGTAGACAGTTCATGACCCTCACCGGATTGAGACGTAGAGTGGTCCAGGACGAGATTACATCTGGCCATGTGATATCCCAGCGTTTCCTATTTGACAGGTTTGGCTCTGAGGATAGCTATGCACGGCATTCCGGGGATTTCACCACACCGGAGGACCATTGGCGTTCAGCCAGAGTAGATGTACTGCTTCTATGCATATTGTCATACGTCTACATACCACGGTACATGGATGAGCTAGATATTGGTGTCATCATGGCAGTGAGAGCTCTCAGGGAGGGTCATACCATCATACCGATGATTGATGTAGAGACCTTGAGGTCAGCTACATACTGCTGCACTTATCCGGTAGGAGTGTTCACGGGTAGTTCGGTCATATTGTATGTGTGGTTTATGTCACACTTAAGACCGATTGGCACATTTAGACGGCAGGGGTTTTGTTTCATCCAGGAGATAGCCATGTCGCATCTTTCAAATTTTCTGCAGAGTGCATGAATCTTGATCGTGGTTAGCTTTCCTGGCAGGGATTAGGGATTCGTTTGCCATATTGTCGTGTTCAGGGATTAGTTCACCCTACAGCTTCATTACTCATGCTCCGGGCATGGATTATCTCCCTCTGGCTAGATTGAGGGGCATGATCACTTACCACCCTTTGGCCGTTATGTGTCAGTTTGACCAGTTTCAGGATTTTCATCCGTATGAGGGGGCAGTGAGTCAGCGCTTCGCGTCACACCGTTTATCACCGGAGGACAGATCCAGGTTGTATGCCTGTTGGGATCAGCGAGAGTTGGCTGAGTTTTCTGTCAGTCATCAAGGTTGTTCTACAGAGTATTCCGCGTGGATGGAGACAGAGACTGCATTGGCTGCGGTAGTATCCACAGTGCAGGAGACTGATTCTGACGATGAGGAGCCTATAGAGGAGGCTGTTATTCCCATCGATGACTTGACTGGTGGGCTGCCAGCATTTGTGATGGATTCTCCCACCCCTAGTGCCACTGTTACTCAATATTCGGCACAACATTTGGAGCAGAGCTTACATCTGATGACCTATGATAGAGATCAGGGTAGGGCCACGATGTTGACAGCTCTTGATGAGAGAAATACCGCTCTGTTAGAGAGGGATGAGGCTAGATCAGCCAGGGATGCATTGATTGGGGAGCGGGATGCCGCTTTATCTGCTAGGGATGTGGCCATTACAGATAGTACTTCCATTAGATCCCAGATGACTATCAGTCTTGCCGATATGAGTGCCTACATTGATGAGCACTATGCCACCATGCAGTTAGCCTCTGATCTGCTAGCTCGTGTAGATACCCTTGGGCAGGAGCTTGCAGTGCTACCTCCGTCTTCAGAGAGGGATGGTACATTAGATCTGAGAGTCCGCATACACACAGATCTGTAGATAGCCTTGTATTTTCCTGCACAGACTAGCTTATCCATTTTTTCATGTATAGCACATATGTATATATCAAACAGTATTATGTATGGCGAGGAAATATATTTTGTTTCACTTCCTTTTAGTTCGCGCCTTGATACTTGCTTGATATTTGCTTGTTTCTCTGGGGCCTTGTGATCTTGATGCATTACGAACTTATCCTTAATAGATGGACATTGAGACGTCGTGAGATCTCTCGAGCGGATCATTGATTTACGTAAATCCTACCATATTTGGTGTCTTGGGATTTGGTATCTATATGTAAAAGTGAGAGGAGAGGTGGTTCCTTCCTCTCTCGAGATTGATCGCACTACGGATGGTCTTGAAGACTTCTATTTGTGAGAAGCCTAGTTAATTCCATCTCTTATGGGTTGGTATTGCTCTTTAAGGCATGATCGCAGACTTAGATGGTCACCGAATCTTTTATTTGTGAGAAGAGGTTGGGTAATTCCATCCTTTGATAAAAACCGATGAAAGCAGGCTAATTGAAGGTTGATCGATGCACTGTGTGACAAATATGTTATTCGGTAGGGTTAGATCGCACCATGAATGGTCGCCACGCATCTCTATTGAAGAGGAGATCAAGTCTGCGCGTAGTTCGAACACAGTGTAAGAGGTTCAATTATTTGAATGTGAAAGGCAGATAGGTGTACAAGTATTTTTGTTCTTTTTGTTGTTTTTGTGAAGAAAGGGTAGAAATATTTTTGTTGTTGCGACCGGGCCATATAGCATATGGTTGCCTACGTACTCCTATTGAAGAGGAGATCAAGTTGACGTAGTTCGCCCCTCAAGACGAATCGCAGCTGAAGAGAAACGTGAATGCCATATGCAGGCTATACTGCGGGGAGAAGAAAGTTTAATCCCATAATGGGGATAAACTGCAAGTGTGGAAAAAGTTTGATCCCGTCTTCAGGACAAACTGCAAGCATCGAAAAGTTTAATCCCGTCTTCAGGATAAACTGCAGGTGTAAAAGGTTTAATCCCGTCTTCAGGATAACCGAAATTGAGAAAGGTTCAATCCCGTCTTCAGGATAACTGAAATTGTATGGAAGGTTTGAATTGAGGTAAAACCAGGCTACTAGCTTGAAGTGTGTGCTTCCCTGAGGAGCAGAAGAGTATGTAGAAAAGAAATGGTTCAAAACCGGAATGACTGGTGATTTGATAATCAAAACCAGGATGTTTGTTTGATGGTAACTTCAGACATAGTACTGTTTCACGGTGTCCGAGTTGATAAGCTGTGGAAATTCATCGCTACCCATTTCCTTTAATCTGAGAGCACCTCCTTTCAATACTTCCTTGACAACAAATGGGCCTTCCCAGTTAGGAGCGAATTTTCCCTTAGATTGATCTTGGTTGTCAATGATCTTCTTCAAAACCAAGTCATGTTGTTTGAATTGTCGTAGTCGGACTTTTCTGTTGTAGGTTCGTGCGATCCTTTGCTGATATAACTAACCATGGAAGATAGCTGCGGCTCGCCTTTCGTCTATTAGAGACAATTGGTGATACCTGTCTTGTACCCATTGGTCTTCACCCAACTAAGCATCCATCAATAATTTGAGGGATTCCATTTCCACTTCTATGGGGAGCACTACTTCCATCCCATAGACTAATGAGTAGGGGGTTGCCCCAGTGGAAGTTCGCATGGAAGTTCTGTAGGCTAATAAAGTCAGAGGCAAGAGGTCAGGCCATCCTTTGTGATTGGCGGACATTTTCTGCATGATCTTTTTGATGTTTTTATTAGCCGCTTCAACAGCACCATTCATCTTTGGTCGGTAGATGGCGGAGTTAAGGTGTTTGATGTGGAATTTTCTGCATAACTCCTCCATCATTTTGTTGTTGAGGTTCTTAGCATTGTCTGACACAATGACCTCTGGTTGTCCATATCGACAGATGACATTGTTTTTAATGAAAGCAATGATAACTTCTTTAGTAACCTTGGGGAAGGAAGCTGCTTCTACCCATTTGGTGAAGTAGTCGATCATGGTGAATATGAATCGATGTCCATTACTGGCTTTGGGCTCGATGGGCCCGATCACGTCCATTCCCCACATTGAGAAGGGCCATGGCGAACTCATAGTGTGGAGTTCCCTTGGAGGGGCGTGGATAACATTCCCATGAATCTGGCATTGATGGCACCTCTTGACGTGATCATCATAGTCAGCCTTGAGAGTAAGCCAATAATGCCCCGTTCTGAGGATCTTCTTGACAAGTTCATTGCGTAATTCTCGACAAAATAGTTTCGAGAAAGGTCTTGTACACCTCATTCGGATGCTCGGATTGAAGTTCTGCAAGTTTGAGCGGACATCATAGTGCACGATTGCACGTTCTTTGAGACGGGGGAACCCGCGGAGCCCAGGGCAGCCCGGGTAGCCGCAGGTGCATCTGCGGCCACCAGCTCTATAAATATAGAGCATGGGGCAGCCATATTCAAGAGAGAAAAAGGCGAGGAAGCCTTGTCAAATTTGCTCTGTACACACCCCATATTGAGTGCTTTCTTATTTTAAACACTTGTTAGCTCACATATAGCTATATTTTTACCAACGAGAGTTGAGTGTTCATCTATTTAGTGTCATAGACATCTTCTTTGGCAGCCAACTGCAAGCCTTCTTACACTCTATAAAGCCTTTCTCTTCATCTTTGCACACACTGTTCTTCACATTAAGAGTCGCGTTGTGTGTGTATGCCCAAACTTCTATCAAGTGGTTTTCATTTCATACGTATATATATATATTGTTAGGTTTGTAATATTCATGAAGCACAATCAAATTGCATAAAAAAGTGCGAAGCGTGTAAAATCGAGTTTAAAAAATTTACAAACCATATACGGATCACCCTTTATGAACAATTATTAATTAAACGAAAAGATAAAGAATAAAATCATACCCTTGAAGATCGAGCTTCCTCAGGTACAAGTTCACCTCCAATCCTTTTCGCGTTCAACTTGAATCCACCGGGTTTGGTTCATTCCTTTGATCGGCGTTAGCCACCCGTGTGTTTGGCCTCTGGGGTGATCCACCGAGGAAAAAGAATTTTTCAAGAAAGAAGGGGTATTGGCTCAACCCTAGTTTTCTATCTACTATAGAAAAGGCGTACTCTCAACAAATTGGAATTATTATGTAGTTGTAAAAAGTCAACCACCCCACCACCCATAATAAGACTCCTCTTATTTATAGATGTGGGCAACCCACCTTAACAATTAAAGAATTGGGATTTATTTAATTAATTAAATTCTTTTAATTAATTAAGCTCCCTAATCTTATTAGGGATAATTAATTAAACTCCTTTAACTAATTTTCCTTCTAATCAATTAGGAATAAATGAGAGTACTTATATTAAATTAATTTCTAAACTCTTTTAGAAATTAAAATAATAATAATTGTAATAATATTAATAAGACTCCTCTTATTAATTTATATTTAATATTTCTAAAATATTAAATAATAAATATTAAGCTATTTAATTTATTCTATCACCATAGATTAAATTAAATATACATAACTTTATATTATTACGATTATGCCATTAACTTCTTAAATAATTATTCTTCCTTTTATGGTGTGACCCTTTAGGTTCTCCATATTAACCAGGTTGTGAATAAATCAATTAGAACAATTCTAATCTTATTTAAATAAATAAATTAAACAATTAATTTATTTAAATAAATAATATTTATTCTATAATAGGGATAAGCCTCCTAGCGATCAGCGACTTTCCGGATAATATAGATTTCAACATTAATCATTAAAGAACCTTTGAGTAAATAGTTAAAATGCAATTCAATCCTTCCACCATCTGATGTCCCGATTAAATATAAGGCATGGAATTCTTTGTCAAGTCTTATTTTATTTAATTATATGTATTTCGATCCTTAAATGCCTGACTCCAAATAATGCAAATTAGAAACTCCTTTCTAATTTCATTTACGCCTTAACCCGAGGACTCTTTGGGTTGTCATTTATCGAATCACATAGGACATTTCTCTTCTTTTATTAGAAGTGGTAGATTCTTTATTGATCATACATTATCTCCATATACAACTTATTATACCCAAGCATACCCTTTGATATACCCTAAGGGTCTTAAGGAATAAGTCAAAGTATAACTCATCATACACAAGATACTATGATGATCTCAAGTCCAAGGATCACTTGTCTTACTATCACTCTGAGAATTCTATTTGAGTGCAAGTAAAACTCCATTAAGGTATTCCTTAGCGAGCCACGTTCGATTGAACTTATTCTCTAATAAGCACCTACATACTTGCTTTAGTGTCTCCACACAAATGATCATGAGATCAATCATCCTCATCGATGAGCAAGCAGCGTATGTACCCGATCTATCGGATTCACTAATCCCCAATTTAGTAATCAATGATTGGGAACTATTTTAGTTTTAAGCTTTCTAAGAATTTAGATCTCATTAGAATGATCATCATCATTATTCTAAAAGCATTGCTTAAAACTATGGGTTTATCACATATTATAAAAGCGACATCGTGTAGATAATTAAAAGCCTTTAATAAATTAATACTTTTTATTAATAAATGAATAAGATTGTTACAAAGTATATGCTTTATCATCAAACATGATTGGCTTGTGTGCATACTACTTTCAATCTCCCACTTGCACTAAAAATCAATCGTCATGGTATCTCATACTCTTCTTCTCTAAGTGGCGATTATCCTGCTTTGTTGGATAAGCTTTAGTTAATGGATATGTAATGTTGTTCTTGAGAGTCCACTATCTCTATAGTGATTTCCCATCTTTCGATGATTCTAATAATCAAATGAAAGTGCCACTGACACATGTTTAGATCCAAGATGAGACTTAGGAACTATTCCTAGTTACGTAATGAACTTTTAATCCAAACAATCAACTTGCGACTTCATTTATAGCTATATACTTTGTCTTTATCACTAAACCGGCAACTCTTTCTTTGTTTGGAACCTTTCGATTCTTTGCACCACTATTCAAGGTAACCCTTTACCTTAAAGTGGATTTTTTACTGTCGTCTTAGTGCATGCGAAAAACTTGAGTGCATTAAGCCCTCTAGTTTTAATTTAGACCCACCATGAATATGATCACATCCTTAGTCTTGGGTTAAGCACTTTAAGATGTTTTTCACTAACTCATAGTGAACTTCTCCGAATATGGTGATCGACATCGGGTCTCGTATATTTCATTGCATACATGATAGTCACTCATGCGATCTCTCTTTTTTTAGAGTCTGTGGGGACTATAAGAGAGATACACTCCATAGCTCATCAACATGAGACATCTCTTGGAGTTTGCCATGCTAAGCGACTTTAGCATCAAATGAATATCGTTCCTTGGGTTAAGTTGAGCATCCTTTTAAATCTATCTATATAGATTTATATCCCCAATAATGATACTCTTCCCAAATCATTCATGGAGGAATGTTTGAACAACTTTATCTTTCTTGATTGTAGCATTGGTATGTCATTCCTTATCCGTAGTATATCAACATATAATACTAGGAATGTCACGATGCTCCCACGACCCTTTTGTACACACTATGTTCATTCTTATTTTGATAAAATCAAACTCTTTTGATTGCCTCATCAAAGCGAATGTTCCATATTTGAGAAACTTGCTTCAATCCATTTCTGCAGTGTATACAACACTTACCTCATCGTATATGTATTTGGATCATCATCTTTTATGATGTGTACCTCATCATCATCATCATGATGAATCCATACCTCCTAGGTATCTTGGTACTATTCAGATTTCTGATTCGGTTTGTGGTACAATAGGTCTATCTATAAGTTCCTCTTATTTGACTTATAGTGTTTTGTGGTTCTTGAACTTTTCAAGATCTATTATCCTCCCACTAGCCCCTTTTAATGATAAACACCTTTATCTTAGAAGGCAAGCGTGTTTTCATAACAAACACCCTTTTGCTAAGTAGGATTATAGAACATATACCTAAACTTACTTTAGGATGTCCCACAAATCGACACTTGTAAAATCTTGTCCCAAGCTTATCCTTTGAAACCTTTTCACATAAGTTGGACAACCCCTTATCTTAACATACTTAAGATTAGGAATCCTCCACATCCATAACTTTTATGGAGTCTTGGGGTAGGATTTTGAGGTTACCTTTTTCGTAGATATGTCGACCATTTCTAGGACATGATCCTAGAAGAATCTTTGGAATGTCGGTAAAATCATTATGGACCGTACCATGTTCAACAAGGTATGAATTTTCATTCGAGATACATCAATCAATTATTGCGTATCAAGATGTGTCCATTATGAGAAAACCATTTGAGATGATCTAGAAACTTATTGCACAAATATTTATTCCTTGATCTAATCAAAGAATCTTAATACTTTGCCAATTTGTTTCACTTACGAATTCTTTGAACCTTTTGAATAATTCACACTTGTATTCAACAAATACACACATTCAACTCTTTGAATGATCATCTCCTTTTCTTATACTAATTTGTTCAATATGCAAAATTATTTTCACGTAAGTCAAGTATACAAAATTTATTAAGTAATATTCGGTTCTATACAAAACATTATTATTATAAATAGAACAACAATTGTTCTTAATTATAATACCAAAGATTTCATTGTCCAATGATAAAATGGAAATAATATTTTTAACAAGAGGCTGGAATACAATAACAACTTATTGACTTAATAGATTTGCCCGTAGGCATTGCTAAACTATAAGTTTCTATAGCTAATGTAGCAACCTTTGCTTCATTTCCATACACATAGGATTACTTATCTTTGTTTAACTTTCTACTTTCGCTTGGTCCTTCATAAATCTATATTTATGATAACCAAAGTCGGTATCCAATACCCAAGTAGAACCTTGACTTAAAGAAAAAATTATTTTAAATCATGAACAAATTTGTATTTGTAACCAAAACTTCACTAAGCTTCTTTTTGGTTAGCCTCTGCAAGATGCTTCTCATGATTTCTTTCCGGTGTCGGGCTTATTGCGGTGGAAGCAAACTCCTTTGCTTTATCCGTATCGATTTTGTTCTTATTATCCTTTGTTTTGCCTTTCTATTTACCTTCTTTGAATCGTTCTTCTTTTGAGAAGATCCTTTGGCCCCTACCGAGTAAGACTTGGTCTTTCTTGGTTTGAAAGTGACTCTCATCATTTTCAACATGTTAAGCAAATCAGTGAGGGCGATATCTAGCTTGTTTATATGAAAAATTCACAACAATTGTGAAAGAGTTAGGGAGTGAGTGCAAGATCAAATCTTGGCTCAACTCTCCATCCATAACAAAACTAGTTGTCTAATTGATCAATCAAATTGATTATGTTAAGAACTTTTTTTATGCATACTATAGTGCCATTGGCCATTCTAGATCGGAAGAGCTCCTTAGATATCGATATCTATCGGTCCTACTTTCCTCACCATCAACTACTTGATGTGCAGGAATATAGTAGGAGCATCCATAGTTTCATCTTGTATTTGAAGCTCGTTACTCATGGATGTGAGCATGATGCATTGAGCCATCTGTGCATCATCTTGCCACTTTCTAAAAGTAGCAATCTCTTCTCCTCAAAGGCATTGTCTACAACCATTGCAGGGATAGGCGTATTAAGGACATAAGATAGCTTTTCAGCTATGAGAACTATTCTCAAATTCCTTAACCAATCTGTTTAATTCGGTCCGATTAAATAGCATCTAATATGCTTCTGATGATAGTAATTTTAGACATTGTAAAATTCTGTAAATGAATTTGTAATTAACAACATTTTAACATACATTCTTTTATTAATTACCAAAATAAATTAGGTCTTGTTTTAAATTGGTATCTCCCACTATTTTCTTCAAACTATATTACCCTCACTTATATAGTTCGGCAAAATCTAATTAAAGATTTGCTAGTGAGAATAAGGATCCCATTTCAAATGTATATAGCCTTGTGGTGACACAACAAACTATATATAAATAAATAGGTAGACAACTTTTGTCAATTACATCAACTATCTGACTCCTTTTCTTTTTGCCTCTTAGATTATTTTGATCAGTGGTGGCACATCAGAATCAAAATTATCAAGTTAAGTCCGACCTAGCACTCCATATATTCAAAAAGAAAAATATCATCCTTGTGGTGACACAACAAAACAATATTGTTCAATTTTCTTTATAAGCATCAAATGTGATAAATTAACATCTTAAATACTTAATACTTGCCTTGTGGTGACACAACAAACTCATATTAAATATTTAATACTCTATTAATTTTATCATGCTAGAAAGCGACGTTCGATATTCCAAATATCTTTGAGCGCTTAGGACTTAATATAAAAATTGAGGGGTTTGTTATTAATTTGTCTCATCTTGTTTTAGCAGCGCACATATATATATATAAAATACGCGTCATATTAATTAACATGCGAAGCATGTTTGCATAATATATAATATATATAGTATAAGCATGCACATATAGAATACTATATTCTACGGATTGATTATGGACTTTTATTCTAGTTTGGTTCACTAGAGCCACCAAGTGAACAAAAGGTCAAACCCTAGGGTGCAAGAAATAATATTTAAATATAACTATTACATTTAAACGGGCTCCATTACAAAGCGGGTCTTCAAGCGCTCCTTGTCCTTGATCTCAATTCTTCAAAATTAATTCTAACTATTCTATTACAAAACTATTTAAAATAAATAGAAACCTTGATCGTGATCGAGGGAAAAGTACATAGGAGGAATAGAATTTACATTAAGAAAAAATTAGAGAAGGCGAGTATGAGACCCCATTTAATAAAACCCATACACATTCATGCATCCAACTAAAATAAAATCCAATCGCATTGGTCGATAGTCCATAATCAATCCCATTTATTATCATACACATCATCATATGCATCGATAAATAACATTCATCATATGAATAATAAACATTTATATATATATATATATTGATATCATTTAATGGGCAAATTTAGTTAGTATAAAATCTATTTTGAATAAAAATAAACTCCTTTATTTTAAATCAAAATTTAAATCAAAATAAAACTATTTTATTTTAATTTATCCAATTTTGAATAAAATAAACTATTTTATTTTAATCAAAATCTTTAATCAAAATAAACTCCTTTATTTTAATTAATTATGGAATCTAATTCCATGTATAAAAAAAAATTATTAAAGGAAAATTTAATTATTCTTTTCTTATTCACAAATAAACTCCTTTATTTTTGAATAATATGAAATCTTATTTCATATTTAAATAAACTTCTTTATTTAAGGAAACATGGATTCTCTTTCCTATTCACAAATAAACTCTTTTATTTTGAATAATATGAAATCTTATTTCATATCTAAATAAACTCCTTTATTTAAGGAAAGATGGATTTCTTTCACTATTTACAAATAAACTCCTTTATTTTAGAAAAAAAAATAAAATCAATTTCAACTCCAATTAGTTATCATGAATCCAATTCAACTCTAATTAGTTAGCATGAAATTTTAATTTTAAAATTAAAATAAATCTTTATTTTAAAATTAAAATAAACTTTTATTTTAAAATTAAAATAAACTTTTATTTTAAATTATAAAATAATTAAGAATATATATATATATATATATATATATATATATATAATATATATATATATAATATAATAATATATATATATATATATATATAAAAAACGTCCTTAAAAAAAAACTTGTTGCTTAAATTTGTTCTAATAGAAATTTTGCTCTTTAATTTTTTTTTTTAATTTTTTTGATCTTCATATTAATTTATCATATGCGAAATGGGTTGATGATTTAATGATTTCCTTGTGCACATGGAAAAACCGTGAATCTGTTGATATCCTTAATATATATATATGATTTGGTAATATATATATGATTTGATATATTATCTTAACATCAAGGCGAAAACACCTTTTTTTTTTTTTTTTTTAAAAAATCAAGTGAAACAACAATCGAATTTATTTTTTTTTTTTTTTTTAAATAAATTTTATATAATAAAATTATACCCAATTAAATTGTTCTAAACACATATCAATATAGATATTAAATTAAAACAATTAATAATTTGCATAAAGGTTTGGCTCGATACCCTTTATTAGGTTTGTAATATTCATGAAAGCCATGATCAAATTGCATAAAAAAGTGCGGAAGCGTGTAAAATCGAGTTTAAAAATTTACAAACCATATATACGGATCACCCTTTATGCACAATTATTAATTAAGCGAAAAGATAAAGAATAAAATCATACCCTTGAAGATCGAGCTTCCTCAGTGTACAAGTTCACCTCAATCCTTTTCGCGTTCAACTTGAATCCGGGTTTGGTTCCTTCCTTTGATCGGCGTTAGCCACCCAAGTGTTTGGCCTCTCAGAGGTGATCCACCAAGAGGAAAAGAAAATTCAAGAAGATGGGTGGTTGGCTCAACCCTAGTTTTTCTATCTCTATAGAAAAAGGCGTACTCTCAACAAATTGGAAATTATTACGTTGTTAAAAAGTCAACACCCCACCACCACCCATAATAAGACTCCTCTTATTTATAGATGTGGGCAACCTACCTTAACAATTAAGGAATTGGGATTTATTTAATTAATTAAATTCTTTTAATTAATTAAGCTCCCTAATCTTATTAGGGATAATTAATTAAACTCCTTTAACTAATTTTCCTTCTAATCGATTAGGAATAAATGAAGTACTTATATTAAATTAATTTCTAAACTCTTTTAGAAATTAAAATAATAATAATTGTAATAATATTAATAAGACTCCTCTTATTAATTTATATTTAATATTTCTAAAATATTAAATAATAAATATTAAGCTATTTAATTTATTCTATCACCATAGATTAAATTAAATATACATAACTTATATTATTACGATTATGCCATTAACTTCTTAAATAATTATTCTTCCTTTTTATGGTGTGACCCTTTAGGTTCTCCATATTAAACCGGTTGTGAATAAATCAATTAGAACAATTCTAATCTTATTTAAATAAATAAATTAAATAATTAATTTATTTAAATAAATAATATTTATTCTCTGATAGGGATAAGCCTCCTAGCGATCAGCGACTTTCCGGATAATATAGATTTCAACATTAATCATTAAAGAACCTTTGAGTAAATAGTTCCGTACAATTCAATCCTTCCACCATCTGATGTCCCGATTAAATATAAGGCATGGAATTCTTTGTCGAGTCTTATTTTATTTAATTATATGTATTTCGATCCTTAAATGCCTGACTCAAATAATGCAAATTAGAAACTCCTTTCTAATTTCATTACGCCTTAACCCGAGGACTCTTTGGGTTGTCATTTATCGAATCACATAGGACATTTCTCTTCTTTTATTAGAAGTGGTAGATTCTTTATTGATCATACATTATCTCCATATACAACTTATTATACCCAAGCATACCCTTTGATATACCCTAAGGGTCTTAAGGAATAAGTCAAAGTATAACTCATCATACACAAGATACTATGATGATCTCAAGTCAAGGATCACTTGTACTACTATCCTTCTGAGGAATTCCTATTGACGAGCAAGTAAAACTCCATTAAGGTATTCCTTAGCGAGCCACGTTCGGTGAACTTATTCTCTAATAAGCACTACATACTTGCTTTAGTGTCTCCACACAAATGATCGTGAGATCAATCATCCTCATCGATGAGCAAACAGCGTATGTACCCGATCTATCCGGATTCACTAATCCCCGATTTAGTAATCGATGATTGGGAACTATTTTAGTTTTAAGCTTTCTAAGAATTTAGATCTCATTAGAATGATCATCATCATTATTCTAAAAGCATTGCTTAAAACTATGGGTTTATCACATATTATAAAAACGACATCATGTAGATAATTAAAAAGCCTTTAATAAATTAATACTTTTATTAATAAATGAATAAGATTGTTACAAAGTATATGCTTTATCATCAAACATGATTGGCTTGTGTGCATACTACTTTCAATCTCCCACTTGCACTAAAACCCGATCGTCATGGTATCTCATACTCTTCTTCTCTAAGTGGCGATTATCCTGCTTTGTTGGATAAGCTTTAGTTAATGGATATGTAATGTTGTTCTTGAGAGTCCACTATCTCTATAGTGATTTCCCATCTTTCGATGATTCTAATAATCAAATGAGTGCCACACATGTTTAGATCCAAGATGAGACTTAGGAACTATTCTAGTTACGTAATGAACTTTTAATCAAACAATCAACTTGCGACTTCATTTATAGCTATATACTTTGTCTTTATCACTAAACCAAGCAACTCTTTCTTTGTTTGGAACCTTTCAATTCTTTGCACCACTATTCAAGGTAACCCTTTACCTTAAAGTGGATTTTTACGTCGTCTTAGTGCATGCGAAAAACTTGAGTCTGTTAAGCCCTCTAGTTTTAATTTAGACCCACCATGAATATGATCACATCCTTAGTCTTGGGTTAAGCACTTTAAGATGTTTTTCACTAACTCATAGTGAACTTCTCGAATATGGTGATCGATCAACATCGGGTCTCGTATATTTCATTGCATACATGATAGTCACTCATGCGATCTCTCTTTTAGAGAGTCTGTGGGGATTATAAAGAGATACACTCCATAGCTCATCAACATGAGACATCTCTTGGAGTTTGCCATGCTAAAGCGACTTTAGCATCAAATGAATATCGTTCCTTGGGTTAAGTTGAGCATCCTTTTAAATCTATCTATATAGATTTATATCCCAATAATGATACTCTTCCCAAATCATTCATGGAGGAATGTTTAGA
The DNA here is from genome assembly GCA_020205615.1 of Panax quinquefolius. NCBI lineage: Eukaryota > Viridiplantae > Streptophyta > Magnoliopsida > Apiales > Araliaceae > Panax > Panax quinquefolius. The sequence continues at coordinate 61,003,644 of CM035158.1, forward strand.
CAACTTTATCTTTCTTGATTGTAGCATTGGTATGTCATTCCTTATCAAGTAGTATATCAACATATAATACTAGGAATGTCACGATGCTCCATCGACCCTTTTGTTTTTACACTATGTTCATTCTTATTTTGATAAAATCAAACTCTTTTGATTGCCTCATCAAAGCGAATGTTCCATATTTGAGAAACTTGCTTGATCCATTTCTACGAGTGTATACAACACTTACCTCATCGTATCATGGATCATCATCTTTTATGATGTGTCCCTCATCATCATCATCCATGATGAATCCATACCTCCTAGGTATCTTGGTACTATTCAGATTTCTGATTGATTTGTGGTACAATAGGTACATCTATAGGTTCCTCTTATTTGACTTATAGTGTTTTGTGGTTCTTGAACTTTTCAAGATCTATTATCCTCCACTAGCCCTTTTAATGATAAACACCTTTATCTTAGAAGGCAGCGTGTTTCGTAACAAACACCTTTTTGCTAAGTAGGATTATAGAACATATACCCTAAACTTACTTTAGGATGTCCCACAAATCGACACTTATAAAATCTTGTCCCAAGCTTATCCTTTGAAACCTTTTCACATAAGTTGGACAACCCCTTATCTTAACATACTTAAGATTAGGAATCCTCCTTGTCCATAACTTTTTTGGAGTCTTGGGGTAGGATTTTGAGGTTACCTTTTCGTAGATATGCAGCCATTTCTAGGACATGATCCTAGAAGAATACTGGAATGTCGGTAAAATCATTTTGGACCGTACCATGTTCAACAAGGTATGAATTTTCATTCAGATACATCAATTAATTATTGCGAATCAGGATGTGTCCATTATGAGAAAACCATTTGAGATGATCTAAAAACTTATTGCACAAATATTTATTCCTTGATCTAATCAATGAATCTTAATACTTTGCCAATTTGTTTCACTTCTGAATTCTTTGAACCTTTCAAATAATTCACACTTGTATTTCAGCAAATACACACATTCAACTCTTTAAATGATCATCTCCTTTTCTTATACTAATTTGTTCAATATGCAAAATTATTTTCATGTAAGTCAAGTATACAAAATTTATTAAGTAATACTCCAGTTCTATACAAAACATTATTATTATAAATAGAACAACAATTGTTCTTAATTATAATACCAAAGATTTCATTGTCAATGATAAAATGGAAATAATATTTTTAACAAGGCTGGAATCTGATAACAACTTATTGACTTAATAGATTTGCCGTAGGCATTGCTAAACTATAAGTTTCTATAGCTAATGCAAAGCAACCTTTGCTTCATTTTCACACATAGGATTACTTATCTTTGTTTAACTTTCTACTTTCGCTTGGTCCTTCATAAATCTATATTTATGATAACCAAATCGGTATCCAATACCCAAGTAGAACCTTGACTTAAAGAAAAAATTATTTTAAATCATGAACAAAATTTTTTTTGTAACCAAAACTTCACTAAGCTTCTTTGGTTAGCCTCTGCAAGATGCTTTCATGAGTTTCTTTCCGGTGTCGGGCTTATTGTAGTGGAAGCAAACTCCTTTTTATCCGTATCGATTTTGTTCTTATTATCTTTTGTTTATGCCTTTTCTATTTACCTTCTTTGAATCGTTCTTCTTTTCAGAAGATCCTTTGGCCCCTACCAGTAAGACATGGTCTTTCTTGGTTGAAAAGTGACTCTCATCATTTTTCAACATGTTAAGCAAATCAAATGAGGCGATATCTAGCTTGTTTATATGAAAAATTCACAACAATTGTGAAAGAAGTAGGGAGTGAGTGCAAGATCAAATCTTGGCTCAACTCTCCATCCATGACAAAACTAGTTGTCCTAATTGATCAATCAAATTGATTATGTTAAGAACTTTTTATGCGTACTATAGTGCCATTGGCCATTCTAGATAAGAAGAGCTCCTTAGATATCGATATCTATCGATCCTACTTTCCTCACCATCAACTACTTGATGTGCGGGGAATATAGTAGGAGCATCCATAGTTTCATCTTGTATTTGAAGCTCGTTACTCGTGGATGTGAGCATGATGCATGAGCCATCTGTGCATCATCTTGCCACTTTCTAAAAGTAGCAATCTCTTCTCTCTCAAAGGCATTATGCGCAACCATTGCGAGGGGATAGGCGTATTAAGGACATAAGATAGCTTTTTCATTTATGAGAACTATTCTCAAATTCCTTAACCAATCTGTTTAATTGATTCAGATTAAATAGCATCTAATATGCTTTGATGATAGTAATTTAGACATTGTAAAATTACGTAAATGAATTTGTAATTAACAACATTTTAACATACATTCTTTTATTAATTACCAAAATAAATTAGGTCTTGTTTTAAATTGGTATCTCCCTTTATTTTCTTCAAACTATATTACCCTCACTTATATAGTTCTGCAAAATCTAATTAAAGATTTGCTAGTGAGAATAAGGATCCCATTTCAAATGTATATAGCCTTGTGGTGACACAACAAACTATATATAAATAAATAGGTAGACAACTTTTGTCAATTACATCAACTATGCAACTCCTTTTCTTTTTGCCTCTTAGATTATTTTGATCAAGTGGTGGCACATCCAGAATCAAAATTATCAAGTTAAGTCCAAACCTAGCACTCCATATATTTAAAAAAAAAAAATATCATCCTTGTGGTGACACAACAAAACAATATTGTTCAATTTTCTTTATAAGCATCAAATGTGATAAATTAACATCTTAAATACTTAATACTTGCCTTGTGGTGACACAACAAACTCATATTAAATATTTAATACTCTATTAATTTTATCATGCTAGAAAGCGACGTTCGATATTCCAAATATCTTTAAAGCGCTTAGGACTTAATATAAAAAAATTGAGGGGTTTGTTATTAATTTGTCTCATCTTGTTTAGCACGCATGCATATATATATATATAAAATCGTGTCATATTAATTAACATGCGAAGCATGTTTGCATAATATATATATATATATAGTATAAGCATGCACATATAGAATACTATATTCTACCGGATTGATTATGGACTTTTATTCTAGTTTGGTTCACTAGAGCCACCAAGTGAACCAAAAGGTGTGAACTCCAAGGGTGCGAGAAATAATATTTAAATATAACTATTACATTTAAACTAGGGCTCCATTACAAGCGGGTCTTCAAGCGCTTCTTGTCTCCTTGATCTCCAATTCTTCAAAATAATTCTAACTATTCCTATTACAAAACTATTTAAAATAAATAGAAACCTTGATCGTGATCGAGGGAAATACATAGGAGGAATAGAATTTACATTAAGAAAATTAGAGAAGGCAGTGCATGAGACCCCATTTAATAAAACCCATACATTCGTGCATCAACTAAAATAAAATCAATCGCATTAATTGATAGTCCATAATCAATCCCATTTATTATCATACACATCATCATATGCATCGATAAATAACATTCATCATATGAATAATAAACATTTAATATATATATATATATATATATATATATTGATATCATTTAATGGGCAAATTTAGTTAGTATAAAATCTATTTTGAATAAAAATAAACTCCTTTATTTAAATCAAAATTTAAATCAAAATAAAACTATTTTATTTTAATTTATCAATTTTGAATAAAATAAACTATTTTATTTTAATCAAAATCTTTAATCAAAATAAACTCCTTTATTTTAATTAATTATGGAATCTAATTCCATGTATAAAAAAAAAATTATTAAAGGAAACACGAATTCTTTTTTTATTCACAAATAAACTCCTTTATTTTGAATAATATGAAATCTTATTTCATATTTAAATAAACTTCTTTATTTAAGGAAACATGGATTCTCTTTCCTATTCACAAATAAACTCTTTTATTTTGAATAATATGAAATCTTATTTCACATCTAAATAAACTCCTTTATTTAAGGAAAGATGGATTTACTTCCCTATTTACAAATAAACTCCTTTATTTTAGAAAAAATAAAATCCAATTTCAACTCCAATTAGTTATCATGGAATCCAATTCCAACTCTAATTAGTTAGCATGAAATTCTAATTTTAAAATTAAAATAACATCTTTATTTTAAAATTAAAATAAACTTTTATTTTAAAATTAAAATAAACTTTTATTTAAATTATAAAATAATTAAGAATATATATATATATATATATATATATATATAATATATATATATATATAATATAATAATATATATATATATATATATATATATATAAAAAAACGTGTCTGAAAAAAAAAATTGTTAAAATTTGTTCTATCTAAATTTGCTATATCTTTAGATTTTTTTTTTTTTAATTTCCTACTTATGATTAAAATGCGAAATGGGTCGATGATTTAATGATTTAGTGCACATGGAAAAAATCGTGAATCTGTTGATATCCTTAATATATATATGATTTTAATATATATATGATTTGATCTATATATTGATCATCAATAAACACCCTTTTCTTTTTTTCATCAATCAAGTCAAAAACAATCAAGGATCGAAATTTTGATTTTTTTTTTTTAAAAAAAATTTTATATAATAAAATTATACCCAATTAAATTGTTCTAAACACATATCAATATAGATATTAAATTAAAATAATTAATAATTTACATAAAGGTTTGGCTCTGATACCACTGTTAGGTTTGTAATATTCATGAGCGCAATCAAATTGCATAAAAAGTGCGGAAGCGTGTAAAATCAGAGTTTAAAAAATTTACAAACCATATACCCGGATCACCCTTTATGCACAATTATTAATTAAACGAAAAGATAAAGAATAAAATCATACCCTTGAAGATCGAGCTTCCTCAGGTACAAGTTCACCTCAATCCTTTTCGCGTTCAACTTGAATCCATAGGGTTTGGTTCCTTCCTTTGATCGGCGTTAGCCACCCGTGTGTTTGGGCCTCTAGAGGTGATCCACGAGGAAAAAGAATTTTTCAAGAAGAAGGGGTATTGGCTCAACCCTAGTTTTCTATCTCTATAGAAATGGCGTACTCTCCAACAAATTAGAATTATTACGTAGTTGTAAAGTCAACCAACCCCACCACCCATAATAAGACTCCTCTTATTTATAGATGTGGGCAACCCACCTTAACAATTAAGGAATTGGGATTTATTTAATTAATTAGATTCTTTTAATTAATTAAGCTCCCTAATCTTATTAGGGATAATTAATTAAATTCCTTTAACTAATTTTCCTTCCTAATCCAATTAGGAATAAATGAGAGTACTTATATTAAATTAATTTCTAAACTCTTTTAGAAATTAAAATAATAATAATTGTAATAATATTAATAAGACTCCTCTTATTAATTTATATTTAATATTTCTAAAATATTAAATAATAAATATTAAGCTATTTAATTTATTCTATCACCATAGATTAAATTAAATATACATAACTATATTATTATGATTATGCCATTAACTTCTTAAATAATTATTCTTCCTTTTATGGTGTGACCCTTTAGGTTCTCCATATTAAACCGGTTGTGAATAAATCAATTAGAACAATTCTAATCTTATTTAAATAAATAAATTAAACAATTAATTTATTTAAATAAATAATATTTATTCTACAATAGGGATAAGCCTCCTAGCGATCAAGCGACTTTCCGGATAATATAGATTTCAACATTAATCATTAAAGAACCTTTGAGTAAATAGTTACATGTACAATTCAATCCTTCCACCATCTGATGTCCCGATTAAATATAAGACATGGAATTACTATCAAGTCTTATTTTATTTAATTATATGTATTTCGATCCTTAAATGCACAACTCAAATAATGCAAATTAGAAACTCCTTTCTAATTTCATTACTTATAACCAAGGACTCTCTTTGGGTTGTCATTTATCGAATCACATAGGACATTTCTCTTCTTTTATTAGAAGTGGTAGATTCTTTATTGATCATACATTATCTCCATATACAACTTATTATACCCAAGCATACCCTTTGATATACCCTAAGGGTCTTAAGGAATAAGTCAAAGTATAACTCATCATACACAAGATACTATGATGATCTCAAGTCAAGGATCACTTGTACTACTATCATCATTCTGAGAATTCCTATTGTGTGCAAGTAAAACTCCATTAGGTATTCCTTAGCGAGCCACGTTCGATGAACTTATTCTCTAATAAGCACCTACATACTTGCTTTAGTGTCTCCACACAAATGATCGTGAGATCAATCATCCTCATCGATGAGCAAACAACGTATGTACCAATCTATCCGGATTCACTAATCCCCAATTTAGTAATCAATGATTGGGAACTATTTTAGTTTTAAGCTTTCTAAGAATTTAGATCTCATTAGAATGATCATCATCATTATTCTAAAAGCATTGCTTAAAACTATGGGTTTATCACATATTATAAAACGACATCATGTAGATAATTAAAAGCCTTTAATAAATTAATACTTTTTATTAATAAATGAATAAGATTATTTACAAAGTATATGCTTTATCATCAAACATGATTGGCTTGTGTGCATACTACTTTCATATATGAACTATTGTCGGACTCTGTCTGATGAGCCTGGATTTTATATCCGGTGCATTTATTGCTTTTATTTATATATATATATATATATATATATATATATATATATATATATATATATATATATATATATATATATGACAAATCGCTAAAATAATAAACCAAGCCAAGATTGAGAAACATCACATGCGTTCTAGCTTTTATATATATATATATATATATATATATATATATATATATATATATATATATATATATACATTACTATCGGGCACTGGAGTTTACTTCGTGGCGATTGATAAATCTTTACTACTTTCTTTACATTTAGTCTACTTTGGAGTTTACTTCGTGGCGGTTGATCGCATTCTTGATTTATTTATATTTCTGATCCTCCATGGAGGTGCTTTGTGGTGGTTGATAATATATATATATATATATATATATATATATATATATATATATATATTTACAGCTTTTATATATATAATTGCTTACTGCTTTTCATATAAATTGCGGCATTATGTGAGCCTAGGAATCATGTGATCACAGATTCAGTCTACTGAATCTAGATTCGATTCCCGTGATGGACATTTTCAGCTGTAAGCAACTTGAAAGTTATTCACGGTGTTTGAATTTCCTTAGATGGCTTTTATGCTCATGAGGAGTTCGACACTGCTATGTATTATTTTCTCGAAGATGCTTCGCATCTCAAAAATAAAAGCAATCAAGCCAAACATTTAATAATAAAATGGAAGTATGAAAAGGTCTCAATTACTATTGAGCACAGGGTTTGAAAAACCTCTTTTATAAAACTTCACTGCTATATCATGTTTAAAACTGAATTTTTATATAAATTCAAACCCTTTGTATATAGGTGTGAACGAGGCCTCGCACTACTTCCAAATAAATTACACATTGATCCACACACACACATTCATATAACAGTTTCTTGAAAAGTGGCGGTCACCGTGGTAACACGAATGTCGGGGGGTGCCTAACACCTTCCCTCCGCATAATCAAGCCCCCGAACTCAAATGAGTCTCGGTTTCACAGACCCGTTTAGCAGTGTCACATCAATGGGTCAATCTGCAAACCTTTTCTTGGTTACATTGGTGCAACCAGTTAAAAACACCAACTGGCGACTCTTACAGTCAAATCATCGACATATACATGTCGGACCTTTTTCACTTGTTTTTTCAAACAAATCTCACATAACATGAGAATACCAAAGAATAAGAACAGAAAAGGAACAAATAAAAATCCCGACGTCGACATTGGTTTAATTATGTGATGTAATTGTTTACTTATCTGCAATTGATGAATGTTTTAAGGTTAGATAACCTAGAATTTATTATTTTAATTATGTAACCCTTTAATGGGAAGATTTATTGTTTAACTTTTTATTATATTTGGGTAGTTAGAAATGAATGTTTGGATAGTGAACACCAAATCATGTGGGAATGAAGTACCCAGATTTGGGGGTGTCACAAGTTGGGTATTTAGAAATGAATGTTTGGACAGTGAACACCAAATCATGTGGGAGTGACGTACCCAGATTTGGGCCAGGGTCACAGTATATGGATCAAGTATACTCGTTTAGATAATGGAGGATCAAGTTATGATGTCGCAAATTAGGTACATCATTAAGGATGAACTGGCCATTTTTGCTTCAGGGAACAGTGAGTTTTGTACTTTTGCAGACACTTTGTGATGGCAGTTTGAATTGTTTGGAGTAGTATAAAGTCAATTATAGTATGTTTTGAACTAAAGCAGACACCTCGTGTCACTATTTTGAACTATCTGGATTTGCCAAAATAAAGATTAAAGCTAAAACAGACAGTTTAAACTGTCGATAAAAGCTTGGGGAAGGAGTGCAGAACGATTATGAACTTAATGATCATATAATGTATCACTAGAATGGGTGATTTAGACCTTAAGTAAAGTTTGAATATGAGATTAAAAGATGAGAAATGCAATGATAAAACGCTTCAAAGCTGTGAACACATAGTATTTGCGTCGGACGATTGATCTTGGCATACAAAAGATCGTATGACTGAGACATTAAGGAATGATAATGAGGAAGGACATTAAGTTATCGGGAAGCCGTAATGAATAATAATTAACTTAACTAACATTATAATTTTAATTATTTGGATATGTTACGTTAGAAAAAATTAGAAGGGGATATCAATCATTATGAATGATAATAGTAAGGGTTATGATATCTAAGAATGTCGTAACATTAAAATGGAAGATTATAATACATGTTGTGACCGATCTGAATATCGTAACGTTGAAAAGAAAAGAAAGATGTAATATGAGATAACGAACATAACGATTAAGGGAAGGAATCTGAGTTTAATAACACAAACATAAAATTAATGTATAAAGTAGCATAAGAAAATACCAAACGAACTTACGTAACTAATGGATGTATTATCTTTATGTGATATATAGGGATTAAGAAGAGCAGTACATCGTAAATTGTAAGTTATAAGTTGTGCTTAAGGCAAGTTTTCTAACTTCATTCATATTTTGATTGAATGCTAGTTTCTTTAACTTATTCAAATGTTATATCTAAGGAAGTTATAATCTATGTGAAAGCGTGTTATATTTGTGCAAGATGTATATCATAAATTGTGTTATGTGCCAATTGTCTGCACTTATGTGCTTTTGAGATGAAATGTTCTTTAATTGAATTGTTCAAAGTTGTAAGAGTTTTGTTTATTTATAAACTATATAAAGAATGAGTATGTGTTGATTGCTTCAACAAGACAAAGGTAAGGATAGTAAGTTAAGTTTAAGTTGTTGTACAATCGTACTTTTGAATCGTTGATGTGTAGTATCTGAGTTAAAAGACTCCTTTGTTATGAGCAAAGGTTTAAGATGAACTAGTAATCGATCTAACTCGCTATGAAAGATAGTATAGATGAGATGGCAAACTAATTCATTAGTTTTTGGTGGGGAGCCACTCAGCTTACTATATTGAAAACTGTTGGAGACTCAATGTGTGTTGAGTATTAGTTTTATGTATACGTATGATGAAATGGTGATTATTTTCACATATGTAGTTGTATAGTATGAGTTAATCCTAGAAGCTTTATAAGAAATGATGTTATGTGAAAATAAATGTTATTAAAGTTATAAATAATAGGAATCAGAAATTATTCTTGTTGTTCATGCTGCTTCATAACTCTGGTTCAGTTATTGAAGTTTTCTAAAGAAAGATTATATGATTCTTGATTTTCTTGTTATACAATTACTAGAACTTGCTGAGCAATCGAATGTTCACACTTGCTTTTAAAATTAAAAATAATTTCAAAAAAGTTTGATGGAACTGAAGAATCAAGCAAAGATCAAGATGATAGGTGTCATTATAAGGTGCTATGGTATTTCCATGAGCGTTACAAGTTGAAGAAAAAATTAAAAAAAATAAAGTCGAGCCTTGTAAATATAATTAGTTAAACTTGTATATATCTGTTGTGGCGGATTAAAAGTTACTCTTGTAATAAAGCAAAGAATAATGTAATTATCATTATTTGTATGTAATGAAGATTTTAAGGTAATAGAATCTAGGATTTGAAGAAATATATTGTTATATTTGGAGTTTCAAATTGTATCTTAAGGATTTTTAGATGTATATATAGAATGAGAAGTACTCGTGATGCACCAAATTCGGGTTTGAAGATAAACCGGATTTGGGGGTCTTACAAGTTGGTATCAGAGTTGTGACAACCCAAAAAATTGGATAGACATGTAAGTTAAGTTCAAAGAATTATTAATTAATAAAATAAATTTTTATTAATAATATTTTATGTTATGTGTTTATTAGTCGTTCTATAACCTAGGATGATTATAAAACATTAGGATTCTGGCTATGTGTTAGAATAAATGTGTAAGAATTTTGAAGACAAAAATAAAAAAAATAAAGGAAATAATTTTTTTGAGAATAAGACAAAATAGGCACTATTCATCCAATGAAACCTAAAGGTTTAGGGTTTGAATAACCTAAGTCTTTTTGAGAGATTTGTATGTCAAAATGACATTCTGTTTCAAGATTTGATGGTAATATGTCATGAAAAGTCATATTAGCCGATAAAAGTTTTTCTCAAAAAACGTGCAGAAATCGAACGAAATAAAAACGACGAAAAATATTGTTATGTACTTTTTGATCGTTTAACCATGTTTAAGGAGAATGTTACAGAAAACACTATTCACCAAAATATATTTTTCAATTTTTTGATATTTCGAAGAACGCGTGAAGGATAGAATGACGAAGAAAGACGGAATGTCCAATAAAATTTGGAAACCGAGAAACACAGTTTAATTTTTGACTATTTAATGATTTAAAAAGATTAAAATAAGAATATTAGTATAATATGAATTATTATACAAGAAGAATATGAGTATAATATGAATTATTATACGAGTATAATACGAAAGATAGTATGACGTATAACACAAAAAATATACAGAGTACAATTGTGAGGATCCAGAATTTTATGAATAATTTTTTATTTATTTAATATTTATATTGATTATCAATATTTTGCTAAGTATCTATGATACAAGTCTAGAGAAGTGGTCAATTTTTGTATTGACTAAGAAATATGAGTAGAGTTGTGCTTAACAGAGAATAGAAACACTAACCCTCAGTCCGGATAGGGATTCGGTAGAAAATACAGTTACAACAATTGTATTGATGAATATATCTTGATACGATATAGAATTGATGATCAATGATTGATCAGATAGGGTATAAACTTAGTAAACACTAATAAGGGATTAGAAACCCTAATCAAATGACGGAAACCTTAATTTTCAATTTAAGAACCCTAAACCCTGATAAAAGAACCCTAACCCTAATTAGGGGTAACATGAAGAGTTTGTGATACTAAATATTATCATAAGTATGTGGATGTAGATTACGTATAAAATTTATCAGGGAAATTAAGTGTGAAGTAGCAAACCCTAATTGGTAAACCCTCATTTTAGTTCCGGGAATCCAAAACCTTAATTCAGATATTCAAAACCCTAATTTGGGAATTCAAAAGCTAAGTATTAAAAGCTTAAGTGTAAATATATGGGATATATTTGAGATGTCCAAAATACCCTTCAAGTTATAGGGGAAAAGACCAAATTACCCTTAGTAGGTGCGAAATGACCAAAATGCCCTTTTACTTAAAACTTAAGCAAAAGATTTCTTCAAATCTTGGTGACTCACTATATTAGATTTGCCATGTGCCTTAAAATCTTTCCAAGATCAGATTATATTGCCACCTTGCAAACATTAGATTCATGAATCAAAATAAAAGATCAAAAGTAAGTAAAGTTACTTACTTTCCTAAGCAAACCAACCTAGACCTTCTCTCTCTTCATATTTCGAAATTTAGAGTGAGAGAGAGAAAAGATGAGCCATAATCAGTTCATAGCAACACAAGATCAGAATCAGAAAGCACAAATCAAGAATTGGTCTAAAAAGGTAAGAACACAAACTCTAACCTTAGATCTTTGATGCTATATTAAAAGTTGTGATTTAATATTTATATATATGATATAACATGATATTAAGTGATCTGGGTTGCTAAAGCACAAATCTATAACAGTTAAAAGCTTCAAAATGAAGATTTACAAAAACAGTCAAGAACCCTAAAAGTATGTCTGACAACCGAATGTCAGGCATCTTAGATCCAAATCTGTTAATGGTTTGAGTTGTTTTATGTATTCTAATTGTATTTATTAATTTATCACGAATTTTCAAACACCGAAATCATTATTAAATGATTCAAATATCAAATAATTCTACTATCATTTAATTATTATTAAACTATTAATGAAACCATTGCCAAAATATTAAAGTTATTTATAATAACTCTAAATATTTTAAAACATTTATATTACCCTAAAATGATTTTTAAAACATTTAAAATTATTTTAAATAATTACCAATAATATTAAAATATTAATGTACTATTTCTTAAAATATTAAAAGTCATTAAGTATAACTTAAAATATTTTTAATTCAATTAATATTATTAATCTTGATAATATTTATTCAAACTCTTAGTATTATAAGTTCACTAATAATACTTTTATTCGCTTACTAATATTATTAACATCTTAATAATATTTAATACTTTTACTAATATTATTAATCCTATTAATAATATTTTAATCATCATTAATATTATTACTTTAATAATATCTTACTTATAATACTTTTATTCATTTACCAATAGTATTAATATTTTATTCATTTACTAATATTATTAATTCTTTAATAATATTTTATTCCTTTACTAATTGTATTTAATCTAGAATATTATTATTTATTTAATAATATTTTAATCATTCAATAATACTTTAATTAAATATTATTAATATTTTAATAATATTTTAATCTAAGATTAATACTTTAATCTAATATTATTAATTATTTAATAATATTTTAATGAAGCTTTAATCTTAATATTTTATTTACTTAACAATATCATATTCTAATATTATTAATATCATAATAACATTTTAATAATTTATTTGATCAATAAACAATTTATTCTAATTGTTCACACCTTTACAAAACCACTTATTTAATATCCATAAAAGGTAATAAATAAAATTTCTTATTATAAATTACCAAAATGCCCTAAAATAGTCATAATATTATATATTAGGAGTATTCAAGCATTAAAATCATAATTTTCTTATTTAAGACATCATTTAACTATTTATCTCCTTTTCTTCATAACTTCATCATTTTTAGGAAAAATACCAAACTGATTCCAAAAATTCTTCTTTTCTGGGTTTAGATAGTATATGACCCAACATGGATCCCCAAATTTTTCTGGAATTTTAGAAAGTGATTAACTAATTTTTAAAGTGCCCAAAACACTCGGATCTTGCTTTATTTTTCATAAATCGAGTTTTGCTCAAAAAAAATCTGAAATTTTATGGGTATACTCTCATAACATTTATGAACCTACTGTACAAATTTCGGATTTTTCCCATGTATACACTGTGAGATATTCAGGTGTTAATATTTAGGAGTTCTTTACGGAAATAGCCATTACACACAACCTATAACTCGAAACGTGTCCGTTCTATTTCCTACACGTAGATAACTTCTCAAGGTACCTCTGTGATTTTTCCCAGATTTTTAAAAGAAATGAAACTGTCCGAAACAGTCCTAAGAAAAATGGGGGCAGTGGCTTTTTAGGGTTTTAAAACCTTAATACCCTATGTGGACTGTTTTGGGGAAAACAGCCCCCATTATTATTATTATTATTATTATTATTATTATTATTATTATTATTATTATTATTATTATTATTATATATGCATGTGATTAAAGAAAAGGAGTGAGCAAATTGTATAGCTTGTCCGTTATTTTCCTAAGTTGGTTGGTGGTGGAGTATTGACTGCAAATCAAACTTATTTTCAAAAGAAGCACAATAAGCTGTCCTTTTCTTTTTCTTCAGAGATGGCTTATTTTTCTTCCTGCAAAACATTTTTCAAAGGGTGGCCCCTATTGTTGTTTTTTCTTTCCTGGTGGGTGGTAGGTTTTATGCTAAATCATTTAAAAATGTGGCCCCAACATTTGGAAAATGTGAATTAGGCATGATTTTCCTGCAAGCTAGTTTCAAAGGGTGGCCCTCACCCATTTGAAATATGAGAATGCATGTTAGGCAGGATATTAGGTAGAGGAGGAAAAAAATGTCAGGCGCTTTATCTGTTTCTTTTTCCTTCCTCCGTTGCTATGAATAGGAGGGCAACCCTCCATCCTAAATCACACCAGAAATCTCAAAGCACTTTTACTATAGTATTGTGAGTAATTTTCTTGAGTATAAGAATACTTTGAGCGTAGTTTTTCTGCAAGATTTTCTCAGAATAATACCCTATATTCCAGTCAAATCCAGTTTCTACTAAGGTAAAGGATATTATTTTATTGCAATACTCGTGAGAAATATTATTTTCTTTAATACTCCATATTACGTAAGCGATATTATTTCATCTCGTATTCTTAAATTTGAACTTACTATGGTAAGTATTGCTTCTATAATTCCTGAAATGATTAGAAATTTTGCTTCATCTAATATTATTTCATAGGAATATTGGTCTGAACTTTTAATCAAATTTGGAACTTTTCATATTTAAGGTCCTGTTCACGGGTCTTATTCACGATTCAACATTCTCAGTCATTCATTGTTCAAAAGAAAAAAAAATATTTTTTTTCTTCCTTTCAAATTATCTGTTGTGACCCTTATTCTTTAAATTGAATCCATGTTTTTATCTTCACTATGGTTTATTATGGAGCGTTTTTGAACTTGGTTCATCTAAAGTACGAATTCCTAATCCTTATTCTTTTATCTCCTTTGAATTCGTTCTCTAACATATTTTCATCACCCTCGGTCTTTAATGGTGATACTTTTATGAATATCTTGACTTTGTGTAGTGCAAAGATGAATGATTATGATGAATATCTTTGGGCGTAGTGCAAAGATGAGCAGTGTTGAGATGAACATGACCATTTGGTGATACAAATGAATATCTTTGGCCCGTAGTGCAAAGATGAATAATTGATGCAAGATGTATATTGATTGATGTTCTGGGAATAAAATATTGATGATGGACTTTTAAATTCATAGATGATAGTAGATTTGATTCTCTACTTAACTCTTCTAATGAATTGTTATTTTTCATTGAATATTGATCTAAAAGCGGTTGTCCATTATATTTTATATCGATTTGTTGAAGGCTAACGATAAATTGTTGTTCTTTATCTTAGTCATAATATTCTTTCTTTGGGCTAGATTGAGCTCATTCTTTTCTTTTTGTTCCATTTTTCTTCTCGGGGAGGTGAGAATGTAGCAGGAACCAGTCGGGGTAAAGAGTGATGGTCCTAGACAGTTGTTTTAGCAGTCCTCACTATTTTTGTAAAATAGTGTATCAATAAATGTAATGAGGACTTATTTGAGTGTGGATATTGTCTAGAAGACAATATTTGTATTTAAACTTACAGCATGTGTGTTGTCGTATTTTGCACGACAATTGTATTAATAAAAGTTATAGTTGTTTCTGTACCATATATTTGGCGACTCGGAATAGGTGATGTATACCTATTTTGGGGGCGTCACAGTTGGTATCACGGCTTAGGGATATGGTATCTGGCGAAGATCGGGGAATAGAACTAGGAGGGGAGAGATGAGTAAATCCTTCACTAGTGTGTCATATCTAAGCTTAATTGTTGGTCGGTCATAATATAGGGATATTATGTGATATGTTAATTTATTTAATTAACCCTTGTTTTATGGCAGTTTTTAAGAATGACAGCTGAGAACGTGAACAATGGAGTGTATGAGACCGTGGAACAACCTTCAATCACCAACCAAGAGAACGTGCAACAGGAAGGAAATATTCCTCCTGTAAACAACACTATGGAGCAAACGATGAATGATGGAATATTTAGAAGCTTTTTGCAGTTCATGCAAAATCAGACGAGGGAGACTCGTGTACAAAATACTGGGAAATGAATAGCAGCTTGCGGTTTATCCTGACCAGCGATTCAAGGAGTTGGGACCACCAGATTTCTGGGGAAAGCTGGATCCGATTAAGCCGGAGACGTGGGTCAAGCAAATTACTAAGATATTCGATATCTTGGGATGCACGGAAGAACAAAAGGTTCCATTTACCACCTTTATGTTCCATGGTAAGGCAGATTACTGGTGGGAATCTGTGAAGCGTACCCAGTCAGCCGCCCTCAACATGTCTTGGGAAAGATTTCAGAAACTGTTCAATGACAAGTACTTTCCTGAAAGTATTCGTCATATGAAGGAGGTAGAGTTTATTAGACTGGAACAAAATAACATGACAGTGTCCCAGTACAAGGCAAAGTTCGCAGAGTTATCCAGGTTTGCACCTCATTTGGTAGAAAATGAGGAACGAATGACGCGGATGTTTCTAAGAGGTCTAAAACTCGAGATTCGGCAATATATTATCTCTCATAAATTTTCTTTATATTCAGATGTTGTAACTATTAGAGCGAGACAATGAGTATGTTCAACCGAGGGACCTGACGAGTGGTCATCTGGTTGGGTGGCGATCATCGGGCGTTGATAATCAGCGAGGAGGGAAAATTATGGACAAAAGCGATAACCACTCGGGTGGTCATCGTGGCCATGATAATAGGAGAGGTGAGTTAAGTGGAAATTTCAAAAAGAGGAGATTCAAAAATTATGGGAAGACATCAGCAGCAGCACCAACACCAACAACAAATTCTAGGGGAGGAGAACGACCGCCAGTTAGATGCTACAAAAGCGGAGAGGAGGGACACATAATTCCAAACTGTTCACAGCCTTTCAAGGTGTGTTTCAATTGTGGAAAAGACGGGTATATAGCCCGATTTTGTCCGGTAGCGAAATCAAGTCCAACTGGGACGGCGGCACCAAAGGCGACTACGGACAAAACAAAGCCAAATTGGTTGAGGAGGCATTTATCGTGGTGGCTAAAAGCGTGAGAAACACGAGCGAGGTGATCGCGGGTAAGCTAATCTTGAATTCTTGCGAAGTTTATACCTTACTAGATACCGGTTCTACCCATTCTTTTATCTCTCCTGCTTGTGCTCAATGTTTAAACTTGACTCCGGAGAAATTGGACTTTAACTTATCTGTTGAAACTCCATTGGGTGAAACCTTCGTTACATCTACAGTTTATAAATCTTGCTTGATTCAAGTTGGCACAATCACATTACCTGTTGATCTTATTTCTTCAAAGATACTTGCATTTGATGTGATTTTAGGGATTGATTGGTTAACCACTCATCATGCCAAAATTGATTGTTTTCGTAAAGTTGTTAGTTTTCATATTCCTAACCAACTTGTCATACGAATTCAAACAACTAAACCACTAAAATCAATCACTGTCATATCAAGCCATAAAGCTATCCGTTTATTGAAAAACGGATGTCAAGCTTTCTTAGCCCATTGTAAGACCCCGAATTTTATGAAATAAAAGTATTCAATTTTTTATAATTACTATTCATGAGTTACTATTCATGAGTTACTATTCACGAGTTACTATTCATGAGTTACTATTCACGAGTTACTATTCATGAGTTACTATTCACGAGTTACTATTCACGAGTACTATTCATGAAGCATGATAAAAAAAAAATTCGTAAGAAGGCATTACTCAATAATTGTTACAGTAATTCTTTATTCGATATTTTATTTTATTGATTGATAATTGCTACGTTGATATTTTATATTATTGTTGTTTTGATAATTGTCACGTGTGATATTTTCCATTATCGAGACAATAATTCATATTATCTGAATAATATTATTGGATAACATTATTGGCAATGTCTAGAAAGTTACATCTAAGGAGAGGTTTGGTCACCTAATTGCTTGCGCCAAGAAGGAGAAATTCTTATTGGAAAGCCCCTCTTTCTCAGGAGGCTGCTGGTTGTCAATATTGTGATTATGTAATATTATTTGTGAATAATTAATTATTTATTTTTATGATGAGAAAAATATTTATTTTATGTGGATATAGATGGAGAATATTTTTAAAGTGACAATTGTTGAAAATTAATATTTTATCTTTTTCGATAAAATAATTCATTTAAATATATTATTTTAATAATATAATAATGGTGATATTTTTTACGATTGAATGTGGAATATATGAGTATACGAGGAGGAAGAATATTTTTGTTACAATAAATGTTTAAAACATGTTAAACATGTCGGTGGACCCCATTTTTTGGTCGAAATTTGATTATAGGCGTAAAATCGTCTGGTTTATGGATTTCTTTTTGGTCAATTTTGTTTGGAATTTTGAAAACCTTTCTTACGCAAAGTTGTAGAGAATTGAATTTCCTATAAAAACTCGCAAGATTGAATTTTTTACGATAAAGGGCTATTTATTATGAATTATTGAAGTTACGAAGTTCGAAATAATTGATTTTTGGAAGTTTTATTTATTTTATTAATAAAAACGTTTTTTATATTTTGTGGCCTCATTAAACATGTGCAAAATCAGCTGATTTCAAATGTCTAGAGGTGGGCTTGAAATTTGATAATAATATTATTATTATATTCAATTTTCTGCTTTGGTGTTCTAAGTATTTTCCTATAAATAGGGTGCTTAGGTTAGAATTGAAAATCACTTTTAAATCGAAGTTTTCTCTCTCTATATTATCGAGTATATTCTTGTGAGTATTTTGAGTATACTTTGAGTATTGCTATACGGTGCAAGTTCGATTAGATTACATTATATCAGACATTCGAAGATTGCACTTTTGAGGTAAGGGAGGGATAGTAAAGGATTTTAAGGGTTATTATGTTTTTAGTTTTGAAATTTTTCTGAACCTTCAAAATTCTGGAAAAATTTGAAATGATAATTTGATGAGTTTTATATATTGTGTCCAAAAATAGCGATTTTTGGATGTATAGATTGAGAGTTATGAATTTTATGAGAAAAGACTATTTTAAAAGTAAGCGCTTATAACTCCTTGTGATTAACTCCAAAATTGATGAAATTTTTATTAGGAGTACATCTATATAATATCAATTATATACCGTGTAAATTTCAGAATTTTTGGATAAAAGTATAATTTATGATAAATGTTTAAATATTAAGTGGGTTTGGCCATATGAAAAATAGTAAATGAATTTTTTAAAATTTAGAGAAAATATATATTCAATATGGGACTATGTTATGCTAAATCCCAGAAAAGAAATATTTTGGAACTAATTTGATATTTTTCATGAAAATATTCTAGTTATGAGTAAATGAATTAAATATGTTATGTGAAGTAAGAAAATTGGAAAATATGATTTTATGGCTTGAGAATCATATATGAGGTATATCTGATTTTTGATTAGGGTTTTGGTTATTGGTGATGAAATCTTATGAGTTTGGCATTTTATGATGATTAAATGCATTAATTGGTAAAGTGTAAACAATTTAATTAAATTGTTTATAAGTTTTAGAAATGATTAAAATATTATTGTAATATTAATAATATTAGATTATGAGATTTTTAAGTGATTTATAACATTTGGATTAAGGTGTTATAAATATGGATATGAATTTTATTATGAAACTTTATCTTTTCGTGTCGAGGTTACTTATGCGCATTATCACGGTACTATTATGTCACGAATACGAGGGTACTTATTCACGACAATATGGTTTCTTCTCGACCAAATTATCGTTGATTTATGAATCTTACTCTTGAAATTAAAACCATGTTTTGATTATATTATTTTATATAACATTCTTATAACCCTAATGATGATATTTCTCTTTGACTTGAGTGTAAAGATGAGTAGATTATTGGTATGATCGTGACTATAAGTTCTCTTTGGCGATTAGTGCAAAAGTTGAATTGTTATTTGGTATGATCATGACCATTGAATTTACAATTGAATATTTTTAGCTTAAGTGCAAAGGTGAATTGATCAACATGGTTATAATTATTGTTATATAACTTACGAAATGATTATGTATTTCTTTGATATATGAATATCTTTGGCTCGTAGTGCAAAGATGACTTGTTGATGAATATCTTAGCACTTGTAATGCAAAGATGAATTATTGATGAATATCTTTTGCTCGTAATGCAAAGATGACTGTTGTTGAATATCTTTGCTTTATAGTGCAAAGATGAATTATTGATGAATATCTTTGGCTCGTAATGCAAAGATGACTGTTGTTGAATATCTTTGCTTTGTAGTGTAAAGATGGCTGTTGATGAATATCTTTGGGTAGTAGTGCAAAGATGAATTTATTAGTATGATTATGAGCAGGAGGCGTGATTTGGTATAACCATGATCTTTGATGTTTCGAGGTAAAGGCGGTGATGAAATTATCTTCGTCCTAGATAAGAAGAGAATTTAGAACTACAATTATGATTATGAGTTATACATGTGATTGTGGACCAGGAATTATTGATTGATGTTACAGGGATAAAACATTGTTGGTGGACTTTTAACATGGAGAAGATAATAGATTTTATGGTCTATTTGACTCTTTTAATGGATTGCTCGTTCCGCTGCAACTATGGTTGAAAAGTTTTATCATCTACCATATGTTCTAAATCTCTGATTTATTATTGATGAAGACTATTGATAATTTATGTATCTTTAGTTATAATATTCTTTACTGAGCTAGTTGTGCTCACCCTTTTGTTTCACAATTCCTTTCAGGTAATAAAAGTATAGCTGGGTCGAGCGGGGAATACCGAGGGAATAGAATGGTGGTCTATAGATGTTGAGGGTGAGGTGAATTTAACTTGGAAGGGTGTTTTGCCACTATCATACAAGATGTCTAATGACATACAACCCCGTGTCATCATAAGACATGGTTGTGCTCATCCACTTGCTGAGTATATTTACAAGCACTACCTATATAATCTTGGTGTTTGTTTGGAGTATAATACCCAATTAGAGACAGTGGAGATAATGATATGTCAAGAGAAGACTCACCATTGGGAAGAATATGATAGTAATATTCTCGTTTTTCTTTGGGATTTATTGGGTCAACCAAGGATAATTCTGTGGCCATATGATATCTACCATAACCTAAAAGCATGGCCTCCCATGTACGAAGGTTTCCTTGAGCACTTCCCAAAGATTCTAATTTCTAAAACAGTTTTTTACTATACCTTTATGTAAGGTGTCATTGTGACATGCTACAGTTGGTATATATTTGTATTTAAACTCACAGTATATATGTTGTCATATTTTGCACGACAAATGTATTAATAAAGTTGTAGTTATTTTTGTACCATGTATTTGGCGACTCAGAATGGGTTGGATGGAATGGACCTATTTTGGGGGCGTCACACCCATGTTATGGACTTGAACAAAAACACATTAGATTTGAATAATATTCCTATTGTTAATGAATTTCCTGACGTATTTCCTGAAGAACTTCCTGGTTTACCCCCTGAACGTGAAGTTGAATTCTTTATTAATCTTGAACTGGGTACAAAGCCCATTTCTAAAATCCCATATCGAATGGCTCCTATTGAACTTCAGGAGTTAAAAGTCCAACTACAAGAATTATTAGACATCGGTTTCATTCGTCCTAGTACATCTCCTTGGGGTGCTCTGTTTTATTTGTAAAGAAGAAAGGCGGGAGTATGCGACTTTTGTATTGACTCTAGGGAATTAAACCATGTCACCATCAAGAATAGGTATCCCCTACCTCGTATTGATGACTGTTTGACCCGATTGCAAGGAGCACAATTCTTTTCAAAGATCGATCTTCGTTACGGATATCATCAATTTGAAGATTAAAAGCGAGGATATTCAAAGGCGCCTTGAGAACTCGATCACGGGCATTATGAATTCTTAGTCATGTCTTTTGGATTGACTAATGCTCCTACTGCTTTCATGGATATGATGAACCATGTATTCAAGGAATATTTGGATCAGTTCGTTGTTGTCTTTATTGATGACATCCTCATCTATTCCAAAATCTGTGAAGATCATGAGCACCATTTTAAGCTGGTACTTCAAAGACTTTGTGACAACAAGTTATACGCCTAGCTGAAGAAATGCGAGTTCTGGCTTAAGGAAATAGCATTCCTTGGGCACGTGCTATCAAAACATGGAGTATCTGTTGACCCGGCAAAGATTGAAGCAATTTAAAGTTGGGAGCAGCCAAAGTCGGTGACCGAAGTGCGTAGCTTTCTGAGCTTAGCTGGTTATTATCGGAGATTCGTGGAAGGATTTTCTCAAATTGCTACTCCGTTAACTCAGCTGACTTGAAAAGATACAAAATTCATATGGAGCGAGGAATGCGAGAAGAGTTTCCAAGAGCTTAAGAGGAGACTCATTTTATTTTGTTACGACAATACCATCTGGTTCGGATGGATTTGTTATCTACAGCGATGCTTCAGGCAAAGGGTTAGGATGTGTTCTCATGCAACATGGGAAAGTCATAGCATATGCCTCGCGACAACTCAAAGAATATGACAGGAATTATCCTACTCATGATGCGGGTTAGCGGTAGTCGTTTTTGCATTGAAAATCTGGAGACACTACCGTATGGGGAGAAAGTGGAGATTTATATGGATCGTAAAAGCCTCAAATATTTCTTCACCCAAAAGGAACTCAACATGCGCAACGACGTTGGCTCGATTTGTTAAAAGATTACGACCATAGCATTGATATCATCCTAGAAAAGCAAAGCGTTGTGGGCGGCGCATTGAGTAGAAGATCATATTCGGGTACGAGTGCAATGTTGTTAACACAAAGGCCCATTTTGTATGACTTGCAAAGGATGGAGATAGAGGTAAAGGCTCCAAGTACCCACGTGATGATATCAAACATACGAGTAGAACCGACTTTAATTGATAAAGTTAAAGATGCACAAACCACAGACCCAGAGATGATACGTATGAAGAAGAAAGTGAAAGAAGGTGCTATTCCAGAAACAAGAATCGATGAAGAGGGAATACTTCGAGTCAACTCCAGACTTTGCGTTCCTAACCACTCTGACTTGAAGTATAGAATCATGATGGAGGCACACAACACGCCATTTGCAATCCATCCTGAGAGTACCAAAATGTATCATGATCTTCGTCATACATTTTGGTGGAGCAATATGAAGAGAGAGATCGCATAGTTTATCTCGAGCTGTTTAACTTGTCAACGTGTAAAGACAGAGCATCAAGTGCCAAAAGGTCCATTGCAACCACTTGAGATTCCAAAATGGAAGTGGGAACACATTACTATGGATTTCGTTACGGGTCTTCCCAAGGTTTCTCAAGGCATATATGCGATTTGGGTTATTGTAGATAGATTAACCAAGTCTGCTCATTTCTTGCCTATACGTGAGACTTATTCCCTTGAACATCTTGCTAGCATGTATGTAAATGAGATTGTGAGATTGCATAGCATGCCAGTATCCATAGTTTAGGATCGTGACCCAAGATTTACTTCACAATTTTGGGTTAGCTTGCAGAAAGCTATGGGCACGGATTTACCATTCAGTTCAGCATACTATCCTCAAACGAACGGACAATTGAAAAGGACTATTCAAACCCTTGAAGATTTATTAAGACTCTGTGTCCTAGATTTCAAAGGAAGTTGGGATAAGTACTTGCCATTGGTGGAATTCTCTTATAACAACAGTTATCAAGCAAGTATATGCATGGCTCCATTCGAGGCGTTGTATGGACGAAAATGTCATTCTCGATTATCTTTGGGGCGAATTGGGAGAAGCAAGCGTTTTGGGACGAAATTAAATACGCGCTGACTACGAGAAAAGATTCAAATGATTCGGCAACGTATAAAGACCTCACAAGATCGACAAAAGAGTTATGCTGATCTTCATCGAAAGGGCGTGGAGTTTAATATTGGAGATCATGCACTATTACTTAAGTTAGTATACATATTAAATATTAACCTTTCCTTATTACCATAACCCTTAGGTTATTTAATTGTCTCACCTAATGTATAATTAGGTTATGAAGCTTTTATTTTGGGTTTAAAATAAAATAAAATTAGTTCCTAAAATTTGTAATTAGGGTTTCACACAGTAATACAAGGGTTTGTCACATAACACCATAATTGACCAACCATTATCGGTCCACATATACAGTACATTTTTATAGCACTAGAAAATTGAAATATAATTAATATTATATTATTATTCTCATGCATTAATCAAAATCCAAAAATTAGTGTTTGGATTCCATATCTGATTTATCTGTCATACTTAACATTATTAATTAAGTTTAAAATAATTAGCTTAATAATCTGAACAAAATTCATATAATAAAATAATTATTATAATAATTTAAAAATCATTTCATATATTATATAAATAATATATGATTATATTTTCATGGAAAATGGAAAACATTTCTACTTATAAAATTAATTATGATTAGAGTATAATTTATAATGATCAATAATTCTAAAATAAAATTATTTGTAAATATTCATATTTTTATTTATCACATAAATACATATACACATTATCTTGGCACATATTCCCCATATTTTAAAAAAAAATTATACGCAAAATTTCTAATTTATTTGTATAGAAAATATCGGGTTGTTACATTCACCCTCCCTTATAAAGATTCCGTCCCCGGAATCACCGTTTTTAAACCTACACATACAAGTGTACAGAGCATATACAATCATTGCAATTAGATCTTTATAATAAATGATCGTACTGGTCTTTAACCTATTCACGTAAAGCTTGTCTATCTGATTAAACGAAAATTTGATTTCTAAAAGAACTCAAATTCCTCCTTGAAAATTTCTTTATAAAATAGTTTACTATATATATGAAAATCATGCACTAGAAAATAAAAGTTATACGAATAATACCTGGAATTGCACCACTAGCTGCAATGGTATCCTGGACCGTCATGTTGAAAACCCTCGCAGTTGATTTTGTTGGCTTGCTCGATGATGTAGGTCCCGTGATTGCTAGAGTCCCGCTGCTCTTGCTAATATTCACACTTCCTGCCTCCATCATCCTCTTCGGACAATCCTTCACCTTGTGCTCAGTCGATCCGCATAGAAAACATCCACTGTTCATCCTAAGATTGGGGCAGTTGGAAGAGATATGGCTCTCCTTCCCGCACTTTTAGCACACGAACTTCCCCTTCAAACATTCTCCAGAGTTGTTCTTTCCACAGTTTCCACACTGCACAGCTTGTTTCTTAACTCCTTCCTGTTTTACCTGCACACTTCCAAAATTGCTTCCCTTCCTTTTGCTACTGCCACCGCTACTCCCTCTATTAACTCCCACCTTCCCAGTTCCTTCGACCTTACTCTTGTTCTTTCTCTCCTTGTTGTAGAGACTCATGGCCTCACTCCCCTCCTCAGCAATTGCCTTCTCCATGAGTGCTACAAATGTAGGGATCTGCAACACCGCCACCTTATTGTAGAGCCAGGGTTTTAATCCCAACTCAAACCTTCTAGCTTTCCTAGCCTCCGTATCAACTTGATGCGGAGCAAACCTAGCCAACTCATTGAATTTTGCGGCGTATTCGGACACCGTCATATCCTCCTGCTTTAACTCTAAAAATTTTACCTCCATCCTAGCCTGCATACTAGATGAAAAATAGTTCTCAAAGAACAGTGTTTTAAACCTATCCCAAGTAACAACACCCTCTCCTGCCCTCGCCTGATTCACTTCCCACCAAAAATTTGCCTCACCCTTCATCATGTAGGTGGCAAAAGCGGTCTTTTGCCCTTCAGCTACCCTAGCTACCACGAATGCTTTTTTAATCTCTTTAACCCAAGTCTGTGCTTCAACAGGGTCAGTTGTCCCTTTGAATTCGGGCGGTCCCACAGCCTTGAAATCTTTAAAGTTGGCTAGTTGGTTGTCCGGTTGGTTCCCTGCGACTGGCATTCCTTACTGCATAGCTTGTGCTACCATGTTTGCAAAGTGTTGCATCAGATGCCTTGTTGTTGTCCCTCAGCGTTATTGATGACTCTTACGCCATTTGGTTTCGAGTTTGGCGTCTTGGCAAAGATTATCGGTTAAGTAAAACCATATATTATTCTTTACATTCTAAATCTTATCGTATAAGTTTAGTATATTAACTCATTTCATTACTCAAACTTAGATTCATATTCATTTAGCGAATACCTTACATAGCATAACACATACTGCTTTAAACATCATTCATCCCTTTGTGAGTACAAAAGTCGAGATTCTGACCTTGACTAATACCAAAAGTTGGGAACATTACATTACAGACATATACTTAACATTAAATGAGACCTACTGCAAAGAACCTATACTACCTATTCACTACGCCTTTTTCTTGGACAACCTTTCACCTGATGACCTTCTATCCCACAGATAAAACATAATCCTAATTTATAGTCGCGATAATACAGAGTGGTATGTCCCTCATAGCCACAAAGGTAACATATTCTTTTCCCTTTCTTCTTATCGAATTTTCCTAAGTCATGGTCTTCTATCTTTCTTTTCCCCTTCATGCTCGGAGCTGCACACGATGTGTTGCTTATGGCTCCTATGTAAGACCCCAACTTTTTATAAATAAAATTGAATTTCCTATAGTCATTATTTTGAAATAAAAAGGTGTTAAGTGATATAATACTTTGGTTATGGGTGAAATGTGCAAATTTTACAAAATAAGCAAGTGGTGATAAAATATTCATTTTTGTCAGGGAATATTCATTTGGTCGTGGAATATTCTTGTTATCGGGGAATATTCGTACGACGGCGCAGCCATTTGTGGGCCTCATAACAGAATAACTATCGGATGAAGAAAATGACAAATTTGAGTTGTTATAAATAACGGCATAATTGTTACCGTTTACACTATTGGATTACCCGGTGGTTAAAATACTGATAATATCGTGGTTGCACAAGATAGCATCTACGATATTACTGATATTATTGAATTATTGATTCTTACGTGAAGAAGGCACTACTCAATAATTATTACGATAATTCTTGATCAATATTTTATTTTATTGATTCAACAATTCTTTGCGTTGATATTTTATATTATTGTTGTTTCAATAATTATCATTGCACTGATATTTCCTATATTCGATCGATAATTCATATTATTTGAATAATATTATTAGATAGCATTATTGGCAATGTCTAGAAAGTTACATCTAAGGAGAGGTTTGGTCACCTAATCAAGCGGCCGATGATGAAGAAATCCTTATCGAAAAGCCCCTCTTTCACGGGAACGACTGGTTGTCATAATTGTGATTAGTAATATTATTTGTGAATAATTAATTATTGATTTATATAATAAGGAAATATTTATTGATGGATATATTTATTTTATTATGTGGATATAATTGAAGGAATTCTGCAGGAATTATTTGTTGAAAGTTGGTATTTTATCTTTTCTCCAATAATAATAATAATAATAATATTATTATTATTATTATTATTATTATTATTATTATTATTATTATTATTATTATTATTATTATTATTATTATTATTATTATTATTACTATTATACATATATATATATATGCATGTGATTAAAGAAAAGGAGTGAGCAAATTGTATAGCTTGTCCGTTATTTTCCTAAGTTGGTTGGTGGTGGAGTATTGACTGCAAATTAAACTTGTTTTCAAAAGAAACACAATAAGCTGTCCTTTTCTTTTTCTTCAGAGATGGCTTATTTTTCTTCCTGCAAAACATTTTTCAAAGGGTGGCCCCTATTGTTGTTTTTTCTTTCCTGGTGGGTGGTAGGTTTTATGCTAAATCATTTCAAAATGTGGCCCCAATATATGGAAAATGTGAATTAGGCATGATTTTCCTGCAAGCTAGTTTCAAAGGGTGGCCCTCACCCATTTGAAATATGAGAATGCATGTTAAGCAGGATATTAGGTAGAAGAGGAAAAAAAATGTCAAGCGCTTTATCTGTTTCTTTTTCCTTCCTCCGTTGCTATAAATAGGAGGGTAACCCTCCATCCTAAATCACACCAGAAATCTCAAAGCACTTTTACTATAGTATTGTGAGTATTTTTCTTGAGTATAAGAATACTTTGAGCGTAGTTTTTTTCGCAAGATTTTCTCGAGAATAATGCCGATATTTTCATCAAATCCAGTTTCTACTAAGGTAAAGGATATTATTTTATTGCAATAGTCGTGAGAAATATTATTTTCTTTCATATTCCATATTACGTAAGCGATATTATTTCATCTCGTATTCTTAAATTTGAACTTACTATGGTAAGTATTGCTTCTATAATTTCTGAAATGATTAAAAATTTTGCTTCATCTAATATCATTTCATAGGAATATTAGTGCGAACTTTTAATCAAATTTGGAACTTTTCATGGTAGGCATCTTTGTTACTTGATTCTTGTTCAAAAGAAAAAAAAATATTTTTTTTCTTCCTTTCAAATTATCTGTTGTGACCCTTATTCTTGAAATTGAATCCATGTTTTTATCTTCACTATGATTTATTATGGTGTGTTTTTGAACTTGGTTCATCTAAAGTACGAATTCCTAATCCTTGTTCTTTTATCTCACTGAAGTCGTTCTCTAAAATATTTTTCATCATCCTCAGTCTTTAATGGTGATACTTTATGAATATCTTTGACCTGTAGTGCAAAGATGAATGATTACTTGATGAATATCTTTGGCCCGTAGTGCAAAAATGAACAGGTGTTGAGATGAACATGACCAACTGGTGATACAAATGAATATCTTTGGCCCGTAGTGCAAAGATGAATAATTGATGCAAGATGTATATTGATTGATGTTACAGGAATAAAATATTGATGATGGACTTTTAAATTCATAGATGATAGTAGATTTGATTCTCTACTTAACTCTTCTATTGAATTGTTATTTTCGCTGCGAATATTGATCTAAAACTGGTTGTCCATTATATTTTATCTGATTTGTTGAAGTCTAACGATAAATTGTTGTTCTTTATCTTAGTCATAATATTCTTTACTGGGCTAGTTGAGCTCATTCTTTTTCTTTTTGTTCCATTTTTCTTCTCAGGAGGTGAGAATGTAGCAGGAACCAGTCGGGGTAAAGAGTGATGGTCCTAGACAGTTGTTTTAGCAGTCCTCACTATTTTTGTAAAATAATGTATCAATAAATGTAATGAGGACTTATTTGAGTGTGGATATTGTCTAGAAGACAATATTTGTATTTAAACTCACAGCATGTGTGTTGTCGTATTTTGCACAACAATTGTATTAATAAAAGTTGTAGTTGTTTCTGTACCATGCATTTGGCGACTCGGAATGGGTGATGTATACCTATTTTGGGGGCGTCACATCCCATCTGATCAATTTGAATTTTAAGCTTATCTTGTTCTTCCATTGTTTCTATTAACGCTTTGTGTGATTGACTATTTCTTGACTTTTCTATTTCCCATGACTTTTCCGGGAGAAGAAACCTTGTTCCTAAAATCCTTCACCTCTGTTGATGCTTGTTCAGCTTCAACTTTAGTGTCTGAATCTCAAGCTTAATAAGCCTAACGTTTACAAATTAGATCCATATGCGAAATATTACGTTTTCCATACTTAGATTATTATTACATAATCGATCTCACCTTGATATTATAACATTACGTATTTCTCGGAAATTCAAAAATAATTCCCGAGCAGAAATCGATGAATAGTGTTTTTCAGAAAATTTCTCGGAAAACTTTTATTTTTGTTTTAGAAATTTAAACACTTTAATTCTCCCACGTAGTTAAAATACTACGACGTTCCGACGTTTCTAGGTTATAGAACGACATTCATCTTATCAATACGCAATAATAATAAATAATATTATTTTATTCATTATTAAAAGTATTTACAAAGGTTCGATTTTCCAGGGCGTTACACTCTCTCCCCCTAGCCTGATTAGCTTCCCACTAGAAATTGGCCTCTCCCTTCATCATATAGGTCGCAAAGGCAACCTTTTGGGCCTCGTCGACATTTGCTATTACAAATGCCTTCTCTATTTCCTTAACCCACGTTTGGGCTTCAATAGGGTCCGTAGTTCCTTTGAACTCCGGCGGACCCACGCTTTTGAAATCCTTAAAGGTAGTAGCTCGTGCTACTCCCGGATTTATGGGGATATAAGCCCCTATTCTATTAAAGGCAGCTGTTATTAAGTTAACAAACTCCTGCATCGGATTAACCAGAACTCCCTCCGGTTGATTTACGTTCGCACCTTGATTACGTTGCACTCTTCTCGGCGGCATTTTGCTGATACAATAAACACATTTCGTTATTATTTCCTTCTTCATTAGTTATCATTAATATTAAACAATAACGTCAACATCCATAACTCATTGCTTTCCATAAAAAGGTCTTTATATTCATTCTCGTAGTATAACACTACATCGGTTACATACACAACCTAAGCTGATTACATTACTTTTTCGCTATTACTTTCCAAAAATTGGGATTTACAAAAGACTACCCTTTACTATACAAAAAGGGCTTTACGTCACTACTACTTACAAAATATTTACATACTACCTTAAATACCATTAATCTACATACCTTTCAAGGCATTATCGAAATCGCCTTGGCAAGGCCAAGAATGATATCATCATGGCTAATAGTATGCCGTGTTTGCCCCACCTCCATAGGATATCCAGCTACCTGCTGCTGGAAATCTGTATGAGAACTCCCATAAATATAGGACATTCTCCCTATCTTCTGCACCTTAGTCTTTAGCTCCTCCTTGAGCTCAAAGACCTCGTGCTTTAAATCATGGACTTTGTCCTTAGCCAAAATCCTCTCGTCATGCTCCTGCTCCCACATGGACTCGACATCAGTCTTGTCCTCTCTAACAATTTGGAGCTCTGCCTTCAGCTCCTTGACTTCCTGACAGTAATGGATATTTCTATCCAACACTGACATGAAAAGAGGCATCATCGACCCCCCAAGAGCTATCTCGGCTGCTATAGCTACTGGATTAAAGGAAACTGTTTCTACCTCCTCCTCTATCATCCCATTAAATACTGACATGTAGTCAGCTTCCTCTGAGTCTCCAGACTCAATAATCACTATGTCTGGCTCTGCTGCTATAGGGTTCGGTATAACCTCTACTTGGTTCACCAACTCTTCACTAATGGCTTGACCATCTACAAACATCCCATTTACTCTTGACATCTACACAAAACAATTAAGTTGATTAGTACACGTCAGTAGAATAATAAAAACACATAACATAATCATAATGCATTTTTATAAGGTTATTTTCTTCTTGTACTTCTTTGACTCTTCTTAAGGTTATAACTTAAGGTTTTTAATTCCCCCCTTAAGTTTTATAACCTAATGCTTTGATACCAACCTGTGATGCCCCCAAATCCGGGTCTCTTCCAACCCGACAAATGGTGCTACACGGTACTACCATTCATTCAATTAAATAGTCTAAAAAGAACTAATATAACTTCTATATATATCCAAAATGATATTACATTTCCCAGGTTCTTTGTAACCCATTCGTTTGTTCTTGTCATAATATCAAATATATTACAATCATTGAACTATTCTATTACAATATAAGCTAAGGGTTCGTCTTCGCTTTGCCTTTATCCTTGCCGGAGCCTTCGGTCTGCTCAATCTTAGCTGTGTTCACATGGTTCAAGCAAGAGTGAGCATGACTAGCTCAGCAAGTACTACAATTCTAATAAACAACATGCTTGAAACATAGAACTAATATATCTTCAATAACTGAACAATAGTTACGAAGTATTATCGATAATTCAAAATAGCACTTCTTTTCCTTCAAAACGTTTTCCAATAATATTCAGTAGAATATCAACTAAGGCTCAAGGTTAAGAGCATTTCATAATTTCTTTTGAAAAGGACAACCCGGCACTAAGTCCGTAAGTCCGGCATAACTTACGAGCACTTCTGGGTGATCAGCCCATAGTACTCTATGTTGATCAATACAACATTCATTAAACGTGTATACGTTTAAGTTGTGGCAACCTCACGTGCCTGTCGTTAAACGACAAAAACATTTTTAGCATACTTGGTCTTCGATTGAAAATCATACCAATATAACTCGATAAACATAAATCATGCTTGACAAAATCATAATATAAGTCTTGCCGAAAGAATTGGCTTTAGACTTCATCGTTAAAAACTTCATGCGAAAGACTACATGAATTACACAGCTTGTCCAGACTGAACTGGAACAAGGGTTAGAATACTTGCCTTTAGCATTTGCTTACTGATTAACACACGTACACTTTAAGTCTCTATGATTCTATAATACATAATCATATAACGTACCACATTAGGTCATATATAATCAAGTATGTATACTATTATATCTTACCCTTCATCTCAGTGTAAATCCTGACATAGATCTGTTATTAGGGTTTCCGGCTTTCATTACGTCATTCATATTCCGTTCATCTTCGATTGATTATTAACTCTTAATCAACATGCATTAGTGTCTTACAAGTACCTTACAATGGTATGATTACATCTTAGTTCACTACTATCAAGTTCCCTTTCATTCTACACTTGAAAACATTCTTTACTATCAAACCTCTTGGGCTGGCGTCGCGACGCCACCAATTACTCTGCATCTCGCGACGCAGCGCAAGTTAGCAATATGCAGGGTTCCGGCCTCGCGCTACGACGCGGGCTTTAAGGCTGTGAGTCGCGCTGCGGCGCGGACTCTGTGCCTCAAACAATTATGCAGTTTTGAAAAATTTACGAACTTTCCGGACTCATAACTTCTTCGTTATAAGTCCGAATTGGTCCGTTCAAAAGTCTATGGTTCACAAATTTCATACTCTACGCGTTCATGCTAGAATTTTATCTATTTGACTTCGTTTGCTAAAATTTCACCTATGAGTTCATTTTCAACGAAAACAATAAACGTTCGTGAACGTTCAACGCTCGTTTCTTCGTTCTAAGTCGAAATTCGGTCATTTTCGAGTCCGCAACTCTATAATGCCAAATATGACTTGTCTCCATCGAAAACCAACGTTTCCGACTTCAAACACAAAATACGACCTCCATTCCGAGAATTTCACGAATTCGACGATAATCATCCAATCGTGTGAATTCCGGCAAAGCTACATTCTTAATGATTCTAAATGGATTCAACCAATATATGATCATCACAAGTTACTTATTACACCAACTTATAATCAAAGTAGGTTTTGACTTATTCTCATAAGTCATTGACTTATTCAACTTATGAACTATAAATCTTCATGCTCGTGACTTATTAATAACTTAAGTCCACTAATCAATATTCTTATGTTATATTCAACATAGTAATCATCATATGGCAACATATGATAAGTTCTTTATGGTTCTAGCAACTTATTAATGTTCAAGTTGCTTATCCAAATTATTCGGCTTAAGTTCATTCCTTATTAACTTATTAAATGATCTTAACATACATGTTCATTAATAACACTTCCCTTATCATCCTATCATAATAGAGATGAAAGAACATTGGACACAAGATCATTACCTTTGAAGTCTAACTTCTTCTTCTTGGAAATCTAACAAAAGAAGCTTTGGCTTAAAAGTGCTTATTTGCTCTACCAAATAAGTAGCTTATACTTGAGAGGAAAATGTTTGGATGAAATTAAAACAACCAACAAAATGAATTGTGGCTCTTGTATTTATAGGCATCCAAAAGCTAGGGCATTTTGGACATTAAACTACCCACCTCCTCATTCCACCTCCTCATTTCCACCTCCTCAATCATCCACCTCCTTACTATTTCTTGTGTGCTCATCACTTCACTTGATCACCACACATAAACCTTGCCCATCAAGCTTACCCATTTCCTACTTGGTTTGACCCATGGATCATAGCTTAGTCATTGGGCTTTGATAATTAATCTAGCTTCTCTCTTAATGGGCTCATGCTACAATGGTTTGGGCTTATGATAATCAAACACTTAGGCTTGATGATCACATACATTGGACTTCTATATTAGACTATTAATCCTACAAGTCCATTAACTTAAATTAAACAACTTAACAAATATACACCACGTATAATTCTCATATGCTAACTCGTATATTAGTTCGTAATATACGTTATCTCATTCTTTATTCATAATAGTACAATACATGGTATTATACTTACATCCATTACTTCATATAATGTATACGTATTATATAATCACAACTTTATTTCCCTAATTCTTAATAAGCCTAACGTTTCCAAATTAGATCCACATGCGAAATATTACGTTTTCCATACTTAGATTATTATTACATAATCGATCTCACCTTGATATTATAACGTTACGTATTTCTCGAAAATTCAAAAATAATTCCCGAGCAGAAATCGATGAATAGTGTTTTTTAGAAAATTTCTCGGAAAACTTTTATTTTCGTTTTAGAAATTCAAACACTTTAATTCTCCCACGTAGTTAAAATACTACGACGTTCCGACGTTTCTAGGTTATAGAACGACATTCATCTTATCAATACGCAATAATAATAAATAATATTATTTTATTCATTATTAAAAGTATTTACAAAGGTTCGATTTTTCGGGGCATTATAGTTTAATTATTATTGGTGGTTAATTATTGCTAATTAGACCACGTACAGGGATTTATTGTTGATTATTCGCAGTTAGTGCATGCTTAATAATTCAAATTGAATTACTGATTCGGAATATATATACATTCGTAGAATAAGTGTTGTTGGATATACATATTCGTAGAAGCTAGAATTGACAGTACAGAAAACTCCTGTTTATTGTTAAATTATGTTGAGAAATATCTTAGCCAATTATTCTAGTTAGACGAACATTTGTTAGAACTTGATAGGTTCGAGAAGAGAATTAAATTATTATTGACAGATTGATGCCAATTATTTTGGCTAGATCGAGAAGTAAATAGAATTTGAAATCACAGTATTTCGTTGTAAAATCAAAATCTTGATTCTAAGACTGAGAAGAACAACCTTTTATATAAAGGGAATATTTTATTGGTCGAGTATTCGGCCTTTGCACGCGATTAAGTATTATGCATAATATAGGGTATACTAAAGCTGATCACTTTATATACTTGTAGAGGGGTATGATTTAATCTTTATGGTTATCTGATACACCTGGGTATATCAAAGTTTAACTTTGATAGTTACTTGAGAAGAGAAGTTCAAGATCCAATGGATCGCTCAGCATAAATCTGGAAAACATTCCACTTTGCTATTTCGTAGAATTAATTCTTGATTATTCATTTGAATATCATAGAAAACCTTGAAAGCGTTGTACTCTTTCATTATCGAATTATTGTTGCGTAGAATGTGAGAAGGTTTGATATTGATTTCTATATCTTTGTTTTATCTCTTAACTTGCGGAGCAAACTTGTTGCTCACCCTTGCTATAAATAAAACTTTTCAGCTAGGGACGAAGTTGCAGAAGGTGCTGCGAAGAAGAACAAAGGAAAATGAATAGTTATGAATTAGTTATGATGAACAATATTATTATTATGTTGTATTGTATTATAAACCCTTTTTGTATATCTAAAGGGGTATGTCTGTAATGTTAAGGTTAGTAGACCTCGGACTTATGTATTAACAATCTATGTTAATGAGTTATGTATTCCTATTTATATTAAAATGGGTAGCTAGTTGGTATTATATTGTGGATCGTGAACACCAAACTCGGGGGTCAGGTAACCCGGATTTGGGGGTGTCACACATATCCTTCCTCTAAATCTATAGTCTAATACACAAGATACTTAGTCCTACACATGAGACATGTAGAACTAGGGTACTTTGAGTATTAGACCATAACCCCATACATGTTGAGGTAAAAACTGAAAATAGAAGGAGAATAAGAAAAAAAATGGAAGAGAACCTCACCTAGTTTTCTTTGCTATCCTTCTTGTTCTTCCAAAGTAGGTTATGAATCTAGGATGCATGAACAATAACTCCTCTCCCTTACTAGAAAAACCGAACCCTCTCTCTCTTTTCTCTCTTTGTATGTTGCTAGCTTGGGAGAAAAATAGAAGAAGGAGAATAGGAGAAATGAAATGATCTAGCAAATGAAATGGGGTGATTAACTAATATCCTCCATACTTTTATTGTCCCTTGGATAAAAGGCTTCACCTTATCTCTTCCAATTAGGCCTAATCATGTGATTAAGGGTGCTAATTAAGCTTTCCACCAATGGGAGCATGACACACTTGTCCTTGTGTGTAAGACTTACTATTTAAGGAACTTGTATTGCCTTAAAAGGCCTAATGGGGCCGGTCACTATGCTCCATTATCTCCTCCATTTTGCTTTTATTTTAATGTACAAATTTGATTAATCAAATGTCTAAAATACCCTTAATCAAGTGGACTAAGTATTGGTTTGCATGCTATTTCTTTTGGGCTTCTCCATTAATTGTTTTGGGCCATGTAATGAACATAGTCTAACAATTTTAATATATGTTATCCAAATTATTTATTTAGGGTTTCCATTCCCAATCTTATGAAATTTAATTACTTATACATGTGACTTTAGCTCATAACCTAATTAGGTTTATTAGAAATAGGTTTAAAATTATTAGTCACTTGAAATAACAAGATTATCTACTTAATTTAGTATACATATTAAATATTAACCTTTCCTTATTACCATAACCCTTAGGTTATTTAATTGTCTCACCTAATGTATAATTAGGTTATGAAGCTTTCATTTTGGGTTTAAAATAAAATAAAATTAGTTCCTAAAATTTGTAATTAGGGTTTCACACAGTAATACAAGGGTTTGTCACATAACACCATAATTGACCAACCCTTATCGGTCCACATATACAGTACATATTTATAGCACTGAAAAATTAAAATATAGTTAATATTATATTATTATTCTCATGCCTTGATCAAAATCCAAAAATTAGGGTTTGGATTCCATATCTGATTTATCTATCATACTTAACATTATTCATTAAGTTAAAAATAATTAGCTTAATAATCTGAACAAAATTCATATAATAAAATAATTATTATAATAATTCTAAAAATCATTTCATATATTATATAAATAATATATGATTATATTTTCATGGAAAATAATTAATAAAACATTTCTCTTATAAAATTAATTATGATAAGAGTTTAATTTATAATGATCAATAATTCTAAAATAAAATTATTTGTAAATATTCATATTTTTATTTATACCATAAATACATATACACAATATCTTGGCACATATTCCCCATATTTAAAATTAAAAAAAAAATTATACGCAAAATTTCTAATTTATTTGTATAGAAAATATCGTGCTCGTACACTAATCTTCACTCTGGCAGGTGTTTGGACTATATACGTGAAACACTTTTGAACCCTGTCATGTGGACTATAAACTCATAACAATAGATCATTTATTACATTAATAAGATGGGAGATATGGTGGATCAAAAGTAGTTCCTCGAACTGGAAACCCAGTTTTCTGGGTAACCCAAAAAGTGGTAAAACCAGGCTCTGACAGCCATTTGACTGGCTAGAATCTTTCAACTGATAAGTAGATAAGGTTCTACGTTGTATCTAGATTATACTATGATATGAGTACCACAATCCTAAAGCACTCTAATACATTGAACAGGTTTTGATTGAGAATTATTAGCGGTCAAAATAGGTTGACCGATCACAAATGAATTCTGGGAAACCCAGAAAATATAAACCGAGACTTGACAAGTTCTTTAAACGCTCAGATCTTTTTATTGTGATGTTGTTAAACCCTATAAGTGCTACCATATTGTACCTTGACATATAGTCTACCAAATCATGGCCCTTAATCACCTAAAGCTTTAGCAGGATGCAAGTTATGTAGGCCTCAATACCGTTGACTGGCCATGACTTTTCCTTTCTAGAAAACCCAGAAAGGCAAGAATAGCCTTAGGTGCTTGATTAGATCCTCAATATCTTTTGATAGTGACATAGTTTGATAGAAAAATGATTATAGGTTTATACTACTACATCAAAGCTACGAATTGATTATACTAACCAACCCAGAAGCCTAATAGATTGAAAATTAACCTTGGTCAAAGTAGGGGGTAAGGGCTGTTCTTCAGACCTCAAGAACACCAACAGCGGCGATTTCTGTCACTAAAAGTGACCTTTAGCGACAGTTTGGTTTTAAATTAATAAAAATAATATAATAAATAGAAATAAATACTAAATAATTATTATAAATTAATAATTAATTCCTAAAATACATTTTAAATTATAATAAGTAATTTTTGATATTTTGACATAAAATTTCATTAATATTAAATTTATTAGAATATTAATGATAATAAAATTAATTAATAATGCTATTACATTAATTAGTAAAAATGATAATAAATCATTTTAAATAATAATAAATGCCAACTAATGATTTAAAATCATTATCGGTGATAATAAATTATTTAAGAATAAATTTGATGATTTAATAATTATTCGAATGATTAATAATTATATTAATGGTTGATAAAATCATTTTAAATTAGAAAATAATAATAAAAATCATTTTAAATAATAGTAAATTATTTAAAAATAAAAATAATGATTTAAAAATTATTATCAATAATAGTAAAATTATTTGAAAATAATAGTGATGATTTAAAAATCATTACAAATGATTATTAATTACTTAAAAATAATATTAATAACTCTAAAGTTATTTTGATTATTAATAAATTAGTTAAAATTAATATTAATCATTGAAAAATGGTTATTAGCCTCTAGAAATTATTATAAATACTACTTAAAGTAATATGTAAACTCTTAAACAAAGTTTACTCGAAAGACAATATAATTACTATCCGATCAAGTTATAAAACACCGAATAGATATCGAATACAACCCAGAAACTATGAAATTGATTAAATATCAATTGTTATTGGTTCTAATTACTACAATGAACATATTTAGGTTGCGTAGATAGTTCTGAGTATTATAAATTAGCTAATCATCGGGCAGGCAAGTTTTTCTGCATTTTGTGTAAACCTCATATTTCAAATGCCAGCTTCA
This sequence comes from Panax quinquefolius, assembly GCA_020205615.1. Taxonomy (NCBI): domain Eukaryota; kingdom Viridiplantae; phylum Streptophyta; class Magnoliopsida; order Apiales; family Araliaceae; genus Panax; species Panax quinquefolius. The sequence continues at coordinate 61,042,640 of CM035158.1, forward strand.
TTTAAATTACTTTATTAAATGAAAATTTGATATTTATCAGTTATGATCTGGTGATACATAGTTTTTATGAATTCTGTTATTCAAAGGTTATGATTTATTGTTCAAACATAACCAAATCATATGAGCTATTGTTGTGAAAAAATGTTTTTGATTTGATATCAAAACATAGTTTGCGAGAAACCAATTTTGTTTGGTACAAATGTATAAAAGCATAGTTTGTGAGAAATCAATTTTGTTTGGTACCGATATATATACTGAAACTATTCAGATCGGCGAAGAATATGATCGGTTGGGGTCTTGCATCTGACATTTATAGCAATGATAAGAGAGGCAAATTTATAGATCGTCACCGACATTTATAGCAATGATCGGATATTATTTAAGATAGGATGATATGCATACTCCTAGTTTTGTTTGGTTGAGCGGAATAACCCGGGTTGCTAAGTCTATAGGACTAATAATAACTCGTAATGTGCGGGGTTTGGCAGATAAACCTCAGTATATATTTATGGCACTACTCTAAACTTTATGTTCATTTCACCTAGATTTGGTGTGTATGGAAAAACTTTGAAATTTATATTCATTTATTTCAGAATTGATATATGTATAACATTTGTTTATTGTTCAAAACTTGTTGAGCTTTCTGTAGCTTATACCTACAAATATTTTCTTCATTTGCAGATAGAAAGAATATATTCCAGACGTTCCGGTATTGTGGAATAAAGTCTTAAGACATGGATACCCTGTTGAGAACTATACTGTAATAGTAATGACCTTTTTAAATCAATGTAACAGTATATTAATTGTTTAGTGTATTATTAGTTGAGGTATTTAGTTGTTATTCTAATGGAATTAAAAAAGTGTACAGTATCTATATGAACTATATATTTGAATGATAGTGTTAATAGACATTAGCTCTCTGATGCACTGAGGTAGCGCTGCACTCGGTTTCAAGAACTCTAACATTAATACTATGGAGGTCAGATAGATAAGAATTATAGATATGGAAGAAATATCTATAAGATACTGAACTTATACATCCAAGTGAGGGTACTCAGTTACAATGATTGTTCTGATGAGAACTACTATTTACTATGAGTACTGTGAATCTTAGATTTATAGGAGATATCATCTTATAGAATATTTACGTGAGCACCAAATTGGCTACAGTGAATGTAGAAAATTTGGGGGCGTCACAATTTGGTATCAGAGCAGTAGGTTATAGAGCTAGGGTAGGAATACCTTGGGATATGACCTGAGAGATTCTAGTGAAGGTAATAAGGAGATAAACTTAGAGATAGGGAATGAGTTAGATATTCATTGCATTGAAGTATTTTGGAAATATTATGAATGTCTATAATAGACAAAGGGAAGTTGTAAGAAATGAGGAGATAAGGAGATAAAAGGTCTTTGTAATATATGAAGATATTTAATGTTGTAAGAAATAAGATGGTGATGGATCTAGGAAGTGACCTAGAAGAGTGAGATTTGGAGTTGGATACGGCAAGGAGTTTAGAAACTATTGTAAAGACAATAAGAGACTTAGTATCAAGGAGAGAGCAGTAATAAAAAGATAAACTAAAGATAAGTTTGTAGAAGATGAATTAAGAAAATTCATCAGCCGAAGTTGGAGGAATAGATTGTTTATATAAGTTAATGAAATTGAATTGATATGTTTGGTAAGTGAAGGAGTTAAGTGTATTCATATACTGAGAGGAGATCTGATTATTTTACCTGAGATAGTATTTGAACCATAATAGGTTGTAGTAATGAAGAATGATTTGAAGGATAGAATAGAGGAAGTATCAAGGGAAGTAGTTTACAACTAAGTAGTTGAAGCTATAAAAGTCAAATCTGTGGTAGATTTAGAGAAAGCTCATGAAGAGTACCGAAGTTGGAGTAAAGTGAAGAGGGAGATTAAAGTTTTTATAAGGCTCATATAGAGCCAGAAGGAGGGACAACAGAAGATGAAGGAAAGGAAATTGGAGTAACATTACAAAGAGAAGAAATTGTATAGATTTTAAGTAGACGCTGGAGAAATTTTGAATATCCACAAAAAGGATGATCGATAGTATCAAGGTTAAGTAAAGAGAAGGGAATGAAGAGCGTGAGAGACTAAGGGGAACAGAGGGTAGTAGAGGAGCTGTAGTTTGTAATAGTATAATGTTCTTACTGTAAGAATTCGTTGGGAGAAAACTAGTGAAATTAAATCATTAGTTGGTCAATTTTCTTGGAGTATATGGAATGTAATTGAATATATACTCTTTGTTTGTCAAATTAATTGAATTTTATGCTTATATGTAGTTAATTGTTATTTATAGATAAATGGCATCACCAGGGAAATCACCAGCAGGGATTGACGGAAACTAGTTAGGGACAAACCCAACTCAACAGTTGGTAAACGTGTTACTAAACGCTTCACGATAGAGGTCAGGGGATCCACCAGAAGTTGAACCCAATACTTTAAGGATTACCTTGGATTTTAAATTAGCAGAACCATCAAAATTGAAGGAGACTGGGGAATCAGTAAATGAGGTATTAAGACAATGTCAAATGAAGGGAGATCGAAAAAGGAAGAGGGATGTTAATTCTTCAAATAACTTTGGGAAAGAAGCACAGAGGTGTATGTATCTTTATGGGGACTCGATGTTTTACTTGTGGAAATAGTTGACATTATTCAAATAGATGTTCACAAAAGAAGTATAATAGAAATAATAAGATCAATAGGATTAAGTGTTTCAATTGCGGGGTGGGGGGACACATAGCAAAATTTTGTCCAAAACCCAGAAATCTCAACCTAAGGGGGAACCAAAGCCTCAAAATCAAACTAGCAGGTGAAGAGAGCGGAAACATCCAAGATAAAAGTTAGGTTTTGAAATATTTGTAATAGTAAGAATGTTTGGATAGTATTTTGAAAAGTATATGTGAATACATCTATATGTACGGTAGAGGTTACAACTTTTGAATAAGTTCGGTAAAGATAATAGATTTTATATTTTGGTCTATGATTTAGGGATATGTACATTATGTAATAGTAGTGGTAAGGTGAACTGATGTGTAATTTATGAAACTTGTTGATATATAATATATTTTAAATTGGGAAGGTATTTACAAGGTGTAAAAATTTGTTGGGTAAAAAGGAGAGAATTATGCATTAAATATGATGAATTATGGTAGAACATGAGTTAATGATAAGTCTAAAAAGTATTTTGAAAGATACTATAAAGGATTTGAATAAAATTTTAGTCTTAATAATAAAAGATGATGTTGGTGATAGTATTCTTCTGGTCAAGAAGAAATTTGTGAAGGAGGAAGAGTCAGTGGGAAAGGAGGTATAGGTAATTAAGGTTACTCTATATTAGATGTATGAGATTAGCAGTGGATTTGACAACCATAGCCAAAGAAATTGCTTGAATAAATCATTAGGATAAATAATCTGAAGTGAAGAAAGTTAGCGATAAATTTGAGAAGTAAAGAAATGATTTAAAAATATCATTATTACTAGTTATGATAAAGTAATTCAAACAAAGAAATGAATTAGCTGTATCTAGAAATAAGAGGTATAATTGATTACCATAAGTGTAAATAGTATCTGGATTTGAGATATATGAAGGAGGAAACATTTAACAATAATATTAAAATCTAAATGAAACAACGAGGTACTCATAAAAGATTTTAATAAATTTAAGATTGAGATAATAGTTACAGCCAACTCTGTCCAGAAGCGTTAGTTATAGGAAAAGGTCACGAGAAGGAGGATACATCTTGAATAAGATGATAAATAGAGACGAAGTGATAAGATATAAAGACAGAATTTGAAAACAAATTAGTAAAAGAGAAGGCATCAAAGCCAGATTTTCCGTAGGGACGTCAAGTTGTTGGTTCCAAACCGATAGGTATCATTGTGAGATGTTGTGGTTGAACCATAAAGGTCACAGCTTGGTTAAAATACCAAGGGTATAAGATATAAGATAATAAAGAGTGATACGGTTAAAGAGGTATGAAATTAGAATAAATATTGAAGGAGGAATTTGAGTTCAAGGAAAGTAAGATAAGGATAAATAGTTATTGATTTTAACTTGACAAATAGTCATGGTAAAACGACAAATAAAGAAATGGATAGATAAATATTCTATGTGTTTAACGGTTTGATTTAAATATTATTATTAAGTGTGTAGATTCAATTTTTATGAACTTGTGAATAAAGAATGGATCAAGATTCGTAAGATCGAATCTTATAAGGAGAGGAGAATACATTAATTCAAAATCTTAATTTTGCGTTAAATGTATGGATATGGGACTATGTTTCCTAAGGAAATTATGGGTCAAGATAAGTTAAATAAAACTTAGGTTGAGCCCAAAAATTGTTTTTATTCCTAAAAAGGAATTAAAAGTGGAATAAATGTCGAATGATAGTCATAAAGGTAAGTATCTGATGATGATGATTGATTAGTGGGACGGAATCCTTATAAGGAGGGGAGAATGTGAGGATCCAGAATTTTACGAATAAATTTTTTTTTATTTAATATTTATATATATTATTAATATTTTGCTAAGTATCTATGATACAAGTCTAGAGAACTGGTCAATTTGTGTATTGACTAAGAAATATGAGTAAAGTTGTGCTTAACAGAGAATAAAAACCCTAACCCTAAGTCCAGGTAGGGATTTGGTAGAAAATACAGTTACAACAATTGTATTGATGAATATGTGTTGATATGATATAGAATTGATGATCAATGATTGATCAGATAGGGTATAAACTTAGTAAACCTAATAAGGGATTAAAAACCCTAATCGAATGCCGAAAAACCTTAATTTTCAATTCAGGAACCCTAAACCCTGATAAAAGAACCCTAACCCTAATTAGGGGTAACATAAAGAGTTTGTGATACTAAATATTATCATAAGTATGTGGATGTAGATTACGTATAAAATTTATCAGTGAAATCAAGTGAGAAATAGCAAACCCTAATTGGTAAACCCTAATTTTAGTTTTGGGAATCCAAAACCTTAATTCAGATATTTAAAACCCTAATTTGGGAATTCAAAAGCTAAGTATTAAAGGCTTAAGTGTAAATATGTGGGATATATTTGAGATGTCCAAAATACCCTTCAAGTTATAGGGTAAAAGACCAAATTACCCTTAGTAGGTACAAAATGACCAAAATGCCCTTTTGCTTAAAACTTAAGCAAAAGATTTCTTCAAATCTTGGTGACTCACTATATTAGATTTGCCATGTGCCGTAAAATCTTTCCAAGATCAGATTATATTGCCACATTGCAAACATTAGATTCATGAATTAAAATAAAAGATCAAAAGTAAGTAAAGTTACTTACTTTCCTAAGCAAACCAACCTAGACCTTCTCTCTCTTCATATTTCAAAATTTAGAGTGAGAGAGAGAAAACATGAGCCATAATCAGTTCATAGCAACACATGATCAGAATCAGAAAGCACAAATCAAGAATTGGTCTAAAAAGGTAAGAACACAAACCCTAACCTTAGATCTTTGATGCTATATTAAAAGTTGTGATTTAGTGTTTATATATATGATATAACATGATATTAAGTGATCTGGGTTGCTAAAACACAAATCTATAACAGTTAAAAGCTTCAAAATGAAGATTTGCATAAACAGTCAAGAACCCTAAAAGTATGTCTACCAACCGAATGTCAGGCACCTTAGATCCGAATCTGTTAATGGTTTGAGTTGTTTTATGTATTTTAATTGTAGTATGATATGAGCTTAGTGATCTAGAAGTGAAAACAGGATCATAGGATGTATATATTGCAAGATATTAGTGGTCAAAACCCGTTGACCGATCACGTTTTCAATTTCTGGAAAACCCAGAACTTCAAGAACATGGTCTGACAAGCATTTTAAAGGCTCTGATCTTCACTCTGGCAGGTGTTTGGACTATATACGTGAAACACTTTTGAACCATGTCATGTGGACTATAAACTCATAACAATAAATCATTTATTACATTAATAGGATGGGAGATATGGTGGATCAAAAGTAGTTCCTCGAAGCTGAAACCCGATTTTTTGGGTAACTAGAAAAAAGTGGTAAAACCATGCTCTGACAGCCATTTGACTGGCTTGAATCTTTCAACTGATAAGTAGATAAGGTTTTACGTTGTATCTAGATTATACTATGATATGAGTACTAAAATCCTAAAGCACTCTAATACATTGAACAGGTTTTGATTTAGAATTATTAGCGGTCAAAATAGGTTGACCGATCACAAATGAATTTTGGGAAACCCAGAAAATATAAACCGAGACCTGACAAGTTCTTTAAACGCTTAGATCTTTTTTTTGTGATGTTGTTAAACCCTATAAGTGCTACCATATTGTACCTTGACATATAGTCTACCAAATCATGACCCTAAATCACCTAAAGCTTTAAAAGAGGATGCAAGTTATATTAGCCTCAATATCATTGGACGACCATGACTTTTCCTTTTTCTCGAAAACCTAGAAAGGCAAGAAACAAACTTTAGGTGCTTGATTAGATCCTCAATATCTTTTGATAGTGACATAGTTTGACAAAAAATGATTATAGCTTATACTACTACATCAAAGCTACGAATTGATTATACTAACCAACCAAGAAGCCTAATAGATTGAAAATTAACCTCGTCAAAGTAGGGGGTAAGGCTCTCTTCGGACCTCAAGAACACCAACAACGATGATTTCATCACTAAAAGTGACCTTTAGCGATAGTTTGGTTTTTAAATTAATAAAAATAATATAATAAATAGAAATAAATACTAAATAATTATTATAAATTAATAATTAATTCCTAAAATACATTTTAAATTATAATAAGTAATTTTGATATTTTGACATAAAATTTCATTAATATTAAATTTATTGGAATATTAATGATAATAAAATTAATTAATAATGCTATTACATTAATTAGTAAAAATGATAATAAATCATTTTAAATAATAATAAATGCAACTAATGATTTAAAAATCATTAATAGTGATAATAAATTATTTAAGAATAAATTTGATGATTTAATAATTATTTGAATGATTAATAATTATATTAATGATTGATAAAATCATTTTTAAAATAATAATAATAATAAATCATTTTATATAATATTAAATTATTTTAAAATGAAAATAATGATTTAAAAAAATCATTATCAATAATAGTAAAATTATTTGAAAATAATAGTGATGATTTAAAAATCATTACAAATGATTATTAATTACTTAAAATAATATTAATAACTCTAAAGTCATTTTGATTATTAATAAATTAGTTAAAATTAATATTAATCATTGAAAAATGGTTTTAAGCCTCTAGAAATTATTATAAATAATACTTAAAGTAATATGTAAACTCTTAAACAAAGTTTACTCGAAAAGACAATATAATAACTATCCGATCAAGTTATAAAACATCGAATAGATATCGAATACAACCCAAAACATTTTGAAATTGATTAAATATCAATTGTTATTGGTTCTAATTACTACAATGAACATATTTAGGTTGCGTAGATAGTTCTGAGTATTATAAATTAGCTAATCATCGGGCAGGCAAGTTTTTCTGCATTTTGTGTAAACCTCATATTTCAAATGCCAGCTTCATTTAAATTACTTTATTAAATGAAAATTTGATATTTATTAGTTATGATCTGGATACGATACATAGTGTTTATGAATTATATTATTCAAACGTTATGATTTATTGTTTAAACATAACCAAATCATATGAGCTATTATTGTGAAAAAATGTTTTTGATTTGATATCAAAGCATAGTTTGTGAGAAACCAATTTTGTTTGGTATAAATGTATAAAAGCATAGTTTGTGAGAAACCAATTTTGTTTAGTACCGAATATATAAAACACGGTTGTGAAAAAAATTGCTTGATGCCGATATATATATCGACACGATATTAGGGGTGAGTGAGGAATCTTTCGCCGACATTTATATAATGATCGCGATAGAGTAGTAATAGATCTGTCCTCAAACATTTATAACAATGATCGGACAATACATAGAGGTTGATATGCATACTCCTAGTTTTGTTTGGTTGAGCGGATTAACCCGGGTTGCTAAGTCTATAGGACTGACAGTAACTCGTAATGTGCGGGGTTTGGCAGATAAACCTCAGTATATATTTATGGCACTACTCTGAACTTTATGTTCATTTCACCTAGATTTGGTGTGTATGGAAAAACTCTGAACTTTATGTTCATTTATTTCAGAATTGATATATGTATAACATTTATTTATTGTTCAAAACTTGCTGAGCTTTCTGTAGCTCATCCCTGCAAATATTTTCTTCATTTGCAGATAGAAAGAATATATTCCAGAAGTTCCGGTATTGTGGAATAAAGGCTTAAGACATGGATACCCTGTTGAGAACTATAATGTAATAGTAATGACCTTTTTAAATCAATGTAACGGTATATTATTGGTTTAGTGTATTATTAGTTGAGGTATTTAGTTGTTATTCTAATGGAATTAGAAAAGTGTACAGTATCTATATGAACTATATATCTGAATGATAGTGTTAACAGACATTGGCTCTCTGATGCACTGAGGTAGCGCTTCACTCAGTTCCAAGAACTCTAACATTAATACTATGGAGGTCAGATAGATAAGAATTATAGATATGGAAGAAATATCTATAAGATACTGAACCTGTACATCCAAGTGAGGGTACTCAGTTACAATGATTGTTCTGATGAGAACTACTATTTACTATGAGTACTGTGAATCTTGGATTTATAGGAATTATTATCTTATAGAATATTTACGTGAGCACCAAATTAGCTACAGTGAATGTAGAGAATTTGGGGGCGTCACAATTTGGTATCAGAGCAGTAGGTTATAGAGCTAGGGTAGGAATACCTTAGGATATGACCTGAGAGATTGTAGTGAAGGTAATAAGGAGATAAACTTAGAGATAGGGAATGAGTTAGATACTCATTACAGTGAAGTATTTTGGAGATATTAGGCATGTGTAGAATAGACAAAGGTAAAATTTAAGAAATGAGGAGATATGGAGATAAAAGGTCTTTGTAATATATAAAGATAATTAAGGTTGTAAGAAATGAGATGGTGATGGATCTAGGAAGTGACCTGGAAGAGTGAGATTTGGAGTTGGATATGGTAAGGAGTTTAGAAACTATTGTGAAGACAATAAGAGACTTAGTATTAGGAGAGAAGCAAAGTAATAGAGATAAACCAAAGTTAAGTTGGTAAGAGATGAATTAAGGAAATTCATCGTAGTAGAAGTTGGAGGAATAGATTGTTATATAAGTTAATGATATTGAATTGATATTTTTGGTAAGTGAAGGAGTTAAGTGTATTTATATAATGAGAGAGAAAGTTGATTATTTTACGAGATAGTAATTGAACCATAATAGGTTGTAGTAATGAAGAATGATTTGAAGGATAGAATAGAAAGTATCAAGGAAGTAGTTTACAACTAAGTAGTTGAAGCTATAAAAGTCAAATGTGGTAGATTTAGAGAATGCTCATAAAGAGTACCAAGTTGGAGTAAAGTGAAAGGAGATTAAAGTTTTTATAAGACTCATATAGAGCGGAAGGAGGGACAATGAAGAGAAGATGAAGGAAAGGAAATTGGAGTAACATTAAGAAAAAAGAAGAAATTATATAGATTTTAAGTAGATATTTGGGAAAATTTTGGATATTCGTAAGCTAAATGATCGATAGTATCAAGGTTAAGTTAAGAAAATGGAAGGAAGAGCATGAGAGGCTAAGGCGAACAGAGGGTAGTAGAGGAGTTGTAGTTTAAAATAGTATGGTGTTCTTAGTATAAGAATTAGTTGGGAGAAAACTAGTGAAAGTATATAAATCATTAGTTGGTCAATTTTCTTGGAGTATATAGAATATAATTGAATATATACACCTTGTTTGTCAAGTTAATTGATTATTATGCTTATATGTAGTTAATTGCTATTTATAGATAAATGGCATCACAAGGGAAATCACCAACAAGGATTGACAGAAACCAGTTAGAGACAAACCCAACTCAACAATTGGTAAATGTGTTACTAGACGCTTCACAATGGAGGTCAGAGGATCCACCAGAAGTTGAACCTAATACTTTAAGGATTACCTTGGATTTTAAATTAGCGGGACCATCAAAATTGAAGGGACTGGGGAATCAGAAATGAGGTATTAAGACAATGTCAAACGAAGGAGATCGAAAAGGAAGAGGGATGTTAATTCTTTAAATAACTTTGGGAAAAGAAGCACCAATCAAAGGGATGTATGTATCTTTATGGGGACACGAGGGTTTTATCTTTGTGGAAATAGATGGACATTATTCAAATAGATGACATTATCAAAAGAAGTATAATAGAAATAATAAGATCAATAGGATTAAGTGTTTCAATTGCGGGGTGGGGGGACACATAGCAAAATTTTGTCTAAAACCCCGAAATCTCAACCCAAGGGGGAACCAAAGCCTCAAATTCAAACTAGCAGGTGAAGGGAGCGGAAACGTCCAAGATAAAAGTTAGGTTTTGAAATATTTGTAATAGTAAGAATGTTTGGATAATATTTTGAAAAGTATATGTGAATACATCTATATGTACGGTAGAGGTTACAACTTTTGAATAAGTTTTGGTAAAGATAATAGATTTTATATTTTGGTCTATGATTTAGGGATATGTACATTATGTAATATTAGTGGTAAGGTGAACTGATGTGTAATTTGTGAAACTTGTTGATATATAATATATTTTAAATTTGGAAGGTATTTACAAAGTGTAAAAAATTTGTTGGGTAAAAAGGAGAGAATTATGCATTAAATATGATGAATTATGGTAGAACATGAGTTAATGATAAGTCTAAAAAGTATTTTGAAAGATACTATAAAAGATTTGAATAAAATTTTAGTCTTAATAATAAAAGATGATGTTGGTGATAGTATTCTTCCGGTCAAGAAGAAATTTGTGAAGGAGGAGAAAGTGGGTAGGAAAGGAGGTGAAAAGGTAATTAAGGTTACTCTATATTAGATGTGGGTTCGATGATATTAGAAGTAATTGGTTGATTAAAACAACCATAAGAAGCCAAAGAAATTGCTTGAATAAATCATTAGGATAAATAGCCAAAGAAAGTGAAGAAAGTTAGAGAAAAAATTGAGAAATAAAGAAATGATTTAAAAAATATCATTATTATTAGTTATGATAAAGTAATTCAAATGGAGAAATGAATTAGTTATATCTCAGAAATAAGAGGTATAATTGATTACCATAAGTGTAAATAGTTTTTGAGATATATGAAGGAGGAAACATTTAACAATAATATTAAAAGTTAAATGAAACAACGAGGTATTGATAAAAGATTTTAATAAATTTAAGATTGAGATAAGAGTTTCAGCTAACTCTATCCAGAATCGTTAGTTACAGAAAAAGGTCATGAGAAGGAGGATACATCTTCAATAAAATGATAAATAGAGACGGGGTGATAAGATATAAAGACAGAATTTGAAAAAAAAAATAGATTAGTAAAAGAGAAGGCACAGAAGCCAGATTTTCCGTAGGTACGTTAAGTTGTTTGATTCCAAACCGATAGGTATCATTGTGAGATGTTGTGGTTGAATCATAAAGGTCACAACTTGGTTAAAATACTAAGGGTATAAGATATAAGATAATAAGTCTAAGAGTGCTTCAGTTAAAGAGGCATGAAATTAGACTAAATATTGAAGGAGGAATTTGAGTTCAAGGAAATTAAGATAAGGATAAATAGTTATTGATTTTAACTTGACAAATAGTCATGGTAAAATGACAAATAAAGAAATGGATAGATAAATATTCTATGTGTTTAATGACCTGATTTAAATGTTATTATTAAGTGTGTAGATTCAATTTTTATGAACTTGTGAATAAAGAATGGATCAAGATTCGTAAGATCGAATCTTATAAGGAGGGGAGAATACATTAATTCAAAATCTTAATTTTGCGTTAAATGTATGGATATGGGACTATGTTTTCTAAGGAAATTATGGGTCAAGATAAGTTAAATAAATCTTAGGCTGAGCCCAGAAATTGTTTTTTTATTCCTAAAAAGGGATTAAAAGTGGAATTAATGTCGAATGATAGACATAAAGGTAAGTATACAGTGATGATGATTCCGTGGACGGAATCCTTATAAGGAGGGGAGAATGTGAGGATCTAGAATTTTACGATTTTTTTAATTTAAATATTTATATTGATTATCAATATTATGCTAAGTATCTGTGATACAAGTCTAGAGAAGTGGTCAATTTTTGTTTTGACTAAGAAATATGAGTAGAGTTGTGCTTAACAGAGAATAGAAACCCTAACCCTAAGTCCAGGTAGGGATTTGGTAGAAAATACAGTTACAACAATTGTATTGATGAATATGTGTTGATATGATATAGAATTGATGATCAATGATTGATCAGATAGGGTATAAACTTAGTAAACCCTAATAAGGGATTAAAAACCCTAATCGAATGCCGAAAAACCTTAATTTTCAATTCAGGAACCCTAAACCCTGATAAAAGAACCCTAACCCTAATTAGGGGTAACATAAAGAGTTTGTGATACTAAATATTATCATAAGTATGTGGATGTAGATTACGTATAAAATTTATCAGTGAAATCAAGTGAGAAATAGCAAACCCTAATTGGTAAACCCTAATTTTAGTTTTGGGAATCCAAAACCTTAATTCAGATATTTAAAACCCTAATTTGGGAATTCAAAAGCTAAGTATTAAAGGCTTAAGTGTAAATATGTGGGATATATTTGAGATGTCCAAAATACCCTTCAAGTTATAGGGGAAAAGACCAAATTACCCTTAGTAGGTGTAAAATGACCAAAATACCCTTTTGCTTAAAACTTAAGCAAAAGACTTCTTCAAATCTTGGTGACTCACTATATTAGATTTTCCATGTGCCTTAAAATCTTTCCAAGATCGATTATATATTGCCACCTTGCAAACATTAGATTCATGAATCAAAATAAAAGATCAAAAGTAAGTAAAGTTACTTACTTTCCTAAGCAAATCAACTAGACCTTCTCTCTCTTCATATTTCAAAATTTAGAATGAGAGAGAGAGAAAAAATGAGCCATAATTAGTTCATAGCAACACAAGATCAAAATCGAAAGCACAAATCAAGAATTGGTCTAAAAGGTAAGAACACAAACCCTAACCTTAGATCTTTGATGCTATATTAAAAGTTATGATTTAGTGTTTATATATATGATATAACATGATATTAAGTGATCCAGGTTGCTAAAACACAAATCTATAATAGTTAAAAGCTTCAAAATGAAGATTTGCATAAACAAGTCAAGAACCCTAAAAGTATGTCGACAACCGAATGTCGTATGCCTTAGATAGAATCTGTTAATGGTTTGAGTTGTTTTATGTATTTTAATTGTAGTATGATATGAGCTTAGTGATCTAGAAGTGAAAACAGGATCATAGGATGTATATATTGCAAGATATTAGTGGTCAAAACCCGTTGACCGATCACGTTTTCAATTTCTGGAAAACCCAGAACTTCAAGAACATGGTCTGACAAGCATTTTAAAGGCTCTGATCTTCACTCTGATAGGTGTTTGGACTATATAAGTGAAACATTTTTGAACCCTATCATGTGGACTATAAACTCATAACAATAGATCATTTATTACATTAATAGGATGGGAGATATGGTGGATCAAAAGTAGTTCCTCTAATCGAAACCGCTTTTTCTGGGTAACCGTAAAGTGGTAAAACCGTGGAAATGACATCCATTCGATCGCTTGAATCTTTCAACCGATAAGTAGATAAGGTGTTACGTTGTATCTAGATTATACTATGATATGAGTACTACAATCCTAAAGCACTCTAATACATTGAACATGTTTTGATTGAGAATTATTAGCAATCCAAAATAGGTTGTCCGATCACAAATGAATTTTGGAAACCCGTAAAATATAAACCAAGAGACCGACAAGTTCTTTAAACGCTTAGATCTTTTTTTTGTGATGTTGTTAAACCCTATAAGTGCTACCATATTGTACCTTGACATATAGTCTACCAAATCATGACCCTAAATCACCTAAAGCTTTAACAGGATGCAAGTTATGTAGGCCTCAATACCGTTGACTGACCATGACTTTTCCTTTCTGGAAAACCCAGAAAGGCAAGAACAGCCTTAGTTGCTTGATTAGATCCTCAATATCTTTTGATAGTGATATAGTTTGACAGGAAAATGATTATAGGCTTATACTACTACATCAAAGCTACGAATTGATTATACTAACCAACCCAGAAGCCTAATAGATTGAAAATTAACCTTGGTCAAAGTACGGGGGTAAGGGCTGTTCTTCAGACCTCAAGAACACCAACAACGACGATTTCTGTCACTAAAAGTGACCTTTAGCGACAGTTTGATTTTAAATTAATAAAAATAATATAATAAATAGAAATAAATACTAAATAATTATTATAAATTAATAATTAATTCCTAAAATACATTTTAAATTATAATAAGTAATTTTTGATATTTTGACATAAAATTTCATTAATATTAAATTTATTGGAATATTAATGATAATAAAATTAATTAATAATGCTATTACATTAATTAGTAAAAATGATAATAAATCATTTTAAATAATAATAAATGCAAACTAATGATTTAAAAATCATTATAGTGATAATAAATTATTTAAGAATAAATTTGATGATTTAATAATTATTATGAATGATTAATAATTATATTAATGATTGATAAAATCATTTTAAATTAGATAATAATAATAATAAATCATTTTAAATAATATTAAATTATTTAAAATGAAAATAATGATTTAAAAAATCATTATCAATAATAGTAAAATTATTTGAAAATAATAGTGATGATTTAAAATCATTACAAATGATTATTAATTACTTAAAAAAATAATATTAATAACTCTAAAGTCATTTTGATTATTAATAAATTAGTTAAAATTAATATTAATCATTGAAAAATGGTTTTAAGCCTCTGTAAATTATTATAAATAATACTTAAAGTAATATGTAAACTCTTAAACAAAGTTTACTCGAAAAGACAATATAATAACTATTCGATCAAGTTATAAAACAAGAATATATATCGAATACAACCTGGACACTATGAAATTGATTAAATATCAATTGTTATTGGTTCTAATTACTACAATGAACATATTTAGGTTGCGTATACAGTTCTGAGTATTATAAATTAGCTGATCATCGGGCAGGCAAGTTTTTCTGCACTTTGTGTAAACCTCATATTTCAAATGCCAGCTTCATTTAAATTACTTTATTAAATAAAAATTTGATATTTATCAGTTATGATCTGGTGATACATAGTTTTTATGAATTCTGTTATTCAAAGGTTATGATTTATTGTTTAAACATAACCAAATCATATGAGCTATTGTTGTGGAAAAATATTTTCAATTTTATATCAAAACATAGTTTGCGAGAAACCAATTTTGTTTGGTACAAATCTATAAAAGCATAGTTTGTGAGAAACCAATTTTGTTTGGTACTGATATATATACTGACACTATTAGAAAAAGAAATTTTGTGAGGAACTATCGGTGGGCTAACACCATTGAACCAGAGAGTGAGGAGTTGTTTCCAACAATTATAGTAGCAATGGCGAGTCGGTAATAAATCTCTGTCTCGACATTTATAGCAATGATCGGATAATATATTAAGAGAGGATGATATGCATACTCCTAGTTTTGTTTGGTTGAGCGGATTAACCCGGGTTGCTAAGTCTATGGGGATCGATAAAGAATTCGTAATATGTGGGGGTTTGGCGAGATAAACCTCGGTATATATTTATGGCACTACTCGAACTTTATGTTCATTTCACCCAATTTTGTGTGTATGGAAAAACTCTTAACTTTATGTTCATTTATTTTAGAATTGATATATGTATAACATTTATTTATTGTTCAAAACTTGCTGAGCTTTTTGTAGCTCATCCTTGCAAATATTTTCTTCATTTGCAGATAGAAAGAATATATTCGAAGTTCGTATTATTGTGATATAAAGGCTTAAGACATGGATACCTGTTGAGAACTATAATGTAATAATAATGACCTTTTAAATCAATGTAATGATATATTATTGGTTTAGTGTATTATTAGTTGAGGTATTTAGTTGTTATTCTAATGGAATTAGAAAAGTGTACAGTATCTATATGAACTATATATCTGAATGATAGTGTTAACAGACATTGGCTCTCTGATGCACTGAGGTAGCGCTTCACTCAGTTCCAAGAACTCTAACATTAATACTATGGAGGTCAGATAGATAAGAATTATAGATATGGAAGAAATATCTATAAGATACTTAACATGTACATCCAAGTGAGGGTACTCAGTTACAATGATTGTTCTGGCGAGAACTACTATTTACTATGAGTACTGTGAATCTTGGATTTATAGGAATTATCATCTTATAGAATATTTATGTGAGCACCAAATTGGCTGTAGTGAATGTAAAAAATTTGGGGGCGTCACAACAATACACGTAAAATACAAAAATTATATGGTATAATGTAAAGAATTTTGAAAGTTGGTTTCGTATAAAAGCATAGATCATTTAGCAACGAAATGTATTGTTACAAATTTATTGAGAAATTATTACTAAAAAGCAACTTTCGTTGCAAAATCCTTCTAATGTGCAATGAAAATAACCTTTTTTAAGTCAACAAGGATGAAATTTTGTTGCGATTGAGACATTTTTGCCAACGATATTTGTCGTTGATGAATAGTATGAAAACTATTGCCTTAACTGGTTTTCGTTGTTGATTGTATACTTTTTGGCAATAATGTTCGTTAGTAAATGTAAAAAATATTTCAATCATATATTATTTTGCAACGAGATTATTCGTTGTCGTTGGTCTTGTTATTATCAATTAGGAACAATAATGTTCGATGTTGATTATTTTTTCAAGAGCAACGAAAGTTGTTGATTAGCTACGAAACTATACGTTGTCGTTTGATTTATATGTGCAACGAAAATTGTTATGATTTGTAATGATATAAATGTTGCATTTTTCTTTGTTATGTAACAAATGTCAAAATTATTTTACATACAAAATAAATATTGGCTCAATAACTTCATAACAAATTATGGCAAAAGTATAAAAAAGTCAAATATTATTAATTAAACAAAATCATCCGATACATGATTATTCATCATGTACAATCAACTATCTAAATGATTTATTGGGGAACATGTACAAAGTTGATACCTTCAGCAAATTGCCCATGAAATATCATATCACTACTTAACTAAGAAAGAACTGTTCAGTCCAACGCACACAAGCATGACTGCTACTCGTTGAGTGCACAAAGTGGAGGGATTACCAAAATTCACATGCTTTAAGAGATAATTCTTCATCAGGGTCCTTAATGACTTCCTACATGTATTCAATTACATTCCTCTTGTATGGTTGTAGTCACATGAATAACAAAAGGTTAAGAATACAAACACAAGTCAATCCAACTTCAATTAGCAATTAAAAAAAAGGAAACATGACTAAATGGGTGTTCAATTAAGAAAAGTCACAATCATCCATATCTATTGATTTATAATCACAATTCAGAAAGCATTGCAAACGTAAACAAAAGGAATCACACAAAACACTTACTATGGGATGAAGGGGGGAGCTCGTGAAAAGTGAATCAGATATGAACTCAGGTGTACATAACCAAAGTGTGCAGATAGGAAAATAGACCAATTTGTCTTTAATGTTGTTTGTGATAATAAGCCTCAGTTATATACATTTATAGGTTTAGTGGGGAAGCTATACTACATAGCGTAATTCTAACATATGATGATTCCAATTTTAATCACATAATGAGGCTATCAAACAATTCTTAAGATATTTTTCTGACATTAACACAAAGATTCAGTAGTGCTATTTAATTTATAGCCTAAGCCATACAAAATAAAGAAATAAAGTAGAATTCCATATATAGGATCATAACATTAATGGGCAGATCATAACATTCATGCGCCTATCATAACATGCATCAGCAGGTATATGTATTGATAGACAGATACGAAAAAGGCTAACAATTTTCTTTAATAATAACCACTCTTACACAATCGCAACGACTACTCCACTTGTTTAGGAGGAGGAGACATCAACATAAAGATTCGATAGAGACATCAACATAATAATTGAAAATTATAGGAGGAAACCCAGTATATTAAAACCAATAGGAAAATAGTATTTCTAGTACATTGACAATACAATATTTGACAAAAAGGAAGTAACCCTCCCAAATCAGTCATAGACAGACATATTTCAACTTGATAAACAGGATACTACTAGCTTTTGGTTCATTAACTAATTGAGTACTTTGCGTCTTATTTTGCTTATAGTTTCAGTAATCAGAATAAATTTTAGCAAACCATCAAAGTTTCAATTAAAGTTTTAGCTAAAAACCCAAATGGAATCAGAATGGGGGGTTTATAATTTTCTTACTGAATATACGATCACAACCATTTCCGTATCACTTGGGTTTATTTCAATAAGATGTAGAAAAACACTACAGTTGTTTGGTCCTGGTACTCTTTCACAATTGATGTCTAGATATTACAACATGCAATATAGGAATACATGTATAGCAACATCACCTCTATGGTCCAAATAGAAGACCTGAATATAAATTTGGCAATGCACTTAATTACCTGTAAAATGTGCCATAGTGACCCAAAAATGTAACCAATTACGAGGAAAAGGCCTCCAACATATAATTAAAGGTCCTCATTCTGCCACCTGAAGATAATTTCCAAAAAGAAAGTAAAAATTAGTGTGAGATTGCCTAAGGCTGCAGACAGAGTTAGATGTAATTTGGAAATAACATGAAGTACTTTTAAACAATTAGAAGGAAATTAAAGAAAATAATACATATTTCTTTTTAAGAAAAAAGAAAGACATAAGCAGATACTTCTTTATGGCAGGTGATATTTACTATCACAAAAGAAACAACATGAGTTTAACTTGTAAGTA
Organism: Panax quinquefolius; assembly: GCA_020205615.1. Taxonomy (NCBI): domain Eukaryota; kingdom Viridiplantae; phylum Streptophyta; class Magnoliopsida; order Apiales; family Araliaceae; genus Panax; species Panax quinquefolius. Next base: position 61,061,680 of record CM035158.1, read on the forward strand.
CCAATACTCTTACATCCGAATCTGAAGATTAGTTTTAGTCATTCATCTCATACTCCTTCCATTTATGTGACCTGATTATTACAAAATAATTCATGGAGCAGTCAAAGATTATCATATGGTGCCAACATCAATTACACACGATGTGATTCTAAACCTTTTTGATCCTCGTCCCACAAAATCATTTTCCACCTCATATCTCACGATTGAATACAAAAAAAGTTGTATGTACTAATTTGATTCTTTTATAAGCCTAAACTTTTGTGTAAGCCCTAATTTTTCAAAATATTGGGATCAAATCACTGATATAAATTTTGAGATAATTTATGTACTTTTTATTTATTTTA